>OY253662.1:0-550209 GCA_958009055.1 Choricystis sp. odSpoLacu1
CCAACTCACCGCTTCCACCTCCTTCAAAAAGTCGCGCCACGGCAGCTTGGCCGCCGCCTTCACCACCAAGCCCTTCTCCACCCATGATTTCAGTTCTGGCGCTTCTGACGGGTCGCGCCCCAGCACCAGCGTCGTCGCGTTGCGCGCCTCTGCCAGCTTGGCAATGCACGCCACCGCCAGCGTCCAGTTCCTCGCGTAGTCGTTCCACGCGCCCCCCTGGTCGGAGTAGGCGAGGTCGTACTTCTTGACGACGGTCGGGGCGCCCCACGGAACGAGGGACCCGCCCCCGTCGCGCCGCTCGGCGTCGGTGAAATCTGATTCCGACAGCAGGACACGCGGCACTCCTGGCGGGAGGACGGACGCCGCCACCGCCGGCCGGAAGCAGTGCAGCCAGCCGTCGACGTGGGCCAGGAGGGCGCGGTCGCCGGGCGTGACGTGGCGGTCGTCATGCGGATTCGAGATCGCGCCCGGAAACTCTTGGTAGGAGGAGATGCCGAGCACGATGTGGCCGGCCGCTTTCAGGCGCCAGAACAGGGCGCGCTGGGTGGTGGACCGGAAATAGTTCAAGTCGTAAAAGGGGGCGATGACGGCCACCACCCCCGTGTCGCTGCCGTCTGCAAACCGAATCCGTTGAAACGGGTACAACGGGTCCGTCTCGACATACGACAAAAAGTAGCCTCGCCGCCCGCGGGCGGCGCCGGGGGCGCCGCCCACGCCGGCGGCTTTGAGCTCGGCGGCGCGCGTCGCGACGAGGGCGTCGGTGTCGAGGGGCCCCTTCCACTGGGGGCGGGGGGGGAGAGGGGACAGGGGGGCGCCCTCCACCTTCATGCCTGCCGCCGTGATGGCGGCGTCGAAGTTGAGGGCGGAGACGGCGGCGGGTTGGAAGGAAGCAGCGGCGTTTTTACCAGCACCAGCGCTCGCGCGGCGGCCGCCCGCCAGCACGACCGCGCCGCCGCCTCCTGTGGCCGCCACCGCGGAGGATGCCAGCGTCCGAGTCGCCCCCCAGAAGGCCAGCAGGGCGGCCAGGTTGAGAGCAATAAGGAGGTGGACCGCGCGGCGCGGCGTGTCGGAGGAGGTGGAGGTGGGCGGCTTGCCGCCGGGGGGGGTGGGGCGGCGCATCATTGTGTGTATGCGTGTTGTGTGTGTGAGTGGGAACACACACGGCTTCCCGCGGTTGCGTCCGTTTTTTTGGGGGAAGAACGACGCGATGAGGAGACGCGGGTCGCGCGGGCACGCGCGTGTTCTTCTGGCCTCCTGCGCCCTCGACGCGTGCAGGGGGCAGTGTGGAGGGACCACCAGTCGCGCGTGTGGGCGCGGTTTGGGCAGGGAGGAAGCTGGGCAAAAGGAGGGCGTTGCCCGGCCTTCTGATGCGACGAGAGTGACGCCGGTCGAGAAAAACAAACAAACGAAAACTCCTTTCTTTCTCTCGGCCTCCCCCGCGCCCCGACTCGCTCGGCCTCCCCCTTGCCCGAATGATCCGTTTGGCAGCGCTGCGCGAGCTGGTTCTGTGCCTCCTCCTCATGTTCACCGTGTTCACAGCGTCCGTCGTGTCGCAGTCGGGTGCGTCGGAATAAGGGAAGGGGGGAAGATGGATGGAGGACGCTTGTACGCCTCGCCCCACGCTCCACTTAGTCTCACGGCCCTCCCACATCCGCCTATAAACACACACACAGTAAACTGCACCGTGGGCAGCGCTGATGATAGCCAGGGCGGCGACACCGCCCTGCGCCGCTGTGCGTCTGCGTCCTCTCAGCTCCTGGTCACGTCAGCGTCCTCCGCGGTGGTTGTACCGCCCGAGCTGAGAGCGCAGGCGGCTGATGGAGACGACTGAACTGTGTATGAGAGTGCGTGTTTTTTGAAGAGAGAGAGGGGCGAGAAGCCCCTTTCGCCAGTGCGCATTCGTTCCCCTAGCCGCGCAGCGACCCCTGCAGAGCGATTTCATTTTTTCTCCCTTCCCCCACACCGCCATCAATCAAAATCCCCAATTCCTGTTCAACCAGTTTGCAAATGTAGGTCGTCCCAGAGTGTGTGTCTGGATTCGTTGTTTTCTTTGGGAACAAAAACAGAAGAAATATAAAAATTCGTCGCGACCAAAAACGTCGCGCAGCCGCGCGCGCACCCCTCTTCTTCTCTCCCTCCCTCCTCTCCTCTCACAAACTGGACGTGCGCGCCAGTGGGGACCGCGGGCTGCCCCACAGCCTGCCCCCATTCAACAACAGGCGCAGCCCCTGGAACAGGCACAGCGTGGACACACAAGGGTGAGGGAGGGGGTGGAGCCACCCACTCTTTTAACCACACACACGCACACGGCACAGTTTAGAAAGTTGGCACACGCTTGGTACGTCAGGTCGCGCCCCGCCAACAGCATGCCTTCCGTCGCCATGGAGGCGGTGTGGAGGCCCAGGGTGAGGGCGACGAGGGGCGCGACACGGGTCAGGGCGGTGGCGACAGCAGCGTCGCTGGTGAACAAGCGCGCCGAGGCAGCGAGGACGCCTCCCACGACAGCGACGTTGGCTGCTCCTGCCGTCGCTCCCGCGCGCAGCAGGGCGGCCGCCACGCGGTGCGCGCGGGCCGGTGTGCCGATGGAGGCGGGGAGCCAGGCCTGAGCGCCGGCCGAGACGGCGTCCCCTGCGCACGCGAAGAGCAGGAAAGAGGAAATGGCCAGGTGGTGGGCGGCAGCAGCGGACGGCCCCCCCGTGGCCGCCACTTTGGAGAGGAACGTGTAGAGCGCGAACTTGGCGCCGAGGAGGGCCACCACGGGGCCTGCATAACTGAGAAACGCGGAAGCAGCCGTAGGCGACGGCGGGCGCCACACGAGGCGCGGCGTCCAGCCGGCCGGGGCAGCGCCCCCCAGCGGGCGGCCGAGGCGGGCCACCAGGTAGGCTGTGGCCACAAACTGAGCCGCGACAGTGGCCGCAGCTGCGCCCGCGATGCCCAGGCCGGCGCCACAGACCAGGGCGACGTCGCCGACCAGGTTGGCGCCTGCGGCAAAGACGGCGGCCGCGAGCGGTACGCGCGTGTTGCGCGCCGCCAGGAAGAAGGCTTGGACTGCGAAGGAGACGACTGCTGCTGGTGCCGCAATCGCCCTCCACCGGATGTACGTGACTGCATGTGGCACAATGTCGGCAGACGCAGCTCCCGCCAGGCCGGCGGCGCAGGGAGGTCCCCCAAACCACATGAAGGCAGCCAGGCCCGTCCCCAGCAGAATGGACAGGCCGACCGCATCCGACAGCATGGCGGACGCGCCGTCGCCGTCGCCGCGGGCGAAGAGGAGGGCGGCGGAGTTGGCGACGGCGGTGGCGATCCAGGTGAGGCTGTGGTATGTGGGTGTGGGTGGTAGGAAGGGTGTGTGGTTACCCCCCCTGACTCGCGATCCACCTGTTTCTCTCTCTCTCTCTCTCACTCACCAGTACGCCGCATAGTCGCAGCACACGGTGCCCGGCCCCAGGGCCGCCAACTGAGTCGAGGAGCGCAGGCCGACAACTGAAGAATCGACGAGGCCGAGAATGGGGCCGGTCACCCAGATTGCGGCTGTCGGCAGGGTGAACCTGAGAATGGAGGCCAGCGAGATGTCGTCCTCAGAGGGCTTAGTGGTGGTGGTGGTGTCGGGAAGGAGCTCGGTGATGACGACGGTCAGGAGCGGCGTCGGGTCCGCAATGGCGTCGGCTGCTGCGACGTCGTCGACCAGGCGCACCACGTCACCACCAACAGGCGCTGGTGCGTCGGGAGGGAGGGCGTGTCGTGGTGTGGGGGCGGGACGGGGAGGGAGGGGTGCGACGCAGCGGCGCACGGTGGCGTGCTGCCGTGGGCAGGAGGTGCACCGCATTGTGTGTCAGAACTAGGAGGGTGGGGCGACTGTGGTGGCCAATGGGGGCGTGGACGACGGCGGGAGGTGACAGCCCGCGCAGCACACAGGCCCCGACCACAGCGACGACGCCTTTTTTGTGAGGTTTAAGAGTCGCGTCGAAGTTGGTTAAACAAGCAAACAACACAAACGTGCGCAATTGCCTGCCTCTCTGCCCGCGCCTCCCCCGTCCTCGCGCCGCTGCAGCACCACACATCACGTTCTGACGCTGAGCCAGAGCGGGGCGTGGGTCTTGGCCCACCAACCGCCGCGTTTTTTTCTTCTTTTTTGTTTCCCCCCCAAAGACATTGTAAACGCACCATGAAATAGTTCGAAGCGTTCGGCGTCGCTTTTGGCCCCGACGGGCGGGCTGCGATCATCTGTGACAATGCACGCACGAGCGGCCTGATCGACGCGGGGGACACTGCTCCCGTTTGCGCCGCGTGGTGTCACCCTGGGCCAGAGGCGGGCGAATCAGTCCCAGCATGAAGGCGCCGCGTGGCAGGCTGATGGTAAGGGGCCACCCACCGTGCTGGCGCTTGTCGAAGCGGCTGTTGACCCCGCCGACGGGCAGACAAAGGCGAGGATCGATGAATATCGCGTGCCGTCAGCCAGAAGCCTGCTGCGGCTCGCCGCCCCGCCCACCCCCTCGATCCAAAAGTGCTGGATCCAGGGCCTCACTTTCTCCCACGACAACAAGGGGTTGGAAGATTTAGTTAAACTGGGCTGCGGGCGCGCGCTGGCCCTTTGCGTGGGGAACAAGTGCGAAGGGAGGGCGCGCGGGCGGGATCCTGGGCATGGCAGGTTGGTGGTGTGGACCTACACCCCTGCTGGCGGCGCCTCCCAGCCCTGTGAATGGACGGTGGACAAAATGGTGGCGCTGCCGTGCGACGCATACTTCACAGACTATGCTGGCCTGGCGATCCGCCGCACCGGCGACGACGACGGTGGCGCCGTCCTTTCCTCGCTGCCCTTTCCCAAACCGACGCCACCCTGTGAGTCGGCCGCTTCAACGCGACCAGCCTCAGTTCGAGCCGCGCGATGGCGGGACGGGTGGAGTGTTTTCGTTGCCGAGGGACAGCGGTGCGCCGGCCCACGCTGTGCAGTGCGGAGGGCATTGATTGTTTTGGACGACCCGTCGATCCGCGGCCTCTGCCCGTGCCGTCGTCACCACGGACAAAGCGAGGCCAGGCGCGCCGTGGCGCGCGGTGGAGCAGGTGGTGCCGTGGTGTACAAAAAAAAACGCGACGCAACTCTCGTCCCTTCTTTTTGTTTTCAAACAAACACAACCAAAACAACAACTCACACCCGCCTGACCATCAGAAACACGGTGCTGCCCACCCCCAACGCTTTCAGCTTGGCGGCGTCCCCCCCCAGCTTCATGAGGAGGCCTCCAAACGACGCATAGACATCAGCGCGCGGCCCCCCGCCCCCCGCACCCGCGCCACCGCCACCACCATCCGTCAGCTTGAACACTTTGCCGTAGCACACGTAGTCATAGTTGTCGGCCAGGGTGGCGGCGCCGCCCTGGAGGGCGGCGCCGTAGGCGGTGTCGGTGGCGCCGCCGCCGAGCGCAAGGGTGGGGGACAGGGCCAGCGAAAATCTGTCCCCTTTGGCCAAAGGGTAGACGTCCACGTTGACGTCCAGGGTGAGGTCCATCTCGTACAGGTCGGACCGGCAGACGATGCGGGAGACTGCGGGGTGGGGGTGGTGGGGTGGGTGAGAGGCGAGAAGAAAAAAAGACGCGGCCGTCGTTTCCTCCGCCTGCAAATCCACGCACCTTTGTCAAATTTTTTGCCGTCCGGGTCCACGGCGCCCACTTCAAACGTGTCCTCAAACACGAGGGCGGACGCCATCGTGTAGAGAGGTGGGAGGGCAAGCGGCGAGCCGGCAAATTGAGGGGAGAAAAAAAACGGCACTTGTGTGTGTGCCTGTGTCGCAAACACGCCGTGCGGCGGCGGCGTTAGGTGGAGGAAGTGGAACTAGGGCGCGTGAGCAGGAGAGGCGAGAGAGCGCGCCCGGCCTCGCAGACGGATGCGTTTTTTCGGAGAGGTGTGTTTTGACGTCGTTTCGTCGACGGCTGCGACCAGTCTTTCTTGTTTGCATTTGTGTGTGCAGGCGGACGCCGCCGAGACCCCTGTTTGACACTGAACGAACGTGACACACACACTTAGAGACGCCAACGTCCTCTGTTTCCCCGTGCGCCGTCCTCCCTCGCGTGACGGGGCCGCACCTCAGCCCCTTTCGCCCGCATGCACGCGCCCCGCGCGCAGCTGCGCCGCCCGTCCGCGCCGTCAGCCTCCCACACCACACGGCGCACAACCCGGCCACCGGCAGGCACTGCGTCACTCCCTCGCCCGCCCGCCCCCAGCCGCCGACGCGCCCCCCGCGCGCCGGCCGCGCTCGACGCGGCCCAACCCTTCGACTTTGAGGCCCGCGCCGCGGCCGCTGTCCGCCAAGCGGACGCCATGAACATCGGCATCGTCGGCTTCGGCACGTTTGGCCAGTTTTTGGCGGGGAGGTTGGTGGCGGCGGGCCACACCGTCTCCGCCACCAGCCGCACCCCCCACCACGCGCGCGCGGCGGAGCTGGGGGTCACGTTTTATGAGGATGCGGATGACTTTTGCGAGGTGAGTGGGTGGGTTGTGTTGAGGGAGAGAGAGCAACGTTTCGGAGAGGCGTGTATTTTACCAACACCAACTCCCTGCCCACCACCCCAAACACCCACCAGTCCCACCCCGACATCGTCATCCTGGCCACCTCGATCCTGTCCACCGCGTCCGTCCTGGCAGCCCTGCCCGTCGCCCGCCTGAAGCGGTCGACCCTCGTTGTTGATGTTCTCTCTGTCAAGGAATTCCCCAAACGAGCCCTCCTGGCCCGCCTCCCCCCCTCCTTTGACATACTGTGCACGCACCCAATGTTTGGCCCCGACTCGGGGGCAGGGTCCTGGGACGGGCTCGCCTTTGTGTACGACAAAGTGAGGGTGGGAAAATCTTCCTCCCGCACACGCCGCGCGGACGCCCTTCTGTCCTTCTTCCGCAACCAAGGCTGCCGCATGGTGGAGATGGCGTGCGAGGAGCACGATAGACTCGCGGCCGGCACCCAATTCCTGACGCACACGGTGGGGCGGGTGCTGGGAGGGATGGGGGTGGAGGAAACCGCGATCGACACGCGCGGCTATCAATCCCTCCTCTCCCTCGTCGCCAACACGGCCAACGATTCATTCGACCTGTACTACGGCCTGTTCATGTACAACCCGGTGAGTTTTTTTGAGGTGGGAAGGAAGGGTTGCTGGGTGGGAAAACAGACAGAGAAGCTCACTTTTTTCTTCAAAGCACCATCATCTCACCCTCTCCCTGCCCCCCCCACCCCCCCACCCCATCAGAACGCGGTCGAAGAACTCGAACGCCTGGAGCGCGCCATCGCGGACGTCAAAGCCGGCCTCCTGCGCCGGCTGCACGGCGCGCTGCGTGCCGAAACGTTTGGCTCCACCCCGCCGCTGGCATCGCTCGAAACTCCTGGGGGCGACACCACGCCCTCCGCCTCCAGCGAGGGTGCAGGCGGCAACGGGGCGGCCAGGAGATTGGTGTGAGCCAGGCGTGTGATTTTGTTTTTTTGGTGTTTGTTTCGTGTTTCGGTTGTTGCCTCTCTCTTCTGCCCCCACCTTCCCTCCCTCAAGTGTCACCCGCCGCGGCCGCCGCCAGAGTCTCGCTCACATCGAACAATCCACTGCCGCCCAGGCGGGAGGCGCTGCCCACGGACAGGATGGCGGCCAGGGCGCCCGACACATCGTCGTCGTTGGTCGGGGGCGCGAGCGCGGCGGGTGCCAGACTCGCCGGCGTCACCGCCTCCGCGTCGGCTGCGGGGGACCAGGCTTTTGGCGTGGGCGGGGAGGAGGGCGCGAGGGCGGGGGCGCGGGCGGCGTCCAGGTCGGTGAAGTAGCTTTGGTGGGAGGGCGGGTTGGAAGTTTACTTTTTTTTTTTTTTTTTTTTCGTTTTTATTTTTAGTGACGCCGCTCGGAGCGTCGGCTGGCGCCCCCCTGCCTTTCTCCCCGTTCTCCCCACTCACCTGCGCGCAAACACCACCAAATCGGCCGGCTCGTGCCGCATGGCCTCCCGCGCCAGGCCGGCCAGCAGGCCGAGCAGGGGGCCGTCGGCGTCGGTGGGTGGCGGCGCGGGCGCAGCGGGCGCGGGCGCCGGCAGCGCGTCGGTGGAAGCGAGAGGGGGCGAGGCCAGCATGTTTGGATGGCAGGTGTGCGTGTGTGCGGGCGCGCGCGCGCGAGAGGCTGGCTTTTTTGGTTGTGTGTGGGCGGGAGAGGGGGTTAAACAATAAAAAAACGGGACTCGGTTTATTCTTTTTTGTTTTTGCAGAATAAATACACAGCAGCCATTTCTCATCAAATCAGGGCCACCCACTCATCCGCCAGCAGCCCCCTCGCCGCACGGTAGGCGAGGGCGTACACGTCGCCCGCGCGGACGTCGACCGCGTCCCCGCCCGGCAGCTCCACCGTGCCCCGATCCGCCAGGGCGCGCGCCACCACGTGGCCGTCCAGACAGGGGGTGGCCACCATGTCGGGCCCGGTGGAGGCGGCGGATTGACGGGCCAGAGAAGCAAAGGGTGGGGGGAGGCGTGCCGCCGCCGCGCGCTTGAGGTGGCGTCCCGCTGCCAGCCAGTAGGAGCGCGCGTGGTCGCCCTCGGCGGGGGACAACAAGGCGGCCGCCTCCCCCGGCGCATTCACAAAGTGGGCGGCAAAGGCTTCCACTTTCTCCAGGCGGGCGCGGTGGTAAGCAGCCAGCAGGTAGCGCGCCCGCGCTGCATCCGCCGCCAACAAGATGCGGGCGGGCTTGGCGGCCTCCTGACCCGCTTCCAGGGCCTCGATCTCGGCATCCTGTGGGTTGGAGGGAGTGTGTGTGTGTGGGTTAGACGGGGCCACCGATCAAAAACAACAAAACGAGCGCACCACCCTCCTCCCTTCCACACATCTCACCTGGCGCGCCAGCTGGTCCCGGACGCGGGCCACCAGGTCACCCTCATACGGCAGCACTTCGGGCGCCAGGCGCTCGTTGGCGAAGCTCTGTGGGGAGGGGTGGGCGGACGTTTGGGGGGGTGAGAGCACCCATCATGTTGTTTTGTTTTCGCGCGCGCCTTTTTCCCTCTCCTCTCCCCTCTCTCCACTCTCTCTCTCTCACCCGCTTCAACCGCTCGATGTCGGACACCATGGCGCCCGGGGGGGCGCCCCCGCCCACCGCGGGCGTGCCGCCCACCGGCTGCGAGCCGAGCAGGGCGGCCGCGTCGTCGACGTCCATCGTGTGTGGGGTGCGTGTGTGTCACACGCTGGCCGCCGCTTGCTTCAAGGACTGAGGCAGCAGGCAAGCAGTGTGGAGGGTCGGGTGCGTGTGCGTGGGGGAGTGCGGCGCGCGTCTCGCCCCCTCTTTTTTTGAGTTCAATGTCGAGTCGAAAGTGAATGCCTCACAAATCGTTGTTCCTCACCCTGCCCCTTTTCTCTCCCTCCCCGCCGGCTGGCTCCCGCCACCCGTGGGCACGGCGTGCAACTCTCTGCGCAGCACCTGGAACCACGACCGCTGTGTAACGCACACACGCGCCGCGTCCGTCCGTTTTTTTCTCTTTCTTTTTTTCCAATGGCCGCGACCACCGCGCCGCCCCGCTGCTCCCCCGCCCTGGCCGCCCTGCTGGCCGAGGACGCGGCGCTGGAGGCGAAGGCATCGCCATCACCAACGTCGGCCGGCGGGCCACCCCTCCCAGCCGACGTGGCGGCCGCCGCCGCAGCCGACGTTGCCTCCCTGTCCTCCCACCCCGCCCTCGCGCCCCTGCTGGCCGGGGCGGCCCCACCCGACGCGGCCGCGGCCGCCGCGGCGGCCGCCCTGGCGGACGCTGAAGCGGCCGTGATGGCCGCCTTTGTGGCGGACGCGGCGTCGCTGCGGCGGGTGGCCGCCGACGGCGACGCCGCGACGGCCGCGCTCACTGCCCTCGCCACCTCGCTCGACACCTTTCAAGCCGAGCTGGGGTCCATCTCCACCGACGTGCGGGGGCTGCAGTCGAGGTCAGCGAGTCTGGCCACGCGGCTGGCAAACCGGCGGGCCGCGGCGGCCGCGCTGGGCGCTGCTTTAGATGTGCTCGCCTTTCCGTCGACCCTCGCCCCCACCCTCACCGACGCCGACCCTGGATCCGACGCCTTCACCGCTGCAGTGGCCGAACTGGGCACCCGCCTGACCGCGCTGGCGACGTCGCCCGTTGTTCGTGGCGCGGCCGCCACGACCGCTGACGCGGAGCCGCACGCGCGCCGCCTGCGCGCGCTGGCCTCCACCCGCTCCCGAGGCTGGCTGCTCACCGCCATCGCCGGCCTCAAAGCGCCCCGCACCAACATACAGGTGCGGCAGAGGGCGGTGTTGGCGCCGAGGGCGCCGTTGGCTGGGTTTTTGAGGGTGCACGCGCCCGCGCTGGCGGCCGATGTGCGGTCGTGCTACGTCGAGGCGGCCGGCGGCGTCGTCGCCCGCCACCTGCGCGCCTACGCCGCCGCCCTGGACAGGGCCTGCCCCCCCGACGGTGGCCGGGCGCCGTTGGTGGGTGCGCCGAGGGGCGGGGGGGGCGTGGGTGCGAGTGGCGCGGCCTTTGTGTCGGGGCTGCTGCGTGCCGCGGGTGCACCGTCCTCCGCGCTCCCCGCCGACTCCGACACCGCCTACCCCGGCACCTCCGCCTTTGACCTGGGGGCGCGGGGCGCCATCCTGCACCACCTGGACCGGCCGGCCACGGTGCCCCGGCCGGACGGCGGGGGTGGTGGCGACACAAACGCGGGCCTCACCCCCGAAGAAGCGTTTCGCTCGCTCAACAAGCTGCTCTGCGACGCCGCCACGTCGGAGTACGTGTTCTGTGCCTCCTTCTTTGGCAGCGATGGCGCCTTCCACGACACGTTTGCGGCGCCGCTGGCCGCGGCGGAGGGGGCGGCCACCGCTCGGCTCGCGGAAACGAGCGACCCTCTTGCTCTGCTCCTGATCGCGCGCGTCGCCGACGGCCACGCCCTCGCCATGGCGCGCGCCCGCCTGCCCGCCCTGGACGCCTACCACGACCGCATCACGCTGGCCGTGTGGCCGCGCGTCGCGGCCGCGGTGGACGCGCAGATCGATTCGTTGGCCCGAGTCGGCGCGCGCGGCGCGGGCGCGCCGCCGCGCGAGGCGCTGGGACCGGACGGCGTCGCCCCGGTTGCTCGCCGGGTGGGCGCGCTGGCCGCCAGCTTGTTGACTCTGGCGGCAGGGCTGCCCGAGCCGCGGCTGGACATTCCGCTGGCGCGCCTGAGGCGTGCCGCGGCGGCCGCACTTGCCCGTGTCGCGGCGGCTGAGGGCGACCGCGAGACCGCGGCCGCGGCGGCCGCGGCCAACGTGCATGCCGTGCTGAGAGCGCACATGGACGCGGCCGCGGCAGCCGGTGCAGCGCCGCTGCCCGCAGCCGCGCCGACCGCGCCTGCGCCGAGCGATGCACCTCCCGTCGGCCCTCTCGGCACCGCGGGCGACGCCGCCCTGGCGGGTTGGAAGGCCGAGTGGGATGCTGCCGTGGACGCGGTCGCCGCGCCGGCGCTGGCCAAACACCTGGGGGCGGCCGCGAGCGTCGTCGCCTCCGTCCACTCTGCGCGCCGCGCCGCTTCCCCTCCCTCCCTCCCCCCCGACATCGCGGCAGCCGCCATACAAGCCTTTGCCAACCCGGTCTGGGCCTCCTCCCTGGACGCCGCTCGCGCTGATGTGCGGGCCGCGTTGCGGCGGTCGCCCCACGCGGCGGCCGCGGCCGCCGCGGCGGTGGGGGCCGCCGTGGCGGACGCTTATCGCGCCGCCTGGAGTGCGGCGCCGCCCGAGGCGAGGGACGGGGCGCCCGACCCGGACGCGGTGGCGAGGGAGGCGGCCAGGGAGGCGTGAGAGGATGAGAGGAGAGGTTGGTGTTGTTTTGTTTTTCGTTGAAGGCTCTCGCCGCGCGGCTGTTCACTTCACTCTCTCCCTTTTTTTTGGTTTCGTCTCCGCAGCGCACACCCAAAAAGCACACACACCACAGTCCCAAGAGACTCCAATCATGTCCGCCCTGCGCGCCACCCCCCTTCGCGCCCCGGCGGCGTGCCGCCCCTCGCGCATCGTGCGCGTGCGCACCGCCTTCAAAGACCGGTCGGGCACGTCCCCCTCGCGCGCGCCCGTCGCCCCCCCCCCCGTCGACGGGGACGCCGGCGTCCTGCCCGTGGACGCGGGCGAGGGCGACGCGTTCGCCGAGCTGGTGGCGCTGAACCGCAAGCAGAGCGTCAACCGGCCGCAAAAGGTGAGGGTTGGTGCGAGCACGTATGTCGGGCAGGAGCCACCCGGGGCGGCATGCCGACCCCATCCCTCCCTCCCTCCCCCAGGCCGAAGACCTGCGCTTCAAGCAAAACCCCACCTTTGAGGACTGCTTCCCGTCGTCCACCAAGGAGTACAAGGAGGTGGTGCACGAGGGCACGGGCCACGTGCTGCGGGTGAGTTTGAAGAGAGAGAAAGGCGTTGCGTTTGGTCGGGGAAGCGTTGTGTGCGGCCAGCCGCCCACCAGCGCTCCGTCCGCCCCCCCACCCCCCTGACCGACTGACACGGTCCGAATGCGGGTGTGTGGGGGTGGTGAGGGGCGGTGCAGAGCGGGCGTCGCGGGCGGCGCGGGCGGAGAAAAAGCCGCCAACGGTGATTGGGGGTCGGCATGCCGGCGGCCCTCTCGAGGTGTGCCCCCCCGGGCCAGCCACAAGCCTGCCTTCCTCCCCACCGCTCGCCCGCCCTGGCGCAGGGAGAGCACGCACACGTGCGGCTGACTTGGAAGTGGGGAGAAAAAGCGGCCGCGCGTGGTTGGGAGGGGAGGGCGCGACGCCGCAGGGCTGCCCAGCCCCCTCTCCCGCCCCTCCCCATCCCGACGCGAGAGCCACTCCACCCACACCCTCCCTCCCCTCCCCATCCCCAGGTCCCCTTCCGCCGCATCCACCTGGTCGACGCCACCGGCCACCTCGACGTCTACGACACGTCCGGCCCCCAGGGCATCAACCCGCGCGACGGCCTGCCCGAAGTGAGGGCCGGGTGGGTCGGCGCGCGGGAGACGCGCGGCGATGCGATCCAGACCCAGATGTTTTACGCGCGCCAGGGCCTGATCACGGAGGAGATGGCGTTCGTGGCTGCGCGTGAGGGGATGGACCCCGAGTTTGTGAGGGCGGAGGTCGCGCGGGGGCGCGCGATCATTCCCGCCAACAAGCGCCACCTGGAGCTGGAGCCCACCATCGTCGGCCGCGGGTTCAAGGTCAAGATCAACGCCAACATCGGCAACTCGGCGGTGTCGTCCTCCATCGAGGAGGAGGTGGAGAAGCTGCAGTGGTCCGTCATTTGGGGGGCGGACACCGCCATGGATTTGTCCACCGGCGCCAACATCCACGAGACGCGGGAGTGGGTCATGCGCAACGCGCCCGTCCCTGTCGGCACCGTCCCCATCTACCAAGCCTTGGAGAAGGCGGACGGCATCGTGGAGAACATCACGTGGGAGTTGTTCAGGGAGACTCTCATTGAACAAGCCGAACAAGGCGTCGACTACTGGACGATCCACGCCGGCGTCCGCCTGGCCCACATCCCGCTCACCGCCAAGCGCGTCACCGGCATCGTGTCTCGTGGCGGGTCCATCCACGCCAAGCTGTGCCTGATGGACCACACCGAAAACTTTGCATTTGAACACTGGGAAGACATCCTCGACATCTGCGCCCAGTACGACGTCTCCCTCTCCATTGGCGACGGCCTGCGCCCGGGGTGCATTGCCGACGCCAACGATGCCGCCCAGTTTGCGGAGCTCAAGACGCAGGGCGACCTGACGCGGCGCGCGTGGGCGAAGCATGTGCAGGTGATGAATGAAGGCCCTGGCCACGTCCCCCTGCACAAGATCCCCGAAAACATGGCCAACCAGCTGGACTGGTGCGATGAGGCTCCGTTCTACACGTTGGGGCCTTTGACCACTGACATCGCGCCCGGGTATGACCACATCACGTCCGCGATTGGCGCGGCCACCATCGGCGCGGCGGGCACCGCGCTCCTCTGCTACGTCACCCCCAAGGAGCACCTGGGCCTGCCCGACCGGGACGACGTGAAAGCGGGCGTCATCGCGTACAAGATCGCGGCCCACGCGGCCGACCTGGCCAAGGGCCACCCGTTGGCGCAGCAGCGCGACGACGCGCTGTCGCACGCGCGCTTTGAGTTCCGCTGGCGCGACCAGTTCAACCTGTCGTTGGACCCGGTGACGGCGGCCGCGTTCCACGATGCGACGCTGCCGCAGGAACCCGCCAAGACGGCCCACTTTTGCTCGATGTGTGGCCCCAAGTTTTGCTCGATGCAGATTTCGCACGAGCTGCGCGCGATGGCGGCGGCCGACGACGCGGCCGCCCTGTCCCCCGACGAAGCCGCGGCCGGCATGGCCGCCATGTCGGAGGAGTTCAAGAGGCGCGGGGCGGAGGTGTACCACGCGCCGGGGGCGCTGCCGGCGGTTGAGTGAAGGGCGTGTGTGAGTGATGTGACTGGTGGCCCTCTTGCGCTTGCGAGCGAGCGAGTGTGTGTGTTCTTCCTTCCTTGTTTTTACAAAACGCCGATTTTGGGGAATGTTCATTTTGAAGCCTCGCTGCTGGGGCCGTTTTTTTCTTTTCACCCTTTTGCTCTCTTTTCCCCCTACCCCGGCCCCCTTTTGTGTGCAGAAAAAAGACAAACCAAACCCTGTCTCACACCAACACGAACCACTCTCTCAAACACGCAAAATGAAAAGAGTTTTACAGCGGGACCGGTGCGCAGCGCCCCCCTCTTCTGCCCCTGCCTGCACACACACTGCCCGCTTCCCACACATAAAAGCTCGCCCCTCCAGCCCAATCAAAAAGCAACACACGTTCACCCGCTGATCTGGGTGTACCCCTCCGCCGCCCGCCGGGGCGGCAGGCGGCGCAGGATGAACAGGACGAGGGCGGAGGGGGCGAGCTCAGTCAAGCCGTAATACAGGCCATTGATCCCTGGGTGCCCCGCCACATCCAGCCCCGCCCCGGGGCCCGCCGCCGCCGCCCACGCCGCCAGGGCGGCCCGCGTGGAGAAACAGGCGGCACACACGGCGGCGACGGCGCCGACTTCGCGCAGCTTTTTGCGGCGGCCGCGCGATTCGATCGGAAACCGGCGCAGCATGAAGAAGAGGCGACCGCCATATATGATGAAGCCGGCGGCGACCCTGGATCCGACGCCTTCACCGCTGCAGTGGCCGAACTGGGCACCCGCCTGACCGCGCTGGCGACGTCGCCCGTTGTTCGTGGCGCGGCCGCCACGACCGCTGACGCGGAGCCGCACGCGCGCCGCCTGCGCGCGCTGGCCTCCACCCGCTCCCGAGGCTGGCTGCTCACCGCCATCGCCGGCCTCAAAGCGCCCCGCACCAACATACAGGTGCGGCAGAGGGCGGTGTTGGCGCCGAGGGCGCCGTTGGCTGGGTTTTTGAGGGTGCACGCGCCCGCGCTGGCGGCCGATGTGCGGTCGTGCTACGTCGAGGCGGCCGGCGGCGTCGTCGCCCGCCACCTGCGCGCCTACGCCGCCGCCCTGGACAGGGCCTGCCCCCCCGACGGTGGCCGGGCGCCGTTGGTGGGTGCGCCGAGGGGCGGGGGGGGCGTGGGTGCGAGTGGCGCGGCCTTTGTGTCGGGGCTGCTGCGTGCCGCGGGTGCACCGTCCTCCGCGCTCCCCGCCGACTCCGACACCGCCTACCCCGGCACCTCCGCCTTTGACCTGGGGGCGCGGGGCGCCATCCTGCACCACCTGGACCGGCCGGCCACGGTGCCCCGGCCGGACGGCGGGGGTGGTGGCGACACAAACGCGGGCCTCACCCCCGAAGAAGCGTTTCGCTCGCTCAACAAGCTGCTCTGCGACGCCGCCACGTCGGAGTACGTGTTCTGTGCCTCCTTCTTTGGCAGCGATGGCGCCTTCCACGACACGTTTGCGGCGCCGCTGGCCGCGGCGGAGGGGGCGGCCACCGCTCGGCTCGCGGAAACGAGCGACCCTCTTGCTCTGCTCCTGATCGCGCGCGTCGCCGACGGCCACGCCCTCGCCATGGCGCGCGCCCGCCTGCCCGCCCTGGACGCCTACCACGACCGCATCACGCTGGCCGTGTGGCCGCGCGTCGCGGCCGCGGTGGACGCGCAGATCGATTCGTTGGCCCGAGTCGGCGCGCGCGGCGCGGGCGCGCCGCCGCGCGAGGCGCTGGGACCGGACGGCGTCGCCCCGGTTGCTCGCCGGGTGGGCGCGCTGGCCGCCAGCTTGTTGACTCTGGCGGCAGGGCTGCCCGAGCCGCGGCTGGACATTCCGCTGGCGCGCCTGAGGCGTGCCGCGGCGGCCGCACTTGCCCGTGTCGCGGCGGCTGAGGGCGACCGCGAGACCGCGGCCGCGGCGGCCGCGGCCAACGTGCATGCCGTGCTGAGAGCGCACATGGACGCGGCCGCGGCAGCCGGTGCAGCGCCGCTGCCCGCAGCCGCGCCGACCGCGCCTGCGCCGAGCGATGCACCTCCCGTCGGCCCTCTCGGCACCGCGGGCGACGCCGCCCTGGCGGGTTGGAAGGCCGAGTGGGATGCTGCCGTGGACGCGGTCGCCGCGCCGGCGCTGGCCAAACACCTGGGGGCGGCCGCGAGCGTCGTCGCCTCCGTCCACTCTGCGCGCCGCGCCGCTTCCCCTCCCTCCCTCCCCCCCGACATCGCGGCAGCCGCCATACAAGCCTTTGCCAACCCGGTCTGGGCCTCCTCCCTGGACGCCGCTCGCGCTGATGTGCGGGCCGCGTTGCGGCGGTCGCCCCACGCGGCGGCCGCGGCCGCCGCGGCGGTGGGGGCCGCCGTGGCGGACGCTTATCGCGCCGCCTGGAGTGCGGCGCCGCCCGAGGCGAGGGACGGGGCGCCCGACCCGGACGCGGTGGCGAGGGAGGCGGCCAGGGAGGCGTGAGAGGATGAGAGGAGAGGTTGGTGTTGTTTTGTTTTTCGTTGAAGGCTCTCGCCGCGCGGCTGTTCACTTCACTCTCTCCCTTTTTTTTGGTTTCGTCTCCGCAGCGCACACCCAAAAAGCACACACACCACAGTCCCAAGAGACTCCAATCATGTCCGCCCTGCGCGCCACCCCCCTTCGCGCCCCGGCGGCGTGCCGCCCCTCGCGCATCGTGCGCGTGCGCACCGCCTTCAAAGACCGGTCGGGCACGTCCCCCTCGCGCGCGCCCGTCGCCCCCCCCCCCGTCGACGGGGACGCCGGCGTCCTGCCCGTGGACGCGGGCGAGGGCGACGCGTTCGCCGAGCTGGTGGCGCTGAACCGCAAGCAGAGCGTCAACCGGCCGCAAAAGGTGAGGGTTGGTGCGAGCACGTATGTCGGGCAGGAGCCACCCGGGGCGGCATGCCGACCCCATCCCTCCCTCCCTCCCCCAGGCCGAAGACCTGCGCTTCAAGCAAAACCCCACCTTTGAGGACTGCTTCCCGTCGTCCACCAAGGAGTACAAGGAGGTGGTGCACGAGGGCACGGGCCACGTGCTGCGGGTGAGTTTGAAGAGAGAGAAAGGCGTTGCGTTTGGTCGGGGAAGCGTTGTGTGCGGCCAGCCGCCCACCAGCGCTCCGTCCGCCCCCCCACCCCCCTGACCGACTGACACGGTCCGAATGCGGGTGTGTGGGGGTGGTGAGGGGCGGTGCAGAGCGGGCGTCGCGGGCGGCGCGGGCGGAGAAAAAGCCGCCAACGGTGATTGGGGGTCGGCATGCCGGCGGCCCTCTCGAGGTGTGCCCCCCCGGGCCAGCCACAAGCCTGCCTTCCTCCCCACCGCTCGCCCGCCCTGGCGCAGGGAGAGCACGCACACGTGCGGCTGACTTGGAAGTGGGGAGAAAAAGCGGCCGCGCGTGGTTGGGAGGGGAGGGCGCGACGCCGCAGGGCTGCCCAGCCCCCTCTCCCGCCCCTCCCCATCCCGACGCGAGAGCCACTCCACCCACACCCTCCCTCCCCTCCCCATCCCCAGGTCCCCTTCCGCCGCATCCACCTGGTCGACGCCACCGGCCACCTCGACGTCTACGACACGTCCGGCCCCCAGGGCATCAACCCGCGCGACGGCCTGCCCGAAGTGAGGGCCGGGTGGGTCGGCGCGCGGGAGACGCGCGGCGATGCGATCCAGACCCAGATGTTTTACGCGCGCCAGGGCCTGATCACGGAGGAGATGGCGTTCGTGGCTGCGCGTGAGGGGATGGACCCCGAGTTTGTGAGGGCGGAGGTCGCGCGGGGGCGCGCGATCATTCCCGCCAACAAGCGCCACCTGGAGCTGGAGCCCACCATCGTCGGCCGCGGGTTCAAGGTCAAGATCAACGCCAACATCGGCAACTCGGCGGTGTCGTCCTCCATCGAGGAGGAGGTGGAGAAGCTGCAGTGGTCCGTCATTTGGGGGGCGGACACCGCCATGGATTTGTCCACCGGCGCCAACATCCACGAGACGCGGGAGTGGGTCATGCGCAACGCGCCCGTCCCTGTCGGCACCGTCCCCATCTACCAAGCCTTGGAGAAGGCGGACGGCATCGTGGAGAACATCACGTGGGAGTTGTTCAGGGAGACTCTCATTGAACAAGCCGAACAAGGCGTCGACTACTGGACGATCCACGCCGGCGTCCGCCTGGCCCACATCCCGCTCACCGCCAAGCGCGTCACCGGCATCGTGTCTCGTGGCGGGTCCATCCACGCCAAGCTGTGCCTGATGGACCACACCGAAAACTTTGCATTTGAACACTGGGAAGACATCCTCGACATCTGCGCCCAGTACGACGTCTCCCTCTCCATTGGCGACGGCCTGCGCCCGGGGTGCATTGCCGACGCCAACGATGCCGCCCAGTTTGCGGAGCTCAAGACGCAGGGCGACCTGACGCGGCGCGCGTGGGCGAAGCATGTGCAGGTGATGAATGAAGGCCCTGGCCACGTCCCCCTGCACAAGATCCCCGAAAACATGGCCAACCAGCTGGACTGGTGCGATGAGGCTCCGTTCTACACGTTGGGGCCTTTGACCACTGACATCGCGCCCGGGTATGACCACATCACGTCCGCGATTGGCGCGGCCACCATCGGCGCGGCGGGCACCGCGCTCCTCTGCTACGTCACCCCCAAGGAGCACCTGGGCCTGCCCGACCGGGACGACGTGAAAGCGGGCGTCATCGCGTACAAGATCGCGGCCCACGCGGCCGACCTGGCCAAGGGCCACCCGTTGGCGCAGCAGCGCGACGACGCGCTGTCGCACGCGCGCTTTGAGTTCCGCTGGCGCGACCAGTTCAACCTGTCGTTGGACCCGGTGACGGCGGCCGCGTTCCACGATGCGACGCTGCCGCAGGAACCCGCCAAGACGGCCCACTTTTGCTCGATGTGTGGCCCCAAGTTTTGCTCGATGCAGATTTCGCACGAGCTGCGCGCGATGGCGGCGGCCGACGACGCGGCCGCCCTGTCCCCCGACGAAGCCGCGGCCGGCATGGCCGCCATGTCGGAGGAGTTCAAGAGGCGCGGGGCGGAGGTGTACCACGCGCCGGGGGCGCTGCCGGCGGTTGAGTGAAGGGCGTGTGTGAGTGATGTGACTGGTGGCCCTCTTGCGCTTGCGAGCGAGCGAGTGTGTGTGTTCTTCCTTCCTTGTTTTTACAAAACGCCGATTTTGGGGAATGTTCATTTTGAAGCCTCGCTGCTGGGGCCGTTTTTTTCTTTTCACCCTTTTGCTCTCTTTTCCCCCTACCCCGGCCCCCTTTTGTGTGCAGAAAAAAGACAAACCAAACCCTGTCTCACACCAACACGAACCACTCTCTCAAACACGCAAAATGAAAAGAGTTTTACAGCGGGACCGGTGCGCAGCGCCCCCCTCTTCTGCCCCTGCCTGCACACACACTGCCCGCTTCCCACACATAAAAGCTCGCCCCTCCAGCCCAATCAAAAAGCAACACACGTTCACCCGCTGATCTGGGTGTACCCCTCCGCCGCCCGCCGGGGCGGCAGGCGGCGCAGGATGAACAGGACGAGGGCGGAGGGGGCGAGCTCAGTCAAGCCGTAATACAGGCCATTGATCCCTGGGTGCCCCGCCACATCCAGCCCCGCCCCGGGGCCCGCCGCCGCCGCCCACGCCGCCAGGGCGGCCCGCGTGGAGAAACAGGCGGCACACACGGCGGCGACGGCGCCGACTTCGCGCAGCTTTTTGCGGCGGCCGCGCGATTCGATCGGAAACCGGCGCAGCATGAAGAAGAGGCGACCGCCATATATGATGAAGCCGGCGGCAGCTGCCGCGGACGCCAGGGCCAGGAAGGCGAGGGAGGCGGCGCGGGGGGCGCCGCCCGCGTGGGGGCCGGCGGCCGCGGCCCATGCCCAGAGCCCCGCTTGCACGCCGTAGACTGCACCATTGACCGCCAGGAAGGCGGGGCGCAGGCCCCCTGTGGGAAGGGACCGGGCCTGGTGGTAGATCTCGGCCCAGAACAGGACGAGGAGAGTGTAGGTCGTGAAAAAGAGGAGGCCAGGGGCGTCGAGGGCCAGGGCGCACAGGGGCGCCGGCAGGGCCAGCACGGCGCCGTGGGCGGCAAAGGCGGCGGCGCGCAGGGTGCAGACGAGGGCGTTGAGCAGGTGGAAGACCTGAGTTGTTTGGGTAGGTGGGGTGTTAGTGAGAGGGAGCGACGCGGGGCACTTCTCTGCCCACCACCCAACCACCCAACCTTTCTCACCTTTTGTGTCGTCCAACCAAACTCGGGCACCCGCCTCTGGATGCGCACTAGCTGCACGGTGGCGACGAGGGCCAGGGCGGCGTAGGCGACGGCCAGCGCGGCGAAGGCGGCTTCCCCGGGCGGCGCGTCGGGTGACGGCGACGGCGGTGGGGGGCCGGGAGGGGGGGAGGGGGGCGCCCGCATCAGGGAGTCGCGCATGGTTGTTGTGTGAAGATGGTGCGTGTGGCTGTGTCTGTCGGGGTTGGGGGCAGGGTGAGTCGGCGTTTGCGTCGAGAGCGGGATGTCCGCGTTTTGCACCTCCCTCTTGCGCACGCGCCGCCACCGACACACGCACTCTCCACCCCCACACTCGCCACCGACAGCCACCGCGTGCTCAGGTCCCGTCAATGTCGAGGGCGAACGTGGCGGGCGGAGCGGGAGCGGGCGCCGAAGAGGGCAGGCGGCAATCGGGGCCGGCGTCGCAACAGCGTGCGCACGGCCGTCGCTCCACCTCTCTCCCTTTCCTGGCGCGAGGGGCACACGCACACACGCACACGCATGAAGGACGCACCTGGTGTGTGTGTCGGGCCGGCGAGATCTCCCGTCTCCGCGGGGGCGCGTGCCAAAGAGAGTGAAGCCAGCGAAGAGTGAAAAAACACAGCTGCGCTCTTTTTGCTCGGCCGTTTCGCTCTCTCCCTCCCTCCTGTGTCTTGGGCCCGCCATGGCGGAAGACATGCAGGCGGTCGCGCGCAAGCGCTTGCTGGTGCGTGGGATAGGAGAGAGGGAGAGGGAGAGCCTGCGGCCTTGACTTCGCGAACCGCGCGCCATTCATCTTTGCACCCCCCCCGCGCACTGGTCGGCTCACCTCCTCCCCTCCCTCCTTCCACACACACACACAGACCGACATGCTGGGCGCCGCCCGGGCCGCGGGCGGCACCGACTGGCGCGTCCTGCTGCTGGACGCGCGCACTGCGCGCGTCGCGGGCGCGGCGGCCAGCGTCGCGGACACGATGGACGCCGGCGTGTCACGTGAGTGGCTGGGTGGTGGTGGCAAGCGACGCAGCGCGTGCCGAGGGCGTCCGAAGTGGCGGTGTTCATTTTTTCTCACTTTTTTTCACCTCTCTTTCAGTCGTCGACGACGTCGCGCGCAAGCGCGAGCCCGCCCCCACCCTCGACGCCGTCTACTTCATCACTCCCGGCACCGGGTCGGCGGACCGCGTGGCGGCGGACTGGGGCGGCGCCGCCAGCGCCGCGCCCAGTGGGCGCAAAGCCACGGCCGCTGCGTCCGCCCCCCCTCCTTACGCGGGCGCGCACGTCTTCTTCTCCTCCCCCCCCGGCCCCGACGACGTCGCCGCCCTCAAAGCCTGCCCCCGCCTTGTGTCCTCCCTCAAATCCTGTGCCGACGCGGGGCTGGCGTTTTCACCCCTGGATGCTGCTTCCTTTGTCGTGGACGCCCCCCCCTCCCCCTCCCTCGCGTGGGCCCCCCTGTTTGGTCCTGATGGCGGGGATGGCGAACCCCCGGGAGCCAGGGCGGCGGTGGCGGCCCTGGGGAGGTCGCTGGTGTCCGTGTTTGCGGCGACGGGGGACTACCCCGCGATCCGCTTCGCCGCCCCCCCCCCCCCCCCCCTCCGGGAGCCCCCGTCACCGTGCACGCGCGCCAGCTGCTGGCCCAGCGCCTGGCGGCCGAACTGCACGCCGCGCTGGAACCCGGGCGTGCGTCGGGGGCGCTCCCCTCGTCCCCGACTGCTGAGCTGCTGGTCGTCGACCGGGGCGCCGACGTCGTCGCCGCCCTGGCCCACGACTGGGGGTACGAACCCTTGGCTGCCGACGTGCTGGGCGTGGGTGCCTCGGGCGCGGCGGCCGTGTTCGAGTACGCGGCCGACGCGGGCGGCTCAAAAAGCGCGCGCGCCGCGCGGCTCGACGCGCGGTCCGACCCCCTCTGGGCCGACTTGCGGGGCACCCACTTTGGCAACGCGTCCGCCGCCATTGCGTCCCGCCTGGACGAGTTCAGGGCGGCTCACCCGGGGGCGGGCGGGGGTCAGAGCAACGGCGACACCGCTCCTCTCGACCCGCGCGCTCTGCGCTCCCTCGCCGCCGCCCTGCCCCAGTACCGCGACACCCTGGCCCGCCTCACCACCCACGTCGAGCTGGCGTCCCGCCTGGCGGCGGCCGTGGACTCGGGGATGCTGGTGGATGCGGGCCGGTTGGAGCAAGCACTGGCCCTCGGGACCGCCGGCTCAAAAGACGTCATCTCCGCTCTGGCCGCCCCCGGCCCCCCCTTCCCCGCCGACGTCAAGCTGCGCCTGCTGCTGCTGTATGTGGCGACTCACCCGGGGCGCATGGACGCCGCCAAGGAGGCGCAGTGGGCCAAGCTGGCGCGGTTGCCACCGAGTGACGTCGCTGCCGCGTTCTCTGGCCTGGAAGCGCTGGGCGTGCCCGTGCACCGGAGGCAGGGAGTGACCCTCCCCAAACCTGCCAAGAGGGCTGCCGCGGGTGGCGCCGACGGCCTGGACGTGGCCGGCGTCGCGCCGCGCGTGGGCGACTGGTTTGAGGCGATGGCAGGTGGCGCGCTCGACGAGGCCGCCTTCCCCCACGTCGTCCCTCCCGACACTGACGATGCCTCCCTGCCTGGCCAACCCTCCAGGCTGGCGTCCAGGCTGGCGTCGGGCGCGGTCGGCAGGACGGGGTCGGTTCGCACCTCCCACTCGACCGCGGGCTGGGCCGCGCGCGCGCGCGCCCGGGGGGCGCGGGCCCGGGCGCCCGCAGAGGGCGCCCCCTCTACATCTTCATCGCGGGCGGCGTGACTCGGGGGGAGGCGCGCGCCGCGGCGGCGGCGGGGGTGAGGCTGGGGCGGCCGTGCGTTGTGGGCGGGTGTGCCGTGGTGACGGGGGGGGGCGCGGTGGACGCGTTGAAGGCGTTGGGCAGGCTGGACTACAGTCACGAGATTTGAAGGGGAGAGAGAGAGGAGTGGGCGGGATTGATTGGGGGACTCGGTGGTGGGTCTCCACACAGAACTGTCCAAGTTTTCAATAACAATCATAAAAAAAAAACGCTCACACACACACACTCACCTCTCTCCTACCCTCCCCTCCCCTCACACCAAACTTGGCAACCTCTCCAGCGCGTCCGTGATGGCCCTCCGAAACGTGGCCGCCTGCATGAGGTAGGCTGAGACGTGGCCGCCCGGCACCCAGCGCAGCTCGGCGCCCGGCCACGCGGCCTCCCACTCGCGGACTGAAGTTTTGCCGATGTAGGCATCGTCCGACGCCGCCACCAAGACAGCTGCGGACGGCACAGCGGGTTTGGGAAACCGGGTGACGTCGGTGTAGACTTCCAGGACGGCGGTGAGCGCGGCGCGCGCACGCGCGGCGGTCGCCGCGTCGGCAGCCGGCGCGCGCCGCGCGGCCGCGAGTGCGGCCAGGGCGGCGGCGGCCGCGTCCAGCGGTGTGCGCGGGGTGGGTGGTGGCGGTGGAGTGCACCGACCACCCTCCTCCTCTGTCAACGGCCACGCCGCCGCCGCGTCGGCCGCCGCGCGCGCCGCGCCCGATGACGGCGCCGCGGTCGCGGCCGCCGCGCGCAGCGTGGCCAGCACGGGGGCGCCAGCCGCGTCCACGGGGGCGGTCAACCCGGTCCACGCGGTGGCGTTCCACAGGACGCCGTCGCAGAAGGCGGCGGCCGCGGAGCGGGGGGCGAGGAGGGGGGCGCAGGCTGTGCGGAGTGTGGGGTGTGGAGGGTGGAGTGTGTGAGTGAACCCCGTTGCCTCCCGCTCCCCCCTCCCGACTTCCCTTCCATCCACCACCACACTCACCCAGCGGCCCCGGCGCCAGCGCGGTCACCATGCCCGCGTGCACGCCCCCCATCGACAGCCCCGCGACGCCGACGCGGCGCCACCCGCCATCCACAATCGACCAGCGGCACAGGTGCAGCGCTTCCCCTATTGTGGCCCGCCCCAGCGCCAGCAAGTCAGACACACGGAGCAGGCGGGACCCCGCCTGGTGCGGGGGGCGGCGGCCGCCGTAGTAGGGAGACTCGAGAACGATGGTTGCCACCCCCTTGCTCAACAACGGTGCCCCCAGCGCCAGCCGCCGCGCAAAGCCGTGGTCGCCCGTGCCCGCCAGGTGGACGACGGCGGCCCCCAGGCCGGTGGTGCGGTCGGCGGGGGCCAGCACGCGCACGCGCGCGAGCCGCGCGACAGGCGGTAGCGCTGCGGCGAGCGACGGCGGCACGGGGGACGGAAACGTCGCCTCTGCCAGGGTGTAGGGCACGCCATTCCGATAACCGGTCTCCAGTGTTTGCCACTGCAACGGCCGTGCCGCGGCCGCGTCGTCCGAGTAGGGGGGCGGTGCAGCCCACGCGTCGGCGTGCGCGCGCCGCCCGCCCGCGTCCGCCGCAGCTCGCGCGGCCGACACCAGCGGATCAGCAGACTCGTGGCTCAGATCCACCACATTCAAGTCGCCCCAGCCGCCCTCGAAAAACTTGGGGGCCAGGCGCAGGGCGGAGGGGAGGGAGGAGACAGCGACGTCGAGCGCGGCGGCGGGGGGCCAGCGGGCCAGGGGAAGGGCCATTGAGGGATTGTGTGTGTGTGCGTGCGTGTGGGCAAAGGCACACACGCACGCACGAACGGGAGCGGTTGGCCGCGCGGGCTCGGAGAAGAAGAGGAAAAGACAAACAATTGTGCGACCATCGACGGCCGAACACAAATTCGCTTTCGCAAAACGCTCCCCCGTCTCTCGGCGTCCTCCCGTCACAGCGCGGCTCTGGGATGTCGGGCCCAGGCTGTCACTAGAGCACTGCAGTGAACGGTGCGGGCGCTGCGTCACAGGTAAGGGGGGGAGAGCGCCTGCGTGCCCCCCCGACCCTCCACGCTGCGGCGGCCGACCAAGGTGAGTGAAAAAAACGCGCTCCCTCCACTTCCCCTCCCCCCCTCCCGACACGGATGAAGATCAACATTTAGGCTCGTTGTCGTACTGCTCTTTTGCAACTGACGATCCAAAACGTTGAGATTTAAAAATCTCAACCCAAACTCTCGACGTGTCGTTTTTTTTTTTTTTTTTTTTTTCGTGCGCTCTTATAAAGCCGGCTGTTTTGCCACTTCTCCTGGCCACCGGTTTCGCTTGGGCGCCACATGAACTTGCCTCGCTCAGCAACGGGGCGCGAATCCATCCGTGCGCTGCCCTGTTCTACAGCGTGGGCGACAATAAAATGTGATTTGTCTTGTTTTTCTTTTTGCTAAACCACTTCTTTTTTTCCACACAGGCCAAACGATCCAACCCAACACACCATGGCCGACGACGATGCCGCCCTCGAGCTGGAGGCGCTGGCCTCCATTTATGGAGACGACGCGCGTGTCGACGCCACAGCACGCCGCGTGGCCATCGACATTCCGTCCTCCACCGCCCCCGTCCGTGTCACGCTGACGGCGGTGCTGCCGCCCGGGTACCCGGCGACGGCGCCGCCGACGCTGACGGTGGAGGGGGGGCACCTCGCGGCCGCAGACGCGGCGGGAGTCGCCGCTGACCTTCTCACCGCCTGCTACACCCCGGGCGCCGTCTGCATCTATGACGCGGTGGAAGCTCTACGTCGGCGGGAAGAATTTTGCGCTGTGGCCCAGGCGGCGGACGTCAAAGCCGAGCCTGAGCCATCGCCACCACGTCTACCCTCCCCGTCTCCACCCCCACCCGACCCCGCGTCCTCCTGGGAGGCGCAGTGCGCAGCCCTGGGCATCGTGTCCCACGCCCTAATTCACCACTCTTGCAAATTCCAGGCCCACACTGTGAAAGTGGCCAGCGTCGACGACGTCACTGCCGCCGTCGACACCCTGCTTCTCAACAAGCGCATCGCGGCCGCCTCCCACAACATCATGGCCTACCGATTCACCAACCCCGTCACCGGAGCCCTGCACGAGGACGCGGATGATGATGGCGAGACGGCGGCGGGGGGGAGGGTGTTGTTCATGATGCGGTCGGCGCGTGTCGACGGCGTCGCCGTCGTCGTCACACCCTGGTTTGGCGGCAAAAAGCTGGGGCCCGCCCGGTTTGGCATCATTTCCAATGTGGCGCGCGACGCGCTGGTCGAACGCGGCTTCATCGAGGAGAGCAGGAAGAAAAAGTAGAGAGAGAGAGGGTTTAGTTATAAAACAAAACGAACATCAGCAGATCAAAAACAAAAACACAATCACTCCTCTCCTGCTCCCTCTTCCTCCACCTCTGCCCCATTCTTCCTCGCCGCCGCCAGCAGCTCGTTGAAGGCAGCCTCATCCGCGTCCCCCGGCTCCGCGTCGGAGGAGGCGAGGGCGGCGAGACCGTCTTCCGCTGCGGCGGCAGCGGAGGAAAAGTCGCCTCCCGAGAAGAGGGCCAACGCCAACAAGTACCAGGCGTCCACCGCGCCATCACGTTCAGCCAGCAGGGAGTCGCAGATGGACACGGCATCGTCCACGGTGGCATCCAGCTCGAGGAACAGTTTGGCGGCTTCGAAGCGCACTTCGAAGGGGGGGAGCGGGGTGGTGGTGGCGTCCGCGCTTGCTGGTGCGGCAGTCTCACCGCGCGCCACCGCCGCCACCTCTCGCGCAGCCGGCAACCACGACGCCACACTTTGCCGCAACGCTTCCAAGGCTTCATCGGGGCGCCCCTGCTCCACGCGCAGGGAGGCCAGAATCTGCAGCGGTTCGGGCGACGACGGCGCCGCGACAGCCGCGCGCGCCAGCAACGCTGCGCACTCGTCCCCCGCCGCGTCGGCTCCCGCCAGGGCCAGCTTGGCTTCAGCCAGGGCGCACAGCGCTGTGGCCAGGGAGGCGGCGGCGTCGGCGGCGGCGTCGGCGTCGCCGGAGGCGGCGGCAGCGGCGGCTTCTGCGTCGGCCAGCGACGCGCCCTTGGAAAAGGCGCCCACCGCGGTGGCATCCTCCAACAACTGGCCCAGGTACATATACTTTTCGAAGCCGGCGTCCGGGCGCAGGGCCACCGCGTGGCGCAGAGCAGAGCGTGCATCGTCGGGGGGGCCGATTTCGGCCCACACGCCCGCCACCGCGTCCGCCACGTCTGCGTCCGTCGGGGCCAGCTCCACCGCCTGCCCCAGCAGCAGGCGGGCGGTGGACGCGTCGCCCATGGCCAGGGCGGCGTGGGCGGCGTCCAGGAGGGAGGCGGGGGTGGGGGCGTCCTGTGGGTGGGGGAGGGGGTTGGCCAGCCGTCGGCGAAAATAAGGAACGGGAATTGGGGCGGGGGCGAGGCGAAACCACTGCGCGCCCAGGCGCCTCTCCTGTCTCTGTGGCACGTCATTCACCCTCTGTGCCCACTCACCGCTGGCGTGGGCGCCGGCTTGCGCGGGGCGGCGGCGCCGGACGGCGTCGCGCGCTGGCGCGAGCGCACTTTCGTCATGCCTGCAGGTGGCGAAGCGGCAAATTGCGCGGTGCTTGGTGTGAAGTAGGCAGAGGAGCAGTGCTGGCGCAAGAAGTGGAGCGCGTGGCAGCGCCCCGCGCGAGAGGGCCCGCAGCACAAGAACACGCGGAAAGGACTGGCTTCGCTCTACACGCTCTCTTTTTACTTCCCTCCTCCCCCTGCCTCCGCCAGTGCTGCCTTCCTGGCCGCCACCTCTGCCGCCACTGCTTCATCCGCAGCCGCATCCACCGCCACCGCCACGCACACAGGCAGAGTGGAGGCCAGCGCGCGGTCGGCCACGTCGCGTGCCGCGCGCGCGGCGACGGCTGCTGCTGCTGCCGCCGCGTCGTCAGGCCAGGCGGGCGGCGCCAGGGCAGCCAGCGCGCCTGCCGCCCCCCGATCAGCGACACGGGCCGCGGTGGCGGCGGCGGCACGCGCCGCGCGGCTCGCTTCCGCGGCGGCCGCCGCGGTGGCGACGGGGGCCACAGCAGCCCGAAGAGAGGTGGCGGCCGGGGCGCGTTTAATTGTGGCCGCTGTTTCCAGCGCGTTGGCGGCGGCGGCAGCTGCAGCCCGCAAGCGAGGCGCGGCGGCAGCGGCAGCCGCGGTCGCGCCGGCCGCAGCGGCCGCGTCTGCTGCTGCCACGCCCAGCGTCCTGGCCACAAAGTCCACCACGTCCCGCATGCGCACCGCGTCCGAGTCGGTGGAGTACATGTCCAGCAGGGCGGCGGCAGCCGTGGCGCGCGCGTCGTCGGGTGGCGGCGCGAGCAGCGCAGCAGCGCGTGTGCCAGCCGGTGATGGCGCGCCAGGGGTGGATGGCGCAGCGTCTGCCAGGCGGGCGGCGGCAGCGGCTGCCGCAGCTGCCGCTGCTGCGCCAGGTGGGGCCGTCACGGGCGGCGCCGGCGTGATCTTGCGCGCAGGCCGGCGTAGCGCGCGCGCGGCCGCACTGTCACCCACACCGCTGGCCGCCGCCACCAGCGCCGCGGTCGCGCGCTCCACCCCTGCCAACGCCAGCTCACGCGTGCGCGCATCGGGAGGAGGGGCGGGAGGGGCGGCGGCCAGCAGGGCGCGCCAGCGGTCGACCGCGGCGGGAGGCGCGGCGCGGCGCGCCGCGCGCGTGCCATCCACCAACGCCCGCGCGCACAGCGTCCCTCCATCCCACCTGCCCCCCGCCGGCGTCAACGCGTCCGCGGCTGCCAGTGCGGCCAGTTCGACCGCCGCGGCGCGCGCGTGGCGGGGGGGGCCGGCGGGCGGCCACCCCGCAAAGGTGAGGTAGCGTGCCACCCAGGCCAGGGCGCGGGGCAGGCCGCCCGGGACGGCGGCCGCGGCGCGCAGGGCGGCGGCAGCGTTGACACCGGGAGGCGGGACGGAGAGGTGTGGTGGGGAAGAGGCGTCGTCGTCGTCATCGTCAGCGTCCACTCCTTCGGCCGGCGGTTCAGCCACTGCAGCAGCCCCAAACTCCACAAACGACAGCAACCCCGCCGCCGCGGCAGCGGCAGCTGCCCGGTCACCGTCAGCGGGGGCGCAGGGAGGCAGGGTGGCTGTGTCGTCAGCTGGCAGCCCTGCCGCCACCGCCAACCGCGCGCGCAGCGCGGCGCCCGCGGCCGCCACCAGGCGGTGCGAGTCTGCGGCCGCCAGGAACAGGGCATACAGCCGTTGGTCGGGTGGAAACGCGGCGGCCGCGGCCAGGGCCAGCGCGTCGGCTTCAGCGCCGGGCGGCGGCGGCGCGGTGCCGCTTGTGCGCAGCGGGGGTGGCGGCGGCGCGCCACGCGGCGGCCGCACGGCCGGCGTGGCTCCACCACCCGGCGTGCCGGGGCGGGAGCTGGAGCCGCCGTCGCCAGAGGAGGACCGAGTTGCGGCGGCACCGCCACCACGGGACGCGAGGCGCGCGCCGAGCGCGCGGAAGCGCGCGGGGTCTCGCGCCGCCAACCCCGCCACCGCGTCCCCCAGCATGGGGGCCCCCGCTTCAGCAGCCTGCGCCGATGCAGCGGCCAACAAATCGGCCAGGCGGGGCACGTTGTCGGGGCGCAGGCGGCGCAGCAGGGACGGCGCACGCGCGCGCAGCACTGCAAGCGCGGCGGAGCCGCGCGGCGCAGGGGCGGTGCCACCCGGAGCCTCTGGCGCCGCCACCCCGGTGGTCACCCTCCCTCCACCCCCAAACGAGGCACACTCCTCCCGCTCCGCCGCCGCGCGCAGGGTGGCGAAGAACTCGTCGCGCGCGGCCTCCCAGTTGTGCGCGCGCCGCGCGCCGTCGCGCCGGCCGCCTCCCGCGGCAGTCCCACGGGCGCCCTCCGTGGGCAGGGACACGCCCAGTGCGCCCGGCCGGCGGCGGGCGGCGGCGGGGGCGTCGGCCAGGGTGGCGGTTGTGGAGGCGGCGGCGGCGGCGGCTGACGCAACATCGGGAACAACCACGCTCAACACGGGCGCGCGCGCCAGGGCGGCCGCCGCCCTCGGCCCCAAAGAGGGCAGCAGGCTACGTGCCTCGCGCAGCACGGCCGCTGCGTAGGCGACCGCGTCCAGGGAGTCGCGGAGCAGGGGTGATGGCAAAGCGTCAGGCGCCGACGGCAGCACCAGGGGCGGGGGCGCCGGGTCGGCGGGTGGAGGCGGCGTCGCCAGCACGGTTAGTAAGTTTTCCAGCTCGTTGTCCAATGGCACCGCCCGGCAGGTCGTCAGCAGGGCGGCGTGCAGGGTCGCCGCGCGCGCGGCGGGCAGCGCGAGCGTGCGCGGACACGCGGCGTGAGGGGAGGGCAGGAGTGGCACTGCCTGCTGCTGCGCTCGCGGTGGTGGCGGTGGCGGCGGCGGCGGCGTCTGGGCCACCGCCACGACTCGGCGAGGCGGTGGTGGTTGGGACGGCGTGGTCGTCGCCCCACCCACGCTCACCGCCGCGACGCGGGCGGCCAAGCAATCGGTTGCAGCCGCCGTCGTCGAGCCACCACCCACTAGCCGCCCAAACCGGGCGTCCTCGTCAACGGGGGCGGGCGGCGCCGGCGCGGCCGCGGCAAACGCAGACGCAAAGTCGGGATCAGGCCCGCCCCCATTCTCACCACCGCCCTCAAACGGTGCGTCCCGCACGATGGACGCGATGGCGGTGGGCGCAATCTTGCGGGCGCGGGCGGCGGGTGGCGGGGCGTGGCGCGTGGTGGTGGTGGTGGAAGGCTGTGGGAGGAGTGGTTGATGGTGAGAGGTGTCCCTCTCGGGCGCCCGCACGCCCAAACAAACAACACTACAACCTCTCCCACACACCCACACACCTTCAACTCGGGAAACTCGTCCCCCGTCAACTCCAGCCCGCCCCGCCGGCTGACCGCGGGCGTAGTGGGCGCGCTCGCCGGCGCCCCCGCCGCCAGGGCGCCATCCACCGCGTCCCTCACATACTCCAGGAACGCGTCCCGCACTTCGGACGGGGTGGCGGCGTGGAGTGTGAGGGGGGGGGGCGGCGGGGTTGCCGGTCGCGACCCACGCGGTGAATGACGGCGGCGCGGCTCCCGCCAGGTAGGCAGCCAACGCCGCGTCCGCGGGGGTGGACATGATATGTGTGTGTGTGTGTGTGTGTGAACGTGCCCTGGGCGCTATGCCGGCCGCCTGCCCCCGGCGGGGAGGGGAGGCATGGTTTTGAGTTTCGGCGTTTTGTTTCTTGCAGTCTGAAAAAACGTTTTTTTGGCGTCTCTACTCACACGCCCCGCGCTCAGCGCCACACACACTCCTCACACACCACTCACACTCCACACACCATGCTGGTCGCCGCCGCCCGCGCCGCGGCCCGCGCCTCGCGCCGGGGGGCGACCTCCGCTCAGAAGCGCTTCTCCTCGTCGTCGTCGCACGAGGAGGAAGTGCGCCAGATGGGGCTGTGGCGCACGGTCACGTTTGCTGGTGAGTTAGAGGGGTGGAAATGGCGGGGGCGGCGGGGGCGCGCCGTGCTGTGGCGCACGAAAAAAGGGTCGCGGCGTGTGCGTTTTTCGCGCGCGCCGCACTCGCCCCGCGCCTCGTGTTTGTCGAGTCTCGGCTGGTGTGGCGCGACTGAGGTGCACCGTGAGCAACTGCCTGCCGCATGAACAGAGGGAGAGAAGGAGTGGCACGCTTGAGGACTGCGTGTTCTTTTCTGAGGGTCTGGGGCCGCAGAGAAACCCCCGCCCCGCCCCGCCCTCGCGCCCCCCTCTTTTCTCCCTGCCGACCGCACTGCGGCTGCGTAACGTGCGCCCTCGATCCGAGGGGGGCAGGAGGCGTGTGAGGCTGGTGGTGCAGCGGGCGGCAGGCGAAGAAAAAGCCGCGGCATGGGGGCCGCGCCGTCGCCTCCACACCGGTTCCCTCTGCGCGCGACTCACCCCCACACCCCACCTTTCCCTCCTCCACAGCTGTGCCCGCCTGCATCGCGTTCTCCATCTACTCCCTGGCCAACGAGCACCCCCATGAAGGCGACAAGCCGGAGCGCGAGTACACCAACGTGCGCTCCAAACCGTTTCCCTGGGGCGAGAAGCCGCTGTTTGACCCGGGGGAGAAGCACCACTGATTAGTGTGTGTGAGGGAGAGGCAGAGAGGACGCGTTAATTGGTTGCGGCCTCTCTCTTTCTTTTGTAAACAAAACCCTGGAGTCGTTTTTCTTTTCGGCTTTGCACACCAAACCATCACAGTTTCCCTTTGGCAAACTCTTCGACCGCCCGCTCCAGGTCTCCAACTGCGTACGCTGGAATAGCGTCGGCCAGTTTCACAGTCACCTTGCCACCACCCAGCGTAAGCGGCAGTGCGCCCAGCGTGGCGGCGACCGCGGCCCGCGGGTCGTCCCCCTTGATGGCGGCCGCTCCCAGCTGGGCCGCCAGACCGGCGGCTAGGGTGGAGCCACCGACCCTGACGTCGCGCAGGTAGAGATGCCAGCCTGAGTGGAAGGAAGGAGAGGGCGCGGTGGTTGGAAGGCGGTGGAGGGGCGGTGGTTGGAAGGCGGTGGAGGGGCGGTGGTTGGTTCATAAGGAGCCCCTCCCGCCCACCCAAGCACACTCCATCCAACCCACCCACACACACACCTGCGACATCGATGTAGACGTCGCGCCCGATGCGGTCGGCGAGGCTGTCGAACGCGCCCTTGGCGCCGCCCGAGCCTGAACCGACAAAATCGGCCAAATCCTTCCACGCTCCGAACGCGCCGTCGCCTCCGCCGGCGCGGGGAGGAGGCTGAGAAGCCTTCCCACGGGGCACGGGGATGTGGCGGCGTGTGGCCGGGGCCAGGCGGGACGGTGGGCGAGTTAAACGCAGCATTCGAGAAAGGTTTGGTCGAGGTGTGCCGCATTCTCAACTCTCGCCCTCTCCCCCACCTCCCGTCCCACACCTCCCACACGCACTCACTGCACGCCACTATGCGCGCACTGCATGTCCTCCCCACGCTGCGGGCGCCCCCGCCCACCCAACGCCCCACAATGCCGCGCAGGCCGGCCGCCACGCCCCAACCTCCCCCCGAAGACCCACTCACCTCCGTCGCCAGCGACCTGCTGGCGTCGTCGCCCGACGCACAAGCCGCCCTGGCGCGGGTGGGCGACGCAGCTGCTCGCGTGGCCGAGCTGCAGGCCCAGTCAGCCGCGCTGGAGAGGGAACTCGCAGCGGCCGCCGCTGCCGACGACGACGGTGCCGCCGCCCGCGTGCGCGCCACGGAAGCCATCGTCACCCAGCGTGAAGCCGAGTACGAGGTGGCGGCTGCGCGGGCTGCCGTGGCGGCGGCTGAAGCTGCAGCCACAGCTGCCGACGCTGCCGCCGCGACGCAGCGCCGCGTGACCGCCGACCGGTCCGAGTCGGCCAAGGCAGCCGCGGTGGCGGGGGGGGCGGCCGCCCTGGCTGCGGCGCCCGTGGCTTTAGCTACGGGTGGTGGTGTGCTGTCATCCCTGCTGTCTGTGATCGCTGCTGGCGCGACAGGAGTTCTTTTGGGTGTCACTTACCGCTACGCGGTGCGCGCCGATGACGGCGACGACGCCCAACTGAGGGCGGGCGTCGTCGCAGCCTTCGGCCTCGTCCGCGCCATCGGGGGTGCTGACGCGCTGCAGGCTGCCGCCGCGGCGCGCGGTGAGGCCGCCCTCACGCTGGACATCGTGGGCCGCGCCGCGCTGGGCGCGGGCGAAGCGATGCTGGTGGCTGCGCTGGCGGGGGCCGTGCTCGAGGCGGCGGTGAGGGGGGGCGTGGTCAAGAGGTGGGGGCAGAGGGAGTGATGTGTAAGTTTTTTTTTTTTGGTTTCGTCGATGGCAACGCAACAACGCAAGACGGCGATGGGTTGGGGGGGGACGTGGTCGGTGGGGGCAGGAAGAGTGATTTTTCGCCTGTCGCCAAAAAAAAAACCAACAAAAAAACCACCCACTCCTTCCCTTCGTTTCTCTCCACCCGCCCCCTCTCACACCCACACCAAACCCTTCCACACCCATGCCCCCCCGACGCGCCGCCGGCCGAGGGCGGGCGGGTGGCGCCCCCGCCGCCCCCCCCGCCGCCACCCCGGCCGCCCGCGCTGCCGCCGCCACCGCTGCCGTCCAGGCGTGGCGCGAGCAGGAGGCGTCGGCCGCCGCCCTCGCCCGCCAGCGCGACGCCGCTCAAGTGGTGCTGGACGCGCTGGAGGCGCAGACGGTCGAAGCCGAAACCTGCGCTGCTGCTGCCAACACGGCGGCGCGGCGTGCGATCGCGCGTGCGGGAGGCGGGGCAGCGCTCGCGCCCACCACCCACATCACCGCGCTACCCCAAGACGTGGTCCTGGAGGCTGCGGCTTTGCTGGACCCGCGGTCGCGGCTGGCGATGGCCGCGACGTGTGCGGCGTGGCGGGCGTCGCTGACCGCCCAGCCCCAAGCGCTGGCGTGGGCTGACGTGGACGTCGACCGGTCCGACCTGTTTGGCGACAAAGGCGCGCAAAAAGCGGCCGCGGGCGCGCTCGTCGCTCACGCGGGCGACGTGCGTTCCCTCCACGTTTCCCGTTTAAACCTGCGCCGCGAGCACAAGTGACTTGCCGACCACACCATCCCCCAATTCACCCGCCTGGCCACCCTCCACGTGTCGCTGCCCCACACGTTCAACCGTGCGGGTCCGTCCACCCTGTTCCAAGCGTTGGCGCGCGCAAACCCACCCCTCACGTCCCTCTCCATCGACCGCGCGCCCTCGTACCGCCGCGCGCGCGGCCGCCACGCGGGCTAACACCGCCACGCGTGGGCCTGGGATGAAGGTCCAGGGTGGGTGGAGTTCCGCATCAACGAGCTGGATGTGGGGGGGGTGGTCGGCCTCCTGGGCGCGCGCACGCTCACCCGCCTCACACACCTTTCCGTGGTTGATGTCGCCCCCGGCACGTCGCTGGCGCGCCTGATGAGCGCAAGTACGCGCGTGCTGCGGTCTCTGGAGTCTCTGGGGTTCTCGCGGACGCCACCTGCCCTCGACGCGGGGGCGCTTCCGGGGTTGACGAGCCTCCTGGCCTCCGACCTGCGCACCAACATGCCTGCTGACGACCGCCTGCGCTGGCTCGCCACCGTCACCGACGCCTCGCTCGGCGAGGTGGGCGGCTACAATGGTGTCAACGCGCTGCTGCGGCACCTGCCCCGCCTCTCGCGCGCCCGCATCTTTGTTCAGCAGTGGACCCGCCGGATGGAGCTGCCCAACGGTCTGGCCCACGCGACCGCGTTGCTCGTGGCGGTGGTACGGGAGAGCTATGGGTACCTCGAGCCCACCGGTTTGAGCCTGAACCAGCTGACGGGTCTGGCCGCCCTCACGTCGCTGCGTGTGGAAAAGATGGGCTACACCCACTCGCTGGTGACGTCTGCACCGCTGGCCGCGCTGCGCAACCTGGAGTTGACGTTGATCTCGTGCGACTTCACGTTCCCGTCCTCCCTTCCCGCCCTCACGCGCCTGGTCCTGGCGTCTTCCGCGCTGCCATCGTCCCCCCTCAAACTGAGCGTGGCCCCCCTGGCGACGGTGACCGCGCCCGCGCTGCAGTTGCTCATGGTGTCTGGGTTTCAGTTGGTCGCGCTGTCCACCAACGCGGCCGACGCCTGTGGCGACGCGGCCGCGGTGGAGGCGATGACCGCGTACGCTGCCGCGGCCGCCGCCCACGTTGGCGCGGTGCGCTCGGTCCCCACCGCCAAGATGCAGCAACACGACGCGCGACTGGCACGCCACGTGGCCCAGGGGCGCATGCAGGAGATGCGCCGCCTCGCAGGTGGCAACCCTGCCGGCGACGCGGCGGCGGACGCGGCGGAAGCCGCTTTCCAGGCGGCCAGAGCGCGGGAGGAGGTGGCCAACGCGCGCGTCGCCGAAGCCGAGCACGCGGCAGGCGCCAAAGAACGCACGGAAGAGGTCCTCAACCTCGCCCTGGGCCGCGCCGTGGTCGACGCCATCCCTCGCGCCCTGCCCTCACTGCGCGTGTTTCACCTGCACAACGTGGCGACGTCGAGCGAGGGGTCGCGTGCGCTCCAGCAGGCGCTCGAGGCCCGGACAGAGAAATCGGCCGTGGGCTCCAGCCGTGACGCCTGTGCGTCGTGCGGCGTGTGATGGTGGAGATACAAGAGAGAGAGAGAGCGCACGAATGATGGAAGGGTGGGTCGGAAGATGTTTTGTTTTTTCTCGCCTTTTTGCAAAACACAACCACAACATACCTCTCCTCCCGCAGAAACACCCACACTCAAGCGCCCTTGTTGCCCTGCCCCATGTAGTCATCCATCTGGGCGTCCAGGTCGGCGGCGGACGCGACAACAACCCGCGACTTGACGCGCGCGCGCCTCGCGCCACCGCCACCACCGTCACCGCGGCCGTTGGGCCGGGCCCCGCCCTGCGACCTCGCCACCGTCACCACGCGAGGGGCGGCCATGGCCATGCCACCGGCAGGCCTCATGACGGCCACGACGCGTGCGTTGCCGCCGCCGCCGCCCACCGGCCGCGTCACGGACAGCCCACTGCTCAGCACCGCCGTCGCGGGCGGCGCATCCAGCGCCAGCCGCAGGGGGCGACCATCCAGCAACACGCCATCATACTGTTTAATGGCACGCAGCGCGTCGCCACGGTCGAAGAAAGTGACCGTCGCCGTCCCCGCCGGCGCGCCCCTGCAATCCCGGTCGCACCTCGCAGCCGCCAACGGCCCCACCGCCGAAAACAGTTCAAACACGTCCTGGTCTGTGACCCTGAAGTTGAGGTTCGACACGCGCAGCGTGGTGGTCGGGCGGCCGGGTCCGCCAAGCGCCTGTGCTGCACTTGGCGCGGCCGGGTGCACAGGCACCACCACCCGCACCGCCGCCGGGGCGGGCTTGCGCCCCACGCCGCCGCCGGAGACGGATAGGCGGCGGTCGGTGAAGCCGCGGCCGCGGCCGCGGCCGCGGTCGTTGGCGCCGCGCCCGCGTCCACGCCCACGCCCCGTCGTCTTGATTATATCGTCCAGCGACATTGCCAGCTTTTCTTCAGCCATGGTGGCGGTGAGAGAGAGGTGCGCGTGTGTGGGAGATGGGGAGGGTGCGTGCGGCGGGGAGGGCGCGGGGCGTGTGGTTAAAAAGAAAGTCGAAAAAACTGTCCCCGCCCATTCTCCCACCGCGTTTTTTTATCTTTTCGATTCGTGGTTGCGTGCACCGGGGCGCCGCGCGGACGCCTCGATGGCGCCCGAGCTGCCGCCCGCTGCCAAGCGCAAGCTGGCTGCGGCAGCTCCAGCCCCCACGGGCAAAGCCGCCGTCCTGGCGGCCGCGGCTGCCGCCGACGCTGCCACCACCGCTGATGGTGCCCTTGTGTTTGACTCCACGCGCACAGCAGCCGCCCTGGCCGCCACAGGGAGCGATTTCAATGTACGAAAAGCGGGCCTGGACATTTCCCCAGGCTGGCCACGCGCTGAAACGCCGGTCATTCCCCTTTTGACCCGCTCCAAAGTGCCACGCGCCGACCGCCAGCCCGTGCTGCTGCGGTTGGCGGCCCAGCACGCCGCCCTGGAGCTGCATGCCAGGGGGCTGGCTGTGACGGCGGCGGCTCTGGCGGCAGTGCCGGTCAGCCTGCGCGCGGGGCGCCGCGCGCGCGGCGTTGGCGCAGGAGGCGCGGCTTTATGCAGGCGCGGCCAACGCCGTTGCTTATAAGGCTGCCGCCCGCAGCGCTACGGCGAGGGATGCAGCTGTTGCTGCTGTGGATACCGCCAAGGATGGAGGTCGGGCGGCGCGCGCGGCTGACGCGGCAGAGGCTGCGGCGAAACGGCCGCGCGCGGCGCCGTCGGCGCCGCCGCCACCGTCGCGCCGCGCGGCGCCCGACCCTCGCCCCCCGCCCCGCGATGCGCCCTGCACCAGGTTGCGACCACCACCCGCGGACTTTGACCCGGCCCGCGCCCGGGACGCGGTGCTGGAGCCAACCAGATTCAGAGGTGTCGGCGTCGCGCGCGGCGCTCGTCGCGGGGCGCGTGGCAGACAAAGTGGTGGCGGCGCACCAGGGCAAGGCGGCTGTAGAGTTTTTGTCAGAGAGAGAGAAGAAGAGGATAGCTAGGTTTGCGCTCAAGTGTGCCGGGTTGGACGAGGAAGACGAGGAGGGATAGCAACAGAACCCCCGATCACATTTTTCACACCATCACTCTCTCTCAAATCATTGCGCTCTCTCCACCCGTCATCGGCGCGGGGATGGGGCTCTTGGCAGCGGCGGAAGGCGTGGCCGCAGCAGCCGGGGCCACGTTTTCGTCGTCCGCGTCTGAGTCGAAGATCGGGTCGCTCTCTTCCCCCGTCCCCTCATCCTCACTGCTGCTGCTGTCGCGGGCGACGGCTGCCCGCACGCGGCCACTGGCTGCGGTGGCTGCCGCCCGGCGGCCGCGGGGAGCGGGGGCGGCCGCGTCGGGGGCGGGCTCCGGGTCGTCGGGCGCGTCGAAAGGCAGCGGGCCGGGCGCCAAGCCCAGCAGCGGTGGCGGCGGCGGTTGGTCGACGGCCGCATCCACCACCACCGCCACATCTCCACCCGACTCCAGCGCAGTAGCTTCCAGGGCTGCGGTGACCACTTCTGCGTCATCACCACCCCGCCCGACGCGGCGCGCCAGTGCGGCGGCCGCCCGCCCCCCCACCGACGAGGGGGGCAGGGCGGCCGCCGCGGCGCGAGCGGCGGTGCGCAGGTGGGCGATGTCGGCCGGAGGGAAAACAGCGTCGCCGTCGACTGGGAGGCAGGCGGCCAGGGTGGCTGCCGCACCGCCATACTGACGGGCCGCTGTCAGCCGCCCCACCCGCCCCGCCTCCTCCAGCAGCGCCGCGGCAGCAGCCGCCGTCCACGCGGGCGGCGCGGGCTCATCCACACGGGCCGCCCGCGCCGCGTCGCGTGCATCGCGCGCCGCGCGCGCGACCGTGTCGGCCGCGTAGCGCAGCACGTCGGCGCCCGGGCCGCCCTTGCCGGCAGCCACGGCGGCAGACCGAGCCGCGGGCAGGGCGGCCGCCACCAGCAGGGCCCTGGCTCTGGGGGAGCGAGCCGCGTAGAGGGGGAAGAAGACGGAGAGGGCTTGGCGGGCGCGCGGGGCGGCGGTGGGTGCGCCGTCGGCAGCAACCACCACACTCAACAGCCCCACCAGGGCGGCAGCGGCATCGCCATCAGTGAGTCCACCATGACCCCCACTCTCTGGCGCTGCTCCCCGGTGCAGCAGCAATTTGGCCAGTGCTTCCGCCGCCGCGTCGGCCGCGCCGCGCGCGTCGTCATCGTTGGCCGCCGACAGAGCGGCCGTCAGCAGGGCCAGCACGCCTGGTGTGGTGGTGGCGCGCTGCGGAGCGCCTCTGTCTGGTGAGGCGGGCGTGGCCGACCGCGAGCGAACGGGGGCGTCGGCGTCGTTGGCGTCGCCACCATCATCCGCAGCCTCGCCTGCCACCAACCGATCCACCGCGGCCGGCCCATGCACCAGCGCCACATCAGCCAGCGCCCGCACGGCAGCCGCCCGCACCCGGGGTTCGTCCGCGGCGGTGGCGGCACACAAAGCAGCCACCAGGCCACGCGGCGCGGCCGCCGCGCCACCACCACGCCGGCCGGCCGCGAGCACGAGCAAGCCTGCTGCCTCCGCCGCATCGGCACGCACGCCGCCGTCGACGTGCAGCATGGCGGGCGCCACCAGGGCGGGCCCCAAGTCGGCCACCGTCTCCAGGGGGGAGCCGGGGGGGCCGTACGCGTCCCCCGGGGCCGTGCGCGGCAGCAGGCAGCGCAGCAGGACACGCGCCGCGCCCAGGCAGCCGCGCCAGCCAGCAACGTCGCCGGTGACAGGGGCAGGGGGAGTGGGGTTGTTGTCTTCAATGTCGGCCACCGCTGCCGCTGCCGCCGTCGCCCCTGCTGGCAACCGCAGCGCGGCCGACACCAACGCGGGCGGCGCAAACTCGGCGGGCGCCGCGTGCGCCGCGCGCGCCAGCCCCACCAGCGCGTCCGCCCAGGCGGCGTCCATGCCGGCTGAGCCCACCACGTCGGCCAGCAGGCCGGCGAGGAGGGCGACCGCAGCCGCGCGCCCAGCTTCGTCAGACAGGTCGGCTGAAGCGACGAGACGTGCCAGCTGGCCGGCAGCAAACAACCCTCCCTCCCCCGCCGCCGCCGCGTCTCTGACCAGGTCGCACAGGGCGGCCACAGTCGGGGGCAGGGCCGCCTCCAGCGCGGCCAGCGCGTCGCCCGCGCTGGCGGCCGCGGCGGCGGCGACTGGGCCGCTCGCCGCCGCAGCCGCCGCACCGCGCTCGGCACCCGCTTCAGCCAGCAGGGCGCACACAACACGCCACAGCAGGGCTTCCTCGGGGGCCATGGGCGGGGTGGCGCCGTCGCCGCCGGATGAGGGGCGGTGGAGGCCCGCGCCCGCGTCGGCAGCTGCGCGCGCGAGCGCAGCCGGGTGCAGCCTGCCCGCCCCGTCCAGCGCGCGCAGAGCGGCCTCGGCTTCAGCTTCGTGGGACTCGACATCCAGGGCGCCCAGCAGGGCGCCCACGTCGCCACCGCAGCCGGCGTCCAGCCAGCGCACGAGCATGCCGCGCGCCGCGGCCACGACGGCGGGCGCGCGGTCGCGCAGGCCGCGCGCCAGCAGCAGGGCGCGCGCGGCGATGGGCAGGGCGGCAACCGGCACTTTTTCGGTGAGCACGGCGTACACCGCCCGCCGCACGCCGTCGTCCACGTCGCGCGTGCGGTCGATGAGGGCCGGCAGGGAGGCCGCACACAGCGGCACGCACGCGACCGCTGCCCGCCGCACGTCGCGGTGGCGCTCTGTGCGCAACAGTTTGAGGTAGGCTGCTGTGACAGTGTCGCCCGCGTAGTCGCCGGCGGGGCCGGGGTCGGCCAGGCGGGCAAGCACGGTGGCGGCAGCAGCCCTCACAGCGGGCGCGCGGTCGGTCAGGCGGGCGGCCATGGCTTTGGCCAGCTTGTCGGCAATGGCTTCGGATAGTTCGGCGTCTGCCGGCTGCGAGTTGAGGCAGGCGGCCAGCGTGGCCGCCGCGCGCGCGCGCGCACGCTGCGGTCGGATGCGGCAGCGGCGGTCGCAAGGTGGGACAGGAGAGCCTCCACCACGCTGTCGCCAACGGCGTCATCATTGTCAGCAGGCCTGGACCCCGCAAACGCAGCCAGCGTGCGCAGGGCGCGGTCGGCGTGCGGGTTGGCGCCCTGTGGGGTGTGGGAAAGGAGGGAGGGTGATTGTGGTGTGTGGCGAGGTCACATCGGCCTCGGCATAGCCTAGGAGCCCGTGCAAAGCACGCAGACGCACGCCAAATTGCAACCGAGGCAGACAGCAGGCGAGGAGACTGAGGATGTGTCGCCACAGGCGCCCCGCATGCGCGCTTTGCGCGCGCGCGCATTGGAGACGCGCGCGCGGCTCCCTTCCTCCCACTCACCACCGGCACCGTCAACAAGTGGTTGACGCACGACACCAGCTCCTCCAGGAACTCGTCCCCACGGACGGCGTGAGCCCACAGCAGGGCCGCCAACCGTGCTGCCGCGGCGGGCGTCGCGTCCTGGGCGCGCGTGAAGATGGTGGCCACAGAGGCGCCGGGGACCAGGCCGGCAGCGGCGGAGCGCGGGGCCATGACGAGAGGCGTTGTTCTTGTTGCAGGGAGAGGCGGCGCTCACTCGAGGCGGGCTTTGTGAGGAGTGAAGCGACAACGAACGCGGCGAACGAAAGCCACACCTCCGCTCTCTCGTGCCCTCGCACCCCCGCGACTGCGTGTGCGGCGGCCCATCGGCGCGAGACCACTCGCGCCCATACACACACAACCCACCACCACCATCGACGCACCCCCAATGGCGGCGCCCGCCGCCGCGCCCGCCGCAGTGCTGTCCCGGCCACGCGCGCCCTTCCTCATGCCGGACGGACGCTCACTGGCGGCCGTGCTGGCACAAGCGGACAACGCTCTGGATGGTGGCGCGCCACGCTCCAAGCCGCGGGCGGGGCGGGCGGCCGCGTCGCTGGAAGCGCGCTGGTGGCGCGCCGAGCGTGCGCGCAGAGCGGCCGGTGGCAGCGCCAGGCAGCCGGCAGCCGCTGCAGCAGCAGCAGCTGCATCATCACAAACCATTCCCTCCGCCCTGGACGCGGCGCCGCTGGCGGCACTCGGGCGCGCGCGGCGCCAACGCGCCGTCAACGACCGCGTTTTGAGGGACCTCGCGGGCCCTCTCACCGCCGACGGCATCGCGTCCCTGTTTGCGCCCGTCCCGTTTGGGGAGAGCCGACCGTCCCCCCTGGCCCGGGTGGCGGCGGATGAAGCCCCGGGGGTGGCGGCGGTGTGGGACCGCTTTCGGATGGTGGACCCCGACCGCCAGGACGCCGCGCTGGCGTCGTGGGAAGCCAGTTTGGTGTCTGAGCGGCCACGCCGCCGCGGCACGGGGCCGGCTGCTGCTGCAGCCGCCGCTCTAGCCGCGTGGGCGCGCGTGCCTCCCGCGCGTGCCGCGCTGAAACGCGTCGGCGCCGACCGCGTCGCCGAGCTGGAGGCGCCATTGCGCGTGGCTGGCGGCGTTGACGTCGCCTTGCCTGGCGACACACCGTACTGCCGCCTGCTGGCGCGCGGCGTGGCGTGTTTCTATGGGCGGCGTGCTCGCCGTCGACCAACTGACCCTGACACCATCGTCATCGCCGGCGGCCCACCCCCGCCCGCCGCGGTGGCGGACGTGGTGGCCGCGCTGGATGCACCCGGTGGACCGGCTGCCGCCCTGCGTGAATCGCTTTTGGCGGTGGTGGAAGGGGGAGGAGTGTAGTCGAGGTGGGTAGAGAGTGTGTGCCTTTTTTTTGCCCGTCGGCGCCGCGACTTTGTATTTTGACTTTGCATGTTCGTCTGCATGTGGAGAAAGAAAGAAAAAAGAAAAGCTGCATCCTGTGTGCGAAGCGAATGGTTGTTTCTCGACCTCCCACCTCCCGCCTCTTCATCACTCCCCACCTTCCTCCCCACCACCACCCGCAAACGTGGCTTCATACGTCCCCATCTCTTCATCCGTCAGCAGGGCGCCATCCAGGGCGGCCACGATGGCGGCGTCATCCATGCCGGCCCCGATGAACACAATCTCTTGGCGCCTGTCTCCGTGGCCGCCGTCAAAGTCGGCGGTGATGACGCCCACGGCGGCCTCGTCTTCGGGCCAGGAGTCGCGCGGCACGGCGGCCCACCAGTCACCTTCATCCCGGATCTCAAAGTGTTGCCCCGCGTGCGACCAATAAAACGCCGTCTCGTGCGAGTGCGACATCCACATGAACCCCTTGGACCGCAGCACGGTGCGGATGGGGGACACGTTGGCGGAGGGCGGGGCAGCCGCAGCCCCGTTGACGACGGCGGCGGCGGCGCTGGCGGCTGGGTCGCCGCCGTCGCCGCCTTCACCGTCCGCGAGCGCGGCGTTCGTCGCCACCGGCAGCCAGCGCAGCACGGTGTCGCGCAGGCGGCCCGGGTGGAAGGGGCGGCGCCTGCGGTACACAAAGGAGCGGATGCCAAACCGGGAGGCGGCAGTCGTGTCCTGGCGCGCGCGCTTGGGTTTGGCGGCGCACGCGTCGCCGCACGGGCCGTCGTGGTCGTGGTGGTGGTGCTTGTGGTCGTGGTCGTGGTCGTGGTGCTTGTGGTCGTGGTGCTTGTGGTCGTGCTCCTCCTTGCAGTCCGTGCCGCACGCGTGGCCGTGGTCGTGGTGGTGGTGGTGGCCGTGGCCGTCACCCTCGCCCTCCTCCCCTTCCTCTTCTTTCGCCGCGGCTTCCGCGGCCGCCGCCGCCGCCACCGCCCCCCTATGCTGCCCCTCCACCGTCAGGTGGGCCACCAGGCCGGAGGAGGCGGGACCGAACACGTCCTCCACGTCGACGCGTCCGCGCTCGCACGCGACCGTGCGCGCGAGCGGGTTGAGCGACGCCACGATGGCGCGCAGCGAGTCCAGCCCGCCCTCCGCGAGTTGGTCGATCTTGTTGAGGATGACAAAATCGGCGCATTCGATCTGGGGTGGGTGTGGGGTGGGTGGGTGAGGCGTGTGTGTGTGTGTGTGTGTGTGTGTGTGTTGCAACACCAGCCACCATCACCACCCTTCTCTCTCACCTGCTCCACCAACAGGTCCACCACGGGGCGCAGGTTGCCCCCCTCCCCCAGGTCGGGGCGCGCCGCCAGCGGGGCGCGGGACGCGTAGTCGCCCACAAACGCGCCCGCGTCGACGATGGTCACCATCGCGTCGAGCGCGACGCGGCGCGCGAGCGGGTGGCCGGCGGCCACGGCCTCCGCGAACTTGTCGCGTATGTTCTGGGGTTCGGCGACGCCCGAGTTTTCCAGGACGATGCTGTGAAGGGAAGAGGTGTGTGTGTGTGTGTGAGGTGAAAAGCATCTCGTTGTGCTCTCTCCGCTCGTATCCCCCCCCCCTCGCACACATCATCACGCACCGGTCGTACGTCGACCCTTTCGCATCCGCCAGCGCCAGCAGCTGTTCGAACGAGCCAAAGAGTTCGTCCTGGATGGAGCAGCAGGCGCACCCGTTGGCCAGTTCCACGGTGTCGGTCAGGTCCGCCGTCGTGGTCGGCCCACTGGCGCCGTCGCCACCCTCCCCGCCGCCGCCACGCTGGCGGGACCGGTCGTTGCGCACCAGCTTGGCATCGATGTTGACGTCGGCGACGTCGTTGACGACGCAGCCGATCTTGAGGGTGGAGTTTTCGAGGAGGTGGCGCAGGAGCGTGGTTTTGCCTGTGTGGAAGGGCAAGCGGGAGGGGAGGGGGGGAGGGGTGAGCGAGGACGGCTTGTGCGCAGCTTCACACCACCACCCAGTGGTGCACGCCGCAATCTTGTGGGCGCTGGGCGGGCGGCTGCGGGCGCGCACGCGAGGGAGAGGTCACCCTCCCGCTCCCCCATCGACGCATCGGCCAGCGTGTGCCGCCCACGCGCGCGTTGGGGCGCACCCTGCCCGCCCCATACCACCACGCACCCGCGCCCAGGAAGCCGGACAGCATGGTGACCGGGATGGGCTTGGCGGGGGCCGCCATTGTGCAAGTTGTTGGGGAGAGGAGCGTTGAGAAAGGAAACGAAAAACGCTGCCGTGTGTGTGGAAATGGACACGCGCCGTCGCTGCAGGCTGCTCACCACCCGCCCGTTGCACACAAAACATAATCAAAGCATTCATTTCACGAAAATAAAACAAAACAAAAGAACGGACCCCACTCTCTCATCATCACGGTGCTTCGCGCCACTGGTGAGTGCACCGCACACACCTCAAAAACAACGTCGCCGGCTCATCCGCCGACCGCGTCTGCACCTCGAAAAAGTAGGCCGACCCGTGGCCACACTTGGGGCAGGACGCGCCATCCGTCTTCTGCACAGACGCCCATGCTTCATCGCCGCCAAGCACGTCGGCGCGCGGGCGCGCGCGGGTGGGGACACTCGTCACCAGGGGGTCGGGGGGGACAGGGTGGGTGTAGGGACACACTTCACACACAAAGGCCAGGTCGTCCGGGTTGGAGGCGGGGCAGCGGCCGGTGGCGACTGTGAGGGAAAGAGGTGTGTGTGTGAGAGAGAGAAAAGCGGCGCACCTCCGCTTGAGCTCGTTCCGCCTTTCCCACAAAACTCACCCATCAACAGTGTTCCATCGTTGGGGCAGAACCGGATCATGGTGGGGCGGCGGGTCGCCTGGTGGTTGCCAACGCGGCGGCTTGTGGCTGGTGTGCGGCGTGGCACCAAGCGCGGTCGGCACAGGCAGGCGTTCGGCAGCCCACAGGCGACGAGATCCTGGGTGCACAGGGACACGAGCTGCCGACGTGTGAGAGGCCACGCGTGCGCGAGGAGGGACGAGAGAGGCGGAATTCGTTTGCGAGGGTGAGCGTCGACGGCAATTTCACCCTTCCACTCTTCGCGACACACGCGCGCGCCCTCATCCCGGAGTTTCGCACCCCGCGCCGCCTCCCCAAACCCTCCCCGACCACACGCCCACACCCCACTCATGCACGCCTCCACCGCCGCCTCGCGCTGCGCCGCGGCCGGGCCGTCGGGACGCCTCCCCACCGCGCGCTTCGCGCGGCTTGCGCCGTGCGTGCCCGTGCGCGTCCCCCCGCCGCGCGCCGGCCTGGGCATCGGCCTGGGCGAGACCGACGACGATGGATCCTTCCCCGTGGTGCCGGGGCACCGCGAGCCGGTGGGCGAGCCGCGCCACCCCGTCACGCGCACCTCCGCCGAGCGCCGCACGCCGTTTGACGTGCCCAAGTCGCACTACGGCCTGACGCTGTCCCAGATGGAGGCGCTGGGCGTCAACGAGCTGGCGATGCGCACCACGATTGACCCGGTGAGTGAAGTGGAGGAGGGGAGGGGAGAGGGCGAGAGTCGGAATTGTTGTTTCGGTGGCCAGCGAGGCTCGGCCTTCCTGCGCCCCCCGCGCCTCCACCCAAGCTCGCGCCCGCTCGCCCACCGGCGCGGCATGCGGCACGCGGTTTGATGTGCCTGGGCGTCGCAATGGGGGGGTGGGAGCGGCAGATTGAGCGCGCTGCGGAACAAGCGGGCACGCACGCCGCCGTCCGTGCCCTGCGCTCTCGACCCTCAAACGAACGCCGACTCGCACGGCCTCCACCCACCAACCCACTCCAGGACTCTCTCCGCGCCTCCGCCGCCTACTCCACCCCCGTGTCCGCCCACAACCGGCTGACCACCCGCATGGCGGGCGGCGGCCCCTCCGTGTCCGGGCGCGCGGGGCGGCGTGCGCCGCCCGACCTGCCGTCGCTGTTGTTGGACGCGCGCATCGTGTACATCGGGCTGGCCCTCACCCCCGAAGTCACCGAACTCATTGTGTCTGAGCTGCTGTGGCTCAACTACACGGCCCCCACCAAACCAATCTACATCTACATCCAGTCGACCGGGTCCCAAACGCTCAGCGGCGACGCGATCGCGGCGGAGCAGGAAGCGTTCGCCATCATCGACACCATCCACTACATCAAGCCCGACGTGTACACGATCGCCATTGGGCAGGCGCTGGGCAGTGCGGCTCTGATCCTCGCCGCTGGCAAGAAGGGATGCCGCTACGCACTGCCCCATGCGCGCATCCTTATCTCTCCGCCCCGCCTCAACCGCACCTACGGCCGCACCACGTCCATGATGATCAAGGCGAACGAGTTGGAGAACACGACCCAGACCTACGTCAACCTGTTGTCCGTGTTCGCGGGCATGCACCCCGACTTGACGCGCGAAGTCGTGGGGCGCAACCGGTGGCTCACCCCAGAGGACGCCATCGATGTCGGCATCATCGACAAAGTGTACGACGTGGGGCTGGCGGAAGCCCTGCAAAAGGAGCGCGTCGACTTTGAGGCCATGAAGAAGCTGCGCGCGGCCGATGAAGCGAGGCGCGCGGCGGAAGAGGAGCGGCGGCGCGGGGGTGGGGACGAGGGGCCGAGCTCGGATGTTTGATGGGTTGATGACATGTTGCGAGAGTGTGTGAGTGTGTGTGTGTGTGTGTGGCTGTGTGTTTGTTGGGCGCTGGGCGGGAGGAGAGACCCCTTTTTTTCATTGCAACGGAAGGATGTTTTCTTTCTTTCACAATCCTCTCACTTCTTAAACGCGTCTGCCGCCCTCGCCTCCACTTCCTTCAAGTATTCAGCCTGCACCCGCTGCGCGTACGACCCGGACGGCAGGCCCAGCGCCACACGCTCCATGCGCTTGCGGAGAGCGGCGTCGAAAGCGGCGCCCCCGACAGCCACTGCCGCTGCCGTCAGCTTGTCGCCCCACTCTGGCTCCGCCGTCGCCAGCACAGCGTCCAGGGCGGCTTCCGCAGGGTCGGTGCTGCTGCCCACCAGCTCGCGGGCGGCGTACAGCTGGACTGCCGTCTGAATCAGGCTTACAACCCCGTCGTTGTCATCAGCCGCGGCTTTGCGCATCCACGCAAACGCGGACGACAGGAAGGCTTCGTCGACGGCATCGCCCGCGTCGTTCAGAGCGGTGCGCATGCGGGTGAGCGCGTCTGAGTCCAGGGGGAGGTGCCACTCGCCCGCCGCGTCAGCGCCCGCCGTCAGCACCGCCTGCAGCGCGGACGCGCCTGCGTCCAGCTGGGCGTCGGTGGCGGAGACGGCGGCCTCCACGAGCTGCATGACGGTGCGGGCCAGGGAGGATAGTTGTTGTTTGCCAGGCTGTTTGGGGGGAGGGGAGGTGGGTTGGCATTTTTTCGACCACCACCCTCCAAAAACACACACAGCCCCCCCTCTCTCTCCCCCTCACCTCGTCCGCGGTGTCGGAGCGGGATGCGACCCGGATCCAGAACTTTTGGTCAAAGGAGAGCAAGTTTTCGGCGACGACTTGGGAGAGCTGTGGAGGAACAAGGAAGGGGGTCGGTTGGTGTGGTGACGCCCGTCGAGTGCGTGTTGTGTCCCCTGGTCGCCAGCCTTCACGCCTGGCCACCTCCCTGCTCCCCGCAGAACGCGCATTCCACTCTACCAACCACAACCACGGCAGGCATCGCGACGCTGCAAGGCCAGACGGCCGCCAGATGCGAGAGGCGTGAGCGGGTAACAAACGTACACACAAAAGCCGCCGCCGCCGCCTCTCTCTCTCTCGCTTCTCCACTTGAACACACAAACCACACACTCTACCCCACTCCCACCTGCTGCGGGCTCTTGCAGTCCAGCAGCGTGTCGATCAACTTGTCGTTGGCCGCCACTTCGGCCAGCGACGCGGCGCCGCCAGCGGCCGCCGGCTCGGCGCGAGGCGGCGGAGGAGGGGCAGCACGTTGAGCATGGAGTGGACGGCGCGCGGGGGCGCGCGTGCGCGGCGCGCGGGGCGTGGGGCGGCGCATTCTATTCGGTGCGTCGGCGTCGTTTTTGTTTTTCGCACAAACGCTTCCTCACGTTTGGTGCCCCAAACAAAACGGCTGGCGCCCTCTGCTTCCCGTCCACAAAAAACGCCATGTGTCCAGCGTGACGCGTGTGTGCTTGTGTGCTGTCCCGTTTCCCCACACCCCCTGCCGCGTGTGACGCACGCCCCTGAGGGCACACCGCCGCCGCCCTCGAACGATAAAGCATGCGCGCACTCGCGGGGTCCTGGGCCCTGCGCGCCGCGTCCCGCTCCCGCGCCTCGCTGCGCCTGCCGACGCCTGCGCCTCCTGCCTGCACGCTGATGACGACCGTCGCCAGCGCCGTCGACGGCCGGGGTGCTGCAACGACAGCGCGCGCGCTTTCTGTGCCCTTTGCCGCGCGCGGCCTGCTGGCGCCACGCTCACAGCCGGCCGGCCTGCGTTGGCTGGCGTCACAGGTGAGTGTGTGTTGGTGTGTGTGTGTGTGTGAGGAAACGGGGGCGTGGGACGTGGGCAGAGGGTCTGCGCGCCGGGTACACTTTTCGTCCCTCGAACCCGCTCGCCTCCCTCCAGGCCGCCACCTCCCCGTCCTCCTCCTCCTCCCAAGACGATGAAGCCTACGCATCATCGGCCCACCCCCCCTCCGCCCCCTCCGCCGCCCCGGGCGACACCTCGGTGTCTGAAAAAGCGGCCGCCGTGTTCAAGGCCGCGTGGTCGCGCCTGGAAAAACGGCTCGGCGACCGCCTGGCCTGCCCCCGCGAGATCGTGTTCCTTATGGGCGCCCCGGGCAGCGGCAAGTCCGCCAACCGGGGCTGGATCCTGGAGACGCGGGGGCTGACGCGGTGCGTGACGATGTCCACGCTGCTCGAGTCCAACCCCGCCATCGTGTCCCTCATGGCGGCCGGCGAACTCGTCCCCGACTCCCTGGTGGCGGACGTCCTGCTGGCCTCCGTGTGCGACCCAGACGCTGACCCGGCGGGCCTGCTGGTGGACGGCTTCCCACGCACCGCGCTGCAGGTCGACCTGTTGAAGCTGCTGCACGACCGCATGGTCGCCCTGCACGTCGCGCATGCCGACACCGCGGACGAGTGGCGGTTCCCCCGCCCCTCGTTCAAAGTGGTGGTGCTATACGTGGACCAAGACATCTCCATTGCGCGCCAACTGTCGCGCGCGCGCATTGCCGCCACCCACAACGCGCGCGTGCTGGACGCGGGCGTGGGCGAGCTCCACGACGTGCGGGCCACCGACGCGGACGCCAAACTGGCGACCAGGAGGTACGCAATTTATCGCGCGCACTTTTCGACGATTATTAAACTGAAAAACCATTTCTCGTTCTCGGTTGTCGACGCATGCGGCTCCCTGGCGGACACGCGCGCCCAGATTCTGAGGGAGCTGCGCTACCAGTCCTCACTCGACCTCGATGAAGCCACCTACGCCGTCATCCGCCACCTGCCCCTGGCCGTCGACCTGGTGCGCGAGTCGCGACAAGCGCTGGTGTCCAACCTGGACCGCTATCGCAAGCGCCACGGCGCTGAGTTCCAGAGAGTCGTGCACGCAATCACGACGGACGTCGTGCCGGTGCTGCGCCGGTGTGCACTGGCCGGCTACGCCGAGTTTGTGACGGCCGCGCCCGAACTCTCCACACCTCTTGCACAACGCATGCTGGTGGACGTCCTCACCGACCGCGGCTTCTGTGTCGCGCACACGCCGGCCGAGACAGTCGTGCCGGTGCGCGTGGACCTGACGACGGGAGCCATCACGTGCGAACAACGGCGGGCGCAACGCTTCCGCATCACGTTTGACAGGTCGGCTGGGTCGGTGCGCGACATCGGCGCGGCGGCCGCGCCACTGCCGAGCGAGATGATAGGGGGGTCGATCGCGCCACCCCATGTAAACCACTCGGTGCCTGGTACCGAGCACCTCGTCGGGTCGGCGGGGGCCAGACACCGGCCCGGCGCTGTCGACGCGGCGTGATTCGAGATCAAGGATGTGTGTTTTTCGTTGTTAGTTTAAGAAAAGGTCAACCGGTGTTTTGCGTGGGTCGTGGGTGGCGTGTCGTCTCGTTTTACTTTTTTCCAGTGTGAAATCAACAGTTTTTACATATTTACTTCAATCCTCCATCTGTCTCCCGCACCACAACATACATAAACTGGTCGCACGCCACCAGACAGCTGTGCGCCCATTCGACTGGTTCGCCCAGCGGCGCGGGCACGCCGATGATGGTGGCGACCGCGTCGGGCGCGCCGACGCGGCCAACTGAAGCGCCGCCAGGCCGCACCTGCCACTCGCCGACTGAGTTGGCGGGGGCGGCAGTCGCCAGCAGCCCCACCACAGCCTCCGCCAGCGTGACTGGCGTGCCGTCTGGTCGTGCCACGGCGGCTGGCGCAGAGAGCGCTGCGACGATGGCGCCCGCGCCGCCTGAGCCGCGCGCCAACACCACGCGCACTGGCACACACTTGCCCCGGCCTGTCCGCTCGACGGGTGTAACTCCAGCCTCGGTGATGGCGGTGGCTGTCGATGCTGCATCCCCTGCCGCTGCGGCGCGCCACAAAGCATCAACCCGCGCGGGCGCCAACGACACAATCCGAGCCGCGCTGCCCGCAGTCGCCGCGGCCGCCTCTTTAACAGCATTCAGGTACGCGTCCCGGGCCGGGTCGGCCCCATGCCACGGCAGCACGCCAGGCGCATCGGCCGGCGGGTGGCGCAGGTGCAGCGTCAGCCGCCACGGCCCGTCGCGTGCGGCCACGCCCGCCGCGTCAGCCAGCACACCGATTGGCAGGTGCCACCTTAGGGGTGGGCCTCCCGCCACGGCGACAAACCAGGGGGCGTCGTCACCGGGGGGGAGCACGTGTCGAAACGCGGCGAGAGCGCGGGTGGTGACCGCAGCGGGTAGATACGACAGCGCGGGCGCCGCCACGTACAGAGGGGGTGGGGGCGAGGGCGAGCACACGTCGCAGGGCGCGATGGTGAGGACGAGCGGTATCTGTGGATGGTGGGTGGTGGAGGAGAGGAAGGGTGGGTAAGTGGTCGGGGGTCGAGACCGGGTTGCTGCTTCCCACCCCCCCCACACACGCAGCACTCACCACGCCCGCCGAGTTGACGCGGCGCACGTCGGCGGGTGTCGACGCGTCCATGCGGCGCGCGTGCGTGGCGGAGAAAGAGTGGAGAGGGTTGAATGCGTTTGTGTCGAGCAAACAACCTCACCGCATCCTCTTTTCCGTTTCGGTCGGGTGACACACGCCCCCCCTCCACCACCGCGGGCGCCCGCACCTGCCCTCAATGCGGCACTCGTGACACGCCTACACCCCCCACCCGGCCCCTCGTCCCACAATGCGGTCCCCACACACGCCGCACTCCCAGTCGCCGCAGCAGCCGTCGTCGCCCACCGCCACCGCCGCCGCCGCGGCCGAGGTCGCGTCCCTGGTGTCCCTACCTTCCCCCAGGCCGTTGCCATACTCCTCCGTGTTTGGGGCGGCGGCGGGGGGGCCCCCTTCCCCCACCTCTGCCGCCGAAGACGCGCCCCACCGCCCGCCGTCGCGCCTGGCGTCAGCTGCCGCCGCCCTGGTGGACCGCTACGTCAGTGGCGAGGTGGTGGACGGCGGCTTGCTAGGTACTGCGAGCAGCTCCTCGTTTCGGAGGGCGCGCGGGTCGGGCTTGACGCTCGCGCCGCCGCCGTCGCCCCCGCCGCTCGGCCCGTCGCCCTCGTCGCCACACGCCATCGCCGCCGCCATCGCCATCCAGACCGCCTACCGTCGCCACGCTCGTCGTCGTGCCGCCGCCCGCCCCTTCTCCAAGCTGGGCGCCGCCGCGTCCGCCCTGGTGGAGAGGTACGTGAGTGGCGGCGCAGTCGCGGCCGCGCCCACGGCAGAAGCTTTTCATGGGGAAGCCCGCCTTGTCCTCCACTTTGACGTCAACAAGACGATTGTGATGACGGACTCGGCACAGGGCGCGGGCGTCGACTGCCTGGTCAACATGCTGCTGTCCGAGTGTGCGTGGGGGCGGCTCGAGCCAGGGCCGCGCTGGGCGCCCGTCGGCCGCCTGGCGGGCGACCGCCCGGAAGCCGACCCCCAGCTCATGACGTATCGCTCCTTTCTCGACTCTTTTGCCCTGCCCGACGACGCCCCATCGGGCGCGGCCGCCGGCGCCGCAGCCGTGGCTGCCACGCCCGCCGCGCGCAAGGCCGCGCGCCTCGACCTCAAACGCCGCTTCACCGAGCCCGGCCACCCGGGCGCCATGTTTCGGTCCGTGTTTGACGTGCTGACTGCCCGCCTGGGCGCGCTGGAGGACGCGTGCTGCCGTGGTGCGGCTGGCGCTGGCCGTTCTCACTGCTCGCACGGCCACTCGGTGCTGCGCCCGCGCGTGCTGCCCTCCTTTTTCAACCTGCTGCTCCACCTGCAGGCCCAGCGCCGCGAGTTCACCCTGATTCTGAGGTCGTTTGGCACAGACTTGCCGGCTGTGGTGGACGAAATCAACGCGTTTGCAGAGGGGCGCCACCCCAACTACCCGGACGCGCGGCTCGACGGGTCAGACGGCCGCGTCGACGTGCGCATCCGGTACCCAGATTCCGTGGGCGCGTTTGCGCGCACATCAGCAGCACCAGATGGCACGTGCCTGCTGATGGGGGCGCCCCGAGAGCTGCTGGCGGCGCACCGGTACACCGCGGCTGACGTCATCGCGGCCGCGACCGCCCCGGGCGCCCGCCTCCTCACCACCTTCCCCGCCATCCACGCCGCTCTGACCGATCCCCCGCCCGACGGCGTGTCCCGCGCGTTCGCGCTGCGTGACTTCTACCCGTTTTGGAGGGCGACAGGGGAATCAGGGCGCGGTGGCAAAGTGTTCCCGATGCGCGCGGGGCTCGATGCAGTGTCTGTCTTTTTCGATGACAACATCGGCCACGCCGCAGCCAACATCGTGGACGCGCGCACGCCCGCGGGCGACCCCGTCGCTTTTGCGGACGCGCGGCGCCAGCTGGTGCGGGCTGAACCGGTGGGCGCCATTTTGGACGACGCGTTTTTCGTGCGCGCGGTGCATGAAGCCGTGGCCGCCGCCGCCCGGGGGGCGCGGCGGCGGAGGGCGGACACGGGGGCTCGGCTGTGGCGGGTGACGCGGGCGCGGCTGTTGACGGTGGTCAGGCTGCAGCTGGCGGCCAAGCGGGGGGGTGGCGGGGCGAGCGAGAGCCGCAGTGCGGGAGCGCAGGTGGTGCCAGTGTCTGCGTGAAAGCTTTAAATATTCAAAGTATTCATGTAATCAATCGTGTCAAGCTGCTTGCTGGTGCTGTTTCGGCGGGCGGGGCGCGGGCAGGCGGGGGGGGTGTCGAGAAAAAACACGCTCCCTCACTTCCACGTCCGTTTTCTTTCCCTTTTCTCGCGCCCCTTGTTTTCTGTGTTCTCTCCTTCCCCCTTTCTCACCTCACCCACAGACTGTGTCATGGCTGAAGGAGGATCTGCCAACGGCGGCGGCCGCGGCAGGTGTGTGAATGGGTGGCGGAGGGCGGGCGGCGCAATGGGGCCAGAAAACTCTCACCCCTGCCTCTTCCTCCTTGCTCACCCTCCTCCCCCCACCACCCTCACTCACACGTGCACAGGGGTCGAGGCCGCAACCGCGGCCGCGGCCGGGGACGGTCGTCGGGCGACGGGTGAGTGTTTTTTTGGTGGCGGAGCGCGACCCCCCGTGCTGGCCAAGTGGCGGGATGGCTGTGTACGACGGAAAGCACTGCACGCCCCCGCACCCCGTGCTGCACTCCCCGCGCCACGCCACCCAGGCCACCAAGCACACACACAGACTGTGCTGGCTGGTGGGCTGGGGGGCGAGCGTGGGATGCAGGTGACGCGGAACACGCCCCTTTCGCTTCATGTGTTGTCGCTCCCACCTCTCCGCCGCCTCTCCCTCACCTCCCACCCACACCTCACCCCACACAGGCCTCGCCAAGCGGCCCCCACCCCCGAGTGGGAGTACGTCGCCCCCGACGGCTCGACGCAGGGCCCCTACCCCGCGTCCCGCATGGTCAAGTGGCTCGACGCGGACTACTTCCCCGACGACCTGCAGCTGCGCGAATTGGGGCGGCCCGCGTGGACCACGCTGGACGCGGTCAAAGGGCGGCTGCGTCGGCAGGCGGCTGGGCCGTCGGCTGGTGGTGGTGGTGGTGGCGGCGCGCCCGCGCAGCCCAGGTCGCCGCGTGGTGGTGGTGGCGGCCGCGGCGGCGGCAAGCCCGACGGCAACAGCAACAACCCCAAGCTGACGACGGGCGCCAAGCCCGCCTACGGCAAGGACGTCGCCCGCCTGCTGTTCACGGGCGGCGCGCGCCTCGCGACCGACGAGCCTGTCTGGCGCTACCGCGACCCAGCGGGCGTCGTCCAGGGCCCCTTCCCCGCTCGCTCCATGCTGGACTGGTATGCGCGCGGCTACTTGGCCCCCCGGCTGCCGGTGGCGGGGTGTGACCGCAAGGTGGCGCCCCCCCACGTGCCGCCTCCCTCGCTGTACAGACCATTGGGCGACCTGCTGGCCGCCGCCGCCGCGGGGACTCCTCCTCCCGCCCTCACGCTGGAGGATGTCAAGAGCGCGCCCGCGGGCGGTGGCGGCGGTGGCGGCAAAAAGGGCAAAGACAAAGCGTCCGCGGGCGCGGGCGCGGCTGCTGGCGCAGCGGCTGCCACAGCTGGCGCTGCCGCTGGCGCCGCCGCCCCCGCCGGCAAGGGCAAGGGCAAGGGACGTGCCGGCGACCGCGACCGCGACGCCGCTGGCGGGCGTGGCGGGCGCGGCGAGCGCGACCGCGACGCGGGCGCCCGCGGCCGCGGGCGCGACGCGCCCGACCGCCCCGCACGGCCGCACGTGCTGGTGACGCACATGATCAAGTGCGTGTTTGCCCGGGTGCAGGGCCTGCCCGAGCCCGAGGCGCCGCCGCCGCGCCTGCCGCGCGCGCCGCGTGAGCGCAAGGGCAGGAAGGGTGGGGGCGGCCGCGCGGCTGGCGGCGGGGTTGGCGATGAAGCCGCCGCCTCCGCTGCTACCGAAGGCGTGGCTGGTTTGAAGCTGGACGGCGGCGACAAAGCGGCCGACAAGGCGGCTGACGCTGGCGCTGCGGCGGGCGCCAGTGCCGCGCCCGCCGCCGCCGCGGACGCCAAGCCCGCGGCCGCGGGGGACGCGTCCGAGACGCCCACGTCGCCTGCCAGAGGGTTACTGGGCGCGGCGGCCGGTTTCTTTGGGTTTGGGGGCAAGAAATGAAGTAAAGAGAGAGAGAGGCTGCGGCGGCGGGGGGTGCGGGGGGGGACGTTTTTGCTCCCCCCCTGCACAACACGCACCACCACACCACCCTTTCCCCCTCCACATACCCCTCCCACCCCCCTGTGCTTCCGCGGTGGCGTCTGCTTTCGCGTGCGCGTTTTTTTTTGCGGCAACTCCTACCACGAGAGTTGTGCGTGTGTGTGTGTGTAAAAGCAAGGCAACTTTTTTTTACAGACTCGCGCACTGATCTCTCACCACCACCCCAACCTTGCCCGCCACCACCGCCGCCGCCCGAGCCGACACGCGCGCCATCGCGTCCGCCAGCGACGCGCGCGACGGCGCGGGCGCGGCCGCCGCGGCGCGCAGGCGCTCCACTTCGTCAGCCAGCGCGTCGGCGGCGACGCCCGCCAGCGCCGTCGCAGACGCAAACGCGGCCTTGGCGTCATCGTCGCGGCGGGCGCCGGTGAGGGCGACCGCGCGGCCCAGGTGGGCACGCCAGTGGCCGGGGTCGACGGCCAGGACACGGTCGTAGCCGGACACGGCGCCCGCCCAGTCGCCCGTCTGGCGGCGCAGGGAGGCCAGGTTGAACAGGGCCTCCACGTGGCCGCCGTCCAGGCGCAGGGCGGCCGAAAAGGAGGCAGCCGCGCCCGCACTGTCCCCCAGGGCACACAGCGCGCAGCCCAGGTCGACGTGAGCGTCAGCGTAGCCAGGGTCCAGCTCCAGAGCGCGGCGCAGGGAGGCGGCCGCCGAGTCGGCTCTCCCCAGCGCAAACAGAGCACTCCCACGCAGTTTGTGAGCGGGCGCCGAGCGCGGCGCAGCAGTCACAGCCCCCGCGTACGCGGCGGCCGCGGCCGCCAGCCTGCCTTGAGCTTCCAGCGCGATGCCCAGGTTGAGGCGCAGCTTGGGGAGGAGGCGGGCGGCGTCGGAAGGAGGCAACGTGCACACGCCGCCGCCGGGCTTGGCCACGTTGTCATCCAACGCCTCCAACCCTTCCACATACGCCGCTTCCGCCGCGTCCGGTTGGCCCATGCCAAACAGCGTGTTGCCTAGTCTCAGAGCCGCCCGCGCCGCCAGCTGGGGCGCGGCAACCGTGTCTCCACCGCGCGCCCCGCCACGCGCGAGCTTGGTGGCACTACCATAGGCGCGCGCCGCGTCGGCCAGGCGCCCCGCCGCTGCGTCTGCAGCGCCGCGGGCCAGCAGGGTGGTGACGCAAGCGTCAGGATCGGCGGTCGGGTGGGCACAGGGGTGGGGAGGCGGCGTCGCGTACGGGTCTGCCGCCGACCGCGGGCGGCGCAGGGAGCCTGGCGTGGTGGGGGGCGGGCGCGCGGCGGCGGCAGGCGTGGTTTGGGCGGCGTATGTGTCGTACGGCTGCTGCGGTGGCGACCCCACGTCCGCGTCCGACCCGTCGTCAGGGGGGGGCGACGCACGCGCAGTGGCTCGAGACCAGCCACCCGTCGTGGGCGGCGGCGGCGGAAGCTCTGCAGGCACCGCGGCAGCCGTGGGAGTACCCACCTCACCAACAGCCACCGGCACACGCCTGGGAGGCGACAGCGGCACACGCGTCGCGTGCCGCCTCTGCGCGCGCGCCGACTCGGCCCACGCGGCCGGGGGGGGCGCAGCCGCCGCGTACGCGGCCGCCAGGGCGGGCGAGGCGGCCTCGGCAATGGCCAGCTGGGCGACGGACGCCAAGTCGGCGGCCGCCGCGCGCGCCGCGGTGCGGTCAGGCGACAACCCCAGCGTCGCCAAGTCGGCGGTCGCGTCGCCCAGGCCGTCAGTGTAGGCTGCGATCAAGCCGTCCCGACGCAGGCCGCCCGCGTCGGCGTACGCGGCGTACTCGGTGAAGAGCTGAGAGGGAAGAAGAGAGGGAAGAAAACAGGTGGTGTGTGAGTGGAGACAGGCACGCGACTCCTTTTTAGACCTCTCACTTCGCTTCTCTCTCTCTCACCTCCTCGATGACGGTTTCCATCTGGACGGCCGTCAGCTGGGCGCCCGGGTTGACGCGGGCGATAAAGGCGGCGAGTTCATCCTGAGGGGAGGGTTTGAAAAAAAAAAACACGGGTCGACCACGGGCATCACGCGAACCAAACTCCAACGCCCCGCTCCCACGCACGCGCACTCCCGCGCGTTTCGCCCTTCTACCTCCCCAACATCGCCTCACACTCCTCCCCTCGCACCTTGTCCAGGCGTCCGTCGCCGTTGGCGTCAAACTCGTTGAAAATTGTGAGCGCTGCGCGCTCAGTCGCGGCCGGCAGGGCGGCAGCCATGGCTGGTTGGCACGCGGCGGGCGGGGTGTGTGTGAGAGTGAAGGGGAGGTGTGTGTAGGCGAAGGGTGGAGCTGCAGCGTGCAAAGAGGGGCGTGGGGGAGCGCCCCGAATGAGAACAAAACAATGGTGTGAGGGGCGGGCGCTTGGCACCGAGCGTTGGGGGTCGCCCTTCCCCAACCCCATTTTTTCGACACCGTTTCTGCGCCCGCGACCCACCCCAGTCGATCAGTATGAGTTCACTGAGCCCATTGGGGTGTGTGGGGGACCGTGACTCGAGATCGAAAAATTGGGTTTGGGCGGCGGTGGGCGGCACGTTTTTCTTCCGAACTGTTTTTTCATGTCTGGCCGCTACACGCGCTCGCGCACACACTAGAGCCAACCATAGAGACACTCAGCACGCCGTTTGTCAGCCCAAAAGTGAAACAAAACACACACAGAGGTAAAAAAATATGCACTTTGAACACACACACGCACCACCCTCTCCCTCCACACTCAATACCGCCTCGACCGCTCCCGCGACCGGCTGCGGCTGCGGCGGCTGCGGCGGTCGCGGTCCCGGTCGTCATCGCGCCGGTGGCGGTCGTCGTCTGAGAGAGTGTGGGGTGGTGGGGGTGTGAGGAAAAGCTAAGCGAGGCCTAGAGAGGAAGACCTCTCACCCGCGAAAAACACACACTCTCCCTTCTCCTCCACTCTCACCTCGCCGACGGCTGCCCACGTCCATGCCCATGGCCAGGCTGCCCACGTCGGGCCTGGCGCGGCGGGGAGGGTCGGGCGGCGGCGGGGCGGCAGGCTGGTGAGGGGGGGGTGCGTACTGGGCGGGCGGCGGCGCGGGGTGACCATAGGGCGGCCTGTTTGGAGGAGAGGAGGGAGAGTTGGCGTCAGATTGGGCGTGCGCAGCAATGGGCGCACAACCCACACATGCTAACCGGGGTGCGACGCAAGCGCGCAACAAGCACGCCACGGGTGCGGTGTGTGTAACGCCAAACGCCCAAAAATGTGCTCACCTGACGCCACCATGGTGTTGTTGCCCCGCAAACTGGTACTGCGGCGCGCCGTACATGCCAGGGTACGGCGCCTGCATGGGCATGCGGGGCTGCGCACCAGGGTAGCCGCCAGGTTGCATCATGGGGCGGGGTGCCATCATGCCTTGGTGAGGGGCGCCATAAGGCGGCCGCGGCCCTCCCATGCCCATGCCTGGCGGCCCACCATACATTCCCATGCCGTGCGCCGCACCAGGCGGGCCGTACGCGTGTGCTTGCGGCGCAGTGGGGGGGCGCGGTCCTCCCTGCGTCGCAATAGGGGCCGGCCCCACGCCAGGAGGCAGCGGTTGCGCCGCATGTTTAACTGTAGAATGAGGAAAGATGCGGTGATGGTGTGATCGATGCGGCACAACGAAAAGCAGGGCTCATGGCACAATGCGATGCACACTCAAACCAGGCGTCACCACACCTCTTCCTCCGCACACCTCGACGCACTCCGCACCTTTAACAGCACCCGGAGCCGCATACCCAGTGTGCGGCGCATAGCTAGGCTTGCCATGCTGTGGAAATAGGTGAAGATAGTCAGTAAACAGGGGTCGTGGCCACCCCTCTTGCTCCGCACCCATCCTTGTGTCCCTCTTCCTCACCGCAAAAGGCGCCGGCGGCCGCGGAGCACCCGCCATGCGCTGCGCCGCAACAGCTGCCCGCAGCTCGGGCGGCAGGTCGGGGTCCACAAACACGGGGGGCGCCACCATGGCACCACCCATGGTGCTAATCTTCTTCTGCATGCTGAACTCGACCCGGAACTGGTGCACTACGGCGCAGTACTCTTTCCAGGTGTCAGGCGTGAGGTCGTAGTTGAAAAAGTCGGTGATGTCGATGCCGGGCATGTACCACGGAGCGTCGACCACTCTGTCAGAGGGGGGGGGTAGGGTTAGGCACGCGCGTGTTGTGTGCGGCGCAGCAGGGGGGGGCGCGTGTGTGTATGCGTGCGGCGCACAGTGCAAACAGTGCAGCGAATGCAGGGCGCGCGGTGGCGGTGCCACGATTTTTTTGTGGAGGGCTCGCGCGCGCCGCACTCGGCACAGCACTGCTGTGCCGACACCCCCAACTTCTCCCCCCCTTCTCTCCCCCTCCCTCCACACTACTCACAAATCGATGTCCAGGTTGAAAATCTCGCCGTGCCCCAGCCCCAGAAACTCGCGATACTCTTCTGGAGTCACACGCGACTGGCCGGGCAAGCGCACGCGCTGCCCGGGTGCCGCTTCCGACGGCAGTGCTGGCGGCAAGTCGTTGTTGACCGCGTACTTGGGCAGGGCGGGCTTGGCCCGGCCTGACACCCCTGTTGGAGGGGGTGGGGGCCCCGGAAACGCATTCGAAAAATTGGGGGCACCCGGCGGCGGTGGCGGCGGCAGCGCCGAGCCAGGCGGCACCGGCTCGCCGTCGGCGCCACGCGTGGGCACCGCACTCGCCACCGCGTCCTCATCCAGCAGCACATCAAAGTCGTCGTCATCGTCGTCATCTCCCGCACCACCCGTGGTGCCTGCGTCCGGGTAGGCGCCGCCCGCGGGCGCGTCCAACAAGATTTGCAGGTCGTCGTCGTCGTCGTCACCGCCACCGTCGTCGTCGGGGGCGGGGGGAGGAGGGGACCTGCCCCCCGCGTCAGCGCTTGCAACAGGTGCAGGCGGTGGTGGTGGTGGAGGAGGAGGAGGAGGCGGGGCGACGGGGGCGGGTTTGGGTTCATCCTCTTCGGGCGGCGCTTCACCGTAGAGCTGGAGGGAGGGAAAAGGAAACGTGGGCTGACGCACGTCGTCTGTGACACACGCTGTGTCTCTGGCGACGCAGTGGGGCAGAAGTGGTGCACGGTGCACGCGCCGGGGGTGTGTCGGAACGACGCGCAGAACGAGCCCCCCCCCCTCCGACGTCCCCCCCACGATCGGCGGGGCACGCCGCCCAGCTCTCTCCTGCACAGCCTCCCTCGCCGCCCCCTCGCCCACGCCTGCAGTCTCAGCTGTGGAGGCCGCCACGTTGTAGCTTGCCAAGCACACGCCACACACACACCTGCGCCCACAGGTCGTCGTCGTCGGCCATGGTTTACGTTGAACGTCGGTGCGTGCCCTTCCCCCTGCACACGCAGAATTCGAACCCCGACGCTGCGGTCGCGTGACGCGAGCCGTGCGTTGTGTGGGGGTGGTGGCGCCAGAGGAGCGCGTGAAAAAATGGGGGGACGTGGGACAAAAGAAAAGCAGCCTCACTCGTCACTCTCCCGCACGCCGGCCAGCGCGACTCCTGTCTTTTGCGCCGCCGGCGGCTGCCTGCCTTGTCCGCGCCTCCCTCCCCTCCCACACAACTCCACTCACCTCCCTCACCATGTACGACGAAGTCGAAATCGAGGACATGGAGTGGAACGAGGAGCTGGCCGCGTTTACGTACGCGTGCCCATGTGGCGACATGTTCCAAATCACCAAGGTGGGTGCGCCGCGCGCGTGCACATGCAAGTTTGCGCTGCGTGTGACAAGCTGGCACTGGTGTGGGGCTTACGCGGGCGTGCGCGGCCGCAAACGAAGCCCGACGCGCATGCACCAAGCGCAGCCGCACCTGCAGCCTGCGCACGCCCCACCAAACTGCTTCACCAAGCGACCCGTGCAACAGCACCACACGTACACTCACTCTCTAGCGCGGGGACGAGAGGCAGGAAGCAGGCCAGGTTTGGCGGCACGCTCACCACACACACACGCACCCACAGGAAGAACTCGCTATGGGCGAAGACACAGCGCGCTGCCCGTCGTGCTCCCTGCTGCTGCGTGTCATCTACAACTTGGGTGAGTGATGTGTGTAGAGAGAGGGTGGACGCGTGCCCCGCTCGTCAAAAACGCAGTTCTACCAACCTCTTTCTCCTTCCCTCCTCTCAGCCGACTTTGCGCCGGCCGCTGGCTCGGGCCGCCCTCCCGTCGACAAGGCGGCTGTGCCGGTGTCGTCGTGAAGACCATGGCGCAACACTTAGATTTTGGAGAGAGAGAGGACCAGACAAAAAACAGGGTAGCGCTGCGTCGCTCCCGACTGGCTCCTCTCGCCCCCCCCCCACACAAGGCCGTCTGCACGGCCGCCCCCGTTTTGAAAGACACCAAACCTTTTTGCTTTGAACTGACTTAAAACACCGAAAGTTTTCCGTTTTTTGGATCGTTTCTCATCTCATTCAGTCCTGCCCGCGCTCGCTGTCGAGCAGCAGCGCGACCAGCGCATCGACCAGCGCGCGCCCCCCCTCCCCTCCCCTGCCCGCCACCGCGGCCTCCAGGTGGGCGTCCACCGCCGCCCTCAGCTTTTTGACCAGCACCGCGGTCGGCGCTGCCGCCCGCACGCGCACCCAGTCGCCCACGGTGACGACGCCGTCGGCGTGGTCGACCACCAACACGCCACCAAACAGCAGCAGGGCGGCGGGGGGGACGACAGTGGCGTCCCTCAAAAAGGTACGCGTCGTCCTCATTTTCTCCAGGTAGACGAGGAAGGGGGACGTGAAGGCGGATGCTGGCAGCGTGGCCAAGCACGACAACGGGTGCAATGTGACCTCGCCGCTGCCGTCATGCCACGCGGGGCGCGCGGTCTGGGCCCCGGCTTCCGCCATGAAGGCGACGTTGGGGTAGAGGGCAGCTGTTAGGGCGGCCTTGATGACGGCCGGCTTGGCGGCGTGCGCGTTCCAGGGTGCGTCTGGGTCGTCAAACCAGGACGACCGGGCGCCGCCACCGCCTCCGCCACCACGTGGCGCCCCAGGCACCAGCTTGGCGTCAGCCAGCATGCCCGCAAACTGGGACCGCATGTCCGCCAACGCCACCAACGCTTGGTGAGACAGGCAGCGGTCGCGCGCGTGTGCGCGCGCGGCGGGCGCGCCGCACGCACGCCGCACGGCAGCCCACCCGTCAAACGCCGCGACTGCAACCAGGTGGTCGCTCTGCTGGCCAGCCGCCACCCCCGGGGCGCCGGGCGCGGCCAACCCCGCCTTTACGCGGGCCACCGCATCCGCCTGGGGGCCCAGGCCGCCCTCAAAGGGCGACTTGTCGGACAGCGTCGCCGCGACGGTGAGCGACGGGGCGAGCACGCCCAGCAGCGCGCCCACGACGAGCAGCTTGCCCAGGCGCGCGTCCACGGGCAGGGCGGCCAGGTGGCGTCCGAGAGGCGTCAGGGTTTCGTCGGGCGTAAACGCGCCCACCGCCACCAAGGCCGCCACCCGCGCCGTCGACCGCGCGCGGGGGCGGCGGTTCGACGACGCGCGCCAGGAACGAGGCGGCCGGCCCCACCCCCAGCGCGTGAATCTGGAGCACCAACTCCTCCAGCGGCACTCGCACCATTTCGGGGGCCTGGAACGCCCTCAACTGACTGTCGTAGCGGCGGCGGGTGAGCAGGGTGTAGGCGACGCCCGGGCGCACGCGCCCGGCGCGCCCCGCGCGCTGGCGCGCAGACGCGCGCGACACAAAGTCTTCGCACAGCAGGCTCATGCCGCGGGCCGGGTCGTGGCGCCTTTCCTTCAGCTTGCCTGCATCGATGACGTAAACCACGTCGTCAATGGTAAGGGACGTCTCCGCAATGTTGGTGGCGAGCACGACCTTGCGCGCGCCCGCGGGCGGCCTCGCAAACGCGCGCCGCTGGTCGGCGGGCGACACCGACGAGTGCGGGGGCAGCACGAGGCGCCCTCCGCTCCGCGCGCCCGGGTGGGCGGCCAGGCGGTCTGCCAGGGCCGCGATGTCGGCAAAGCCGGGCAGGAAGACAAGGATGGCGCCGTCGTCGCGTGCGCCGGCGCCGTCGACCGCGGTCGCGTCGACATGGGCGACCAGGTCTTCGATGAGGTCCAGGTCCACCACCGTCTCAGCCAGGCGGGCAATGTTGACCGCCACGTGGCGAGGGTGGTCCTCATAGTCGGCGGGATCAAACCACTTGTTGAGGGGGGACGCGAGCACGTCCTTTTCGTCATCGCCCCACCCGGCCGCGACCGTCGCGGCGTGCTTGCCGCTCGACTTTTCCAGGCGCCGGCGTGTGTCCGACCGGCCGCTGGATCGTATAGCCGCCCTGGAATCAGGTGCCAGGCGGTAGGTGAGCTCGGTGTAGGCGTCCTCCAGGAAGCGCTGGTCGACGGGGAACGTGCGGCCGCGCGCGGTGAACGCGGGGGCGCCGCCAAAGTAGTTGGAAAACAGGGCGGCGTCCAGGGTGGCCGACATGAGCACCACTTTGAGGGGGTGGCCCGCGGCGCGGCGGGCGGGGACGAGGTCGCGGAGCAGAGCTGGGGAAGGAAAAGGAGGGGGGGTGGTTGAGTCTGGATCGCTCTAGCGCCCGCGCCCTCTTCTCAAACCACCCCCCCACACACACCCAACAAAAAGTCGTTGTCCAGCGACCGTTCGTGCACTTCATCCACCACGACGTGCGACACGGCCGCCAACCCCGGGTCGCCCGCCAGGCGGCGCAACAGGATGCCGGTCGTGCAGAAGAGGAGGCGCGTCGCACGCGTGTAGGCCGCGTCGAGGCGGACGTGGTAGCCGACCCTGCCCCCCGGGGCGCCGGGACCCGGGTCACCACGCTCGGCGGCCACCCGGTCGGCCACCGACAGGGCGGCGATGCGGCGGGGCTGGGTGCAGACGATGGAGACGGCACCGCCGGCGCCCGCGCGCGTCGCCGCGTCGAGCAGAAACTGGGGGACTTGCGTGGTTTTGCCGCACCCGGTGTCTCCGCCCACGACGACGACGTCGTGTGCGTCCAACGCGGCAAGCAGGTCGTCTTTGATGGCGGCCGCGGGCAGGGCGGCCCGCGTCTCCGCCCAGCGCGCGCCGTCGGGGGACACATCGAAAGAAGCCAGCGTGGACGCCATGGCTGCCGACTCGGCGGCGCGGGAAGCGACAGCAGCAGGAGAGTGGAAAGCAGCCACAGCTGCAGCCAGGCACGCGGTCAGACTGGGGGGCGGCGGGGCGGCGGGAGCAGCAGACACAGTCGACGGTGCAGCGGCGCCCAAACCGCCACAACCCACCAGCCCCGCCAAAAACGCGTCCCTGTCCCCGCCATCGCTGTTGCTGTCTCCGAGAGCGACGGCTGCATCACCAGCCGTCGTCCACGCCAGCCACAGGTCGGTCCAGGGTGGGCCCAGCTGGGCCAGCACGCTGGCGCCGTCGGCGGGCAGTATGCCACCGCGCCCACCCACCAACGCAAACAACGCCCGCACGGCGGCCGCGTTCTGGGCGTCTTGCACGGTGTCCCACCCGTCATCCGCTTTAGGCAGCGTGTAGCGCAGAGGGGGCAGCTTGCATGACGGTTTGGGGGGGGCCTTGCCCGCCGCGCGCGCGCCGGCGGCCGCGTCGACGCACGCGGCGTAGCGCGCGCCCGCCTCCACCCGACCCTCCCTCAACCCGCCGGGCGCCCGCTTCTCGAAGCGGGGGGGGGGGCACCCCCCACTTGGCGCACAGCGTCTGCAGCAACGCTTTGGGGGGTTTGGGGTCGGTGCGCGGCGGGATGGGCAGCGGCAGGATGCCCTTTTTTCGGCGTTGCGATGGCGGCGGCAGCGCAGCCGCCAACAAATCATCCACCGTCGGCGCTTTGGACGACGGCGCATCCCACTGCATGGTGTTGTCGCCGTCGTCGCCATCAGCGAACAGGCCCATGCCGGCGCCAGAAGATGAAGAAGAGGCGGATGAGCCAGGCTCACTCACTGCCTCCTCCTCCTCACCCTCCAACTCTTTGTCCGTCAACCCCAGCTCCGCCGCCTCCCGCTTCAGCGCTCCCAGCAGCGGTCCCACCGCCTTTTGGCGAGCCCCATCACCCGCCGCCTTGACGCGCGCCGCTTCAGCACGCACGATGGCCCACTCCTCGGCGACGCGCGCGCGCCGGTCGTCGGGGGGCAGCGCGGCGCGCGCGCGCTCGGCGCGGCGGCGTTCCACGGCGCGTGGGTCAGCCCAGACAGCGTATTTTGAGAATTCTATGTCGGAGGTGGTAGGTGGGGCGGTGGTAGTGGAGGTGGTGGCGGTGCGCCCGCCACCGCCACGGCCGTAACCATCAACGTCGCTGCCTCCCGACTCGGACTCCGATGCTTCCTGCATGTAGCGCAGAATGTAGGCTTTCGATGCTTCCTTGTCGGCTGCCGCGGCTGCAGCGGCAGCTGCGGTGGCGGCAGCAGCCGCTGCACCGCCGTCACTTGCCTCACTCTCGCTCTCACTCGGCGGTAAGTCGCGCGGTGGAGGTGGTGGCGGCGCCTGCCTACCCTTGTCTTTTGCACGCGCCACCACCGTCACCGGCCCCGCGGCGGCAGCCGCCGCGCGCGCCGCGCCCGCAAACCGTTTGGGCAGGTCTGCGGGCGGCGTGTGCAGGCAGAGCCAGTCCAGCACGGCGTCGATAGTCAGAGAGGCAGATGCGCCTCCTTTCATCATGGCCGTCAGCGCGCGCCTGGCCTGGGCGTGGGTGAAGCCCGCTGCCACCGCGCCGTCATACGCGGCAGCCGCGTCGGCGGCCGACGCGGGAGGGGGGGCACCACCGCCCCGTCCATCACCGCCTCCCACATCCAGGCCCGCCAGCAGAGACCTTACATGCTCCTCCACGCCCGACCCGACTTCCACGTTGGACGCCTTGTGGCGCGACGCGGCGTGCGCTGCCGCATGCACGGCGGCGCGGCCGCTCTGTTTGGGGCGGCCGTGCGATTTGGGGGGCATAGTGTTGGGAGAAAGGGGAGGGGTTGGGAGCCGTCGACTGGCGGGACACACGCGCTCCCCGATGCGTGCTTTTCGTTGTGGCTGGAAATTGGCGTCGTCGAACAAACCAGCGCACACAAAAAAACGACCGCTCGCATCGTTGCCTGTTGTCCTCCTCCGCGCCCCGCGCTCTGCCCAAACCCGGCCCTCTTTCCACCAGACCCTCGCCTCGTCACACGCCGTCAACCCGCTATGGCCACCCCGCGCGTCGCCGCCCCCGCGACAGGGCCTGCCTACCGCCCGCGCTCCGTGCGCCCCGTCGCCACGCACGCGCGCCGCTGTGTTGCCGCTCGGCGCGTGGTGACCGTCCACGCGTCCACGCCGCCCCCCTCGTACCGCGAGGATGAGCGTGGTGGTGGTGGCAACAGCATCGACATGGCGCCCACGCCCACCCCCACCTCGTTGCCCCTTTTTTCATATACAAAGCAGTGGTGGCCCGTCACCGTCGAGTCGGACACCCCCACCGACCGCCCCGTCCCTGTCAAACTGCTTGGCAAGCGCCTGGTTCTGTGGCGCGACTCGCGCGCGGGCGTGTGGCGCTGCGTCGCCAGCGCGTGCCCCCACCGCCTGGCGCCCCTGGAAACGGGGCGCCTGGAGGATGGAGGCGCCGCACTCGTCTGCTCCTACCACGGTTGGGCCATCGGTGGCGACGGCACCACGCTGCGCGTGCCGCAGGCCGACCACGACTCGCCCGCGTGCGGCGCGCGAGCGTGCGCGTCTCGCCGGTCCAGGGTGGGCGCCCGGCCCACAGCCACGGCTGCTAGCCTGGTGTGGGTGTGGGGCGATGGCTCTGAGACGGCGGTGCAGGACGCGGCGGCTGCGCCGCCACCTGCTGTGAGTGATGTTATTGGCGACCGCGCGCCCGACGTCATGACCGACGGTTTTCCCCTCACCACAAACCAGCAGTTTGCTCGATTCTTCCCCGTTCCCTTCGCCGTCATGACAGAAAATTTGTGTGACCAGAGTCACGTCCCATACGGTACGCGATTTTTTATGGGGTTGGGTGGGTGGAAGAGCGGTCAACGGGTGTGGGACGAGGCCGAGTGAGCGAAAACAAAATCGTTCTCTCTTGACATCTTTCTTCTCCTCCAACCCCACAACACACCCGTCCCTCTGCCCCCAGCTCACTCGGGAGTCGCCTACAACGCGGACGCACCCTGGCGCTCACACTTTGAAGTGTCGGACGTCACCGTCGCCACCGACGGCGACGACACCCACGCACCCCAGCTGGCCGCCACCGGCGCACGCGGCGCGGGCGATGGCCTCTCCTTCACCCTCGAGTGGTCCCCCGACTCCATCAACCCCCCCATCAAACAGCGCGTGCGCTTCGTGCCGCCCTGCCTCGTCGAGTACGCCACCCCCGACGACGCGGGCGGCTTCCGCACGACGCTCTGGTTCTACGTCACCCCCGTCGACACCCACACCACCCTCGTCTTCAACCATGCCGTCGTCACGCAGCCGCCAGCCGGCGTGCCACCATTCCTGATGTCCCCCCTGCTGTCATTGCTGGCTGCGCGCCCGCGTTGGATGGACCATTTGCTGCTGAACAACGTGTTCGATGGGGACCTCGCCTACCTCCCCCAGTCCGCAGCCAACGCGCGCCAAGCCGAGCTGGAGGGGAAGACGTGGTCTCGCGCATACTACCTGCCCGCCTCTGCCGACAACAGCGTCATCGCGTGGCGGCGCTGGCTGCACGGGCGCGGCAAGGGAGGGTGGGAGGGCGACGCGGGCGTGCCGCTCGGCGAGCCGCGGCATGATGTGCCGCCGTCTGCCCTCTACAACCGCCTGGACGACCACACCGCACACTGCTCATCGTGTAAGGGGGCCATGACGCGGGCGCGGGGGTTGGCGGCCGTGCTGCGGGCGGGCGGCGTGACGGCTGTGGCGGCGGCGGCGGGGAGTGCCGCGTGCGATGGTTCGACCACCAACATCGTCGCCTGGCTGGCGGCCGCGGGCGGCGCGGCGGCGGCGGCGGCCGCGGCCGACGCGTTTGCGCAGCTGTTTGTGTTTAAAGAGTATGAACACTGGAATGCGCGCTGATGAGGGAGAGGGAAAAAAGTAGAGAGAGTTGAACAGTTTGTACCACCACCACCACCACACCACCTCAGAGAAGAAACAAGTTGAGAGAGAGCACACCATCCATCGTTTGCTTTGTAATTTTAAACGCCCCTAGGTTGACGACGAAGGAAGGAAGGAAGAAAAAAAAACACTGGCCCCGTGCGTTTCACTCACTCTCTGCCCCTTTCCCTCGCCATGGCATCCGTCCCCTCCCTCGCCCCCCCGCCCGCCTCCTCCGGTGGCGGCCCCCACACCGGCACCACCATCGTTGCGTGCATTTTCGCCGGCGGCGTCGTCGTGGGGGCCGACTCGCGCATGTCAACGGGCGCGTACGTGTCCAACCGCGCGTCGGACAAGCTGCACTCGCTGACCGCGGACGACGCGGTGTGGCTGCTGCGGTCGGGGTCGGCGGCCGACTGCCAAGCGATCGGGGACGCGGGTGAGTTGAGAGAGGAGTGGAGAGGGGGACAGCGCGCCCGCCCCACGGACGAGCGATGCGCGCGCACTCATCTCACCTCCCCTCCTCTCCACACATCAGTCCGCCACCATGCCGCCCAGCTGACCACCGAGCTGGGCCGCCCCCCTCCCGTGGCCGCCATCGCGGCCGTGGTGCGCCAGATCAACTACACCAACAAGCAGTTGTCGGGCGCGCTGCTGGTGGCAGGCTGGGACGCGTCCGCGGGCGGCCAGATCTACGGTATCCCCATCGGGGGCGCCCTCGTGCCTCAACAGTGGGCCACGGAGGGGTCGGGGTCGACCTACATCTGGGGCTACCTGGACGCCGAGTGGCGTGAAGGCATGACGGCCACCGAAGCCGAGACCCTGGTCACCACCGCCCTGGCGCTGGCGGTGTCCACGGATGGATCGTCGGGCGGCATGGCCCGCCTGGTGACCATCACCAAGGATGGCGCCGTGCGGCGGCACGTGCCGGGGGACGCGCTGCCCACGTTCAGCGAGTCGGTGGAGCCGAGCGGGGGGGACGGGATTGTGGTGGTGTGAAGAGTGTGGGTGTGTGATAGTGTTTTTTCTTTCCCTGCAAAGAATTCAGGTGCCGGTCGCTGCTGAAGAGAGGGAGGGAGGGTTGAGCAGAGGAAGGCCGACGAAAGAAAACGCACACATCTCGTTCTCATTTTCTCTCGTGGGCGCACTCGACGTGGGCCGCACCCCGCGCCGCGTTCCCGCTCTTGGCGCTTGTCCTCGTGACCTAACCACGCGCTTTCAGCGCGTGCGAGCCAGGCGCGAGGGCTGCCAGGACCCTTTTTTTGTTCGTGCCCCAAATTCGCTGGCCACACATCCCACTTCCATGGTGCTGGGCCTGGGCTACTCCGAGCTGCTGTTGTTGGCAGGCGTCACGGCGGTCGTCATAGGTGAGAGCTGGTGGCGGAAGGAAGGCGAATGCTTGCCGCACGGCTGCCCCCGCCTCTGCACGCTCCACCGACCCTCCCTCCACACCCCACTCTCCAGGCCCCAAAGACGTGCCCCACATCGCGCGCGCCCTGGGCGTCGCCGCGGGGCGAGCCACTGCCACCCTGCGCGCCGCCCGGTCCGCCGCCGTCGCGGCCGCGGGCGCTGACGACGTCGCGCGGTTGCAGGCCGACGTCGCGGCCGCCAGCCGCCAGCTGGCGTCGCTGCGGGCGGAGCTGTCGTCTGGCGTGTCGTTGAGTGGAGGGGGGGCGAGTGCGGGTGTGGCAGCTGCGGCCGTGCTGGCACGAGCTGCGGTGGCCCCTGCGGCACGCCGCCCGCGCAAGCGCGCTGCCGCGCCCGCCTCGTCGCCATTGCCGCCGCCCTCATTCGCAGCGGCGCCCGTCATGCACGCAGCTCCCTCCACCTCCACCCCCACCATCCTGCCTGTGTCTGCCCTGGCTGCGGGGCGCGTGCCGCGGCGCGCTCCCAGCGCGCCCGCGTCTGCCCTCGCAGCCGACGCACTGGAAGAGGAGGCGGTGGCCGCCGCGGCTGCAGCATGGGTGGCGCAGAGTGGTGGTGGTGATGGTGGGGAGCCGCCGCCATTACGCAGGCGAGGGCGGCCGAAGAAAGCGGGTAGCGGCGGTGGTGCTGCCCGAAGCGGCGTGATTGTTTGATGTTTTGTGTTTTTGCAGCTGTAATCGTAGCGATCACAGGACTTTTGTTTCGTGTGCTTTTTTGAAAGATTTGACACAGCAAAAAGGAGGGATGGGGGGGGGGGGGGGGGGGGGGGCGAAATCGAAAAGTGGGAAAGGAAAAAAACACACGCTCGCGACCGCCCTCGGCGCGCAAAAACACACTCACCACACACAAGAAAGAAACGCCCACCACGCACACACAAAGAAAAAAGGGGGTGCACTCTCTCTCTCTCTCCCCTCTCTCCCCTGCCGGGCAGCGCACTGCGCCCAGCGGTTTGGAGGGGTGAACAGGGTCCGTTTTTTTTGTTTTTGTGTTGGCTCCCACTCACTCGTCATTCGTCCTCCGAGTCGTCGTCGTCGTCGTCGTCATCGTCGCGCCGCACCAGGCCAAACCCGGCCGCCGCCGCCCCCGCCCCCGCGCCCAGGCGCTCCAGGGCGCGCGCATCTGCGTCCGCGCGCCCGCCATCGGCTTCGGGCCCCTTGGCGGCTTCGGAGCGCATGGCCTCGAGTTCGGCCGCGCGCGCGGCCTCGACCGCAGCGCGCGCGGCCTCCTCCTCGGCCGCCTTCTTGGCGGCTGCAGCGGCGGCCGCGGCTTCAGCCTCGCGGCGGCGCTCCTCCAGGGCGGCGGCGGCGGCGGCCTCCTTGGCGGCTTTCTCAGCGGCACGCTTGTCCTCCGCCGCGCGCGCCTCCTCCTCGCGCCGCTGCTGCTGCTGCTCGCGCGACTGGAACTCGGACCACAGGTTGTCGTCTGGGGCGCCACCGCCGGCGGCGGCGGGCGCGGCGGCAGGGGCGGCCGCGTCGGTGGTGGCAGGGGGGGCAGCACCATCGCCGCCAGCGTCGCCACCACCCGCGACACCGCCACCCAGGCTGGCCCACGCGGACGCGTTGTGCAGGGTGACCTCCTTCTTCTGGGCGGCCGTCTTTATGATGGCGGGGCCGGCGCCGCCGCCCGGGCGGGTGGCGGAGACGAGGGTCGACACGTCGACGTCGGCGCCGTCGCCCGGCGCGGCGGGGGCGGCGCCGCCGCCCGACGCGTCGGCGGCTTTGGACCCAACCTCGCCCTGCGACCCGGAGGCCGACCCCCCGCCGGACGCGGCGGGCGCGGGCGCGGTGGGCGGCACCGCGGCCGCGGCGGCGGGCGGGGGCGGCGGCGCACCAGCGCCACCAGCCGGCGGCGCAGACGGCGGCCGCTCCTTCGCGCCGTGCACGTGCGGCAGCGCGGCCAGCGCAAACGCGTCCAGCGCCCACAGCGTCTCCCGGGGCAGCGCATCGATGTCCACCTCGATCTCGGCGTCTGCGCCCAGGCCGAGGGAGGGAACGCCCGCCGCCACAATGTCGAGCGCGGCAGCGAGCTTGTCCGCGGGCAGCTGGCCAAGCGACGCGGACAGCCGCCGCCTCTCCTCAAACGTCATGTCCCGTTCATCCGGGCGGGTGGGGCGGGGGGGCGGCGGCTCCCCGGCCGCCCGCGCAGCAGCCGCCAGGGCGCGCAGGTCGCGGTCCAGCGCGCGCGCTTTCAGGACTGCAGCCGGCGCGCCCGCCAGCTCAAGGTCTTCATCTTTCTGCCGTTCAAGTTCCGCCGCCCACTTGGTCTCCACGGCGGCCGCCGCCCACTTGCGCTCCCACAGCTCGCACAGCGCGTCCCCCATGCGGCGCACGGGGGTGCCCGCCTTGTTGTAGGTGCGGCAGTTGGAGAAGACGAGGCGCACGTCGGCGGCGCACTGGGACGGGTGCGTGTACACGCGCCGTGCGGGGGACGCACCCACCGCGGATCCCGACGGCCCGTGCCCGAGCTTGCCCACAACTGTACCCAAGTCCATGGGGTGCTTGATGATCGTGGGGTAGTCGGGGCAGCGCAGCGCGACCGGGTCGACCGGCCGGTGAAACGGCGCCGAGTCGCGGTGGCGCATCAACGTTTTGACGATGGTTGTGCACTGCTGCCACAGCAGGGCGACGCGGCGCTCGCGGTCGTGCTCCACGCGGGCGCGCTTGCCGGCGGGGCCCTCGGGCAGGGGGGGTCGCTTCTTGCCTTTGGAGGGGGCGAGGCCACCCTTGCCGGGCGGCAGCGCGGCGCGCACCTCGGCCAGCTGGCGCTCCACGGCGGCCCGCTGCTCGGCCAGGGAGGCGAGCTCGGCCTCCAGGGCGGCGCGGCGCTCGGCCAGGCGGGCGGGGTCGTCCGTCATGGCGTGTGTGTGGGGGGGGGGAATGGAGAAAGGCGGCGCCAGGAAAAAAAAAGCGACGGCGCACGCGTGCTCTTCACTCGCGCACGCTCTCAGCTCGCGCGCTCCACGGGCGTGTTGAACACGCTCTCAGTCCGCTCGCGCGAGGGGCGTCGCGCGCGCAGGCGGCCGAGTGGAGGGTGGCAGAGGCCGCCGCTCGTAAGAGAGCTGGCACTCACGCGGGGGCGGGGGGGGGGGCGGGGTGTGCCGGCGGCCGCCACCCGGAGCACCGGGTGCGGGAGGGAACCCTCCGGCGCCACGCGCGGCGAGATCGAGGTGGGGTGGGGCGGGGCGAGCGAAGAGGGGCGCGCGCTGCGGAAAGCGGCGGCAAGACTGTTTGACGATTTTCCGGCCCCCCTTCCCTCACATTCCTGTTGTTGCCCGATTGTGCCTAGACCGGGCTGCACAAACAACGCACACACAGCCTCAATCCTGATGCAGGCCGCCACCACACGACCCTTGCGCCCTCGCCCCACATCCGCCCGCACCCGCCGCGCCCCCGCCCCGCCGACCGCGCTCCGCGTCGTCGTCACGGGCGGCTCCCGCGGCCTGGGCGCGGCCATGGTGGACCAACTGCTGGCTGCCGGGGACGATGTGGTGTGGTGTTCACGCTCGGTGGATGAGCAGGAGGGTGCGCGTGCCGTCGCGCCGGGTCAAGTCGCTCTTGCCGTTGCCGCCGACGTCGGCGTCCCCGGCGACGCGGCCCGCCTGGCCGCCACCGCGCTCACCGCCTTCGGCGGCGCACTACCCCACGCCTGGATCAACAACGCGGGAGTGGCGGTTTTTGCTCCCGTGGCGGATGCAGAAGAAACCGACATCGTGCGCGTCGTCGCGACGAACGTCGCGGGCTCCCTCCTGGGCACGCGCGCCGCCCTGCGCCTGGTCAAGGAGGCTGAGGCGGATGCCGCCTCCCCACCACACGCTCTCCACATCTTCAACATGGATGGCGCGGGGTCGGACGGTGGCCCGACCCCCGGGTTTGCGTCCTACGGCGCGACCAAGGCCGCCCTCACCCAGCTGCACCGGTCGTTGCGTGCGGAGGTGGCGGCCGACCCTGAATTATCTGGCAAAGCTGCCGTGCACCGCTTGAGTCCTGGAATGATGTTGACTGATCTGCTGCTTCAAGAACGCGCCCTGGCCCGCTCCCGCGCGCGCTGGTTTGTCAACGCGCTGGCTGAGCCCGCCGAAGACTCGGCCGCGTTCCTGGTGCTCCGCGTGCGGCAGGTGGCGGCGGGCCCCGCCACCAGTGGGCCCGAAACCGCGCCGACGGCCACCTTTTTGACGCGCGGGAAAGCGTTGGCCCAGATCGCGGCCAAGGCCCTGTTTGGGGCGCGCAAGGGCAAGTGGGTGAGCGAGGATGAAGAGTGAAATGCACTGTGTGTAACTGGGTGATCACGTCGGCTTCTGAAAGTCTTGGGCCAGGGCGTGCAGGTCGTTGCAGGCTTCATGCAGGCGTTGGTTGCCGTTGGGGCGCTGCGACGACAAGTGGGCAAAACAAAACACACTCGACGTCAGTGTGCGGGGCAAATTTGTGTTTCGCCGTCCTCCGCCCCACCCCCCCCCACCCCTCGAAACCCCTCGATGGCGACAGAAGTCGACACTCCAGCCCCCCCTGATTGGCGGGACCTGCCGGACGACCTCACGCTGGCCGTGCTGGAGCTGACTGACGCGGCGACAAGGCAGCACGTTGCGCCCTTGGTACGGTGGGGCGTTGGTGTCGTTTTTCGGCCGTGGGGGCAGTGCTGCGCACGCAACCTGCAGGCGTGAGTGTCGAATGTGCAAAGTGACGCAGGGTGTGGGCGCGGGCGGGGCAGCGGGAGAGGGCGCGCGGGGGGGAGGCCGAGTTTCCCGCTCGCACGCGCCCGCCAACCACAAACGAAGCAACGCCGTCGTCTCCTCCCGACACCTCCCTACCGCCCACAGGTGTGCCGCGCCTGGCTCGACCTGCTGGCCTGCCCCACCGCCGCCCGCCAGCTGTACGCGACCGTCGTCATCGATGGCCGCCCGTCCGACGGGGACGCCGACGACGAGCGCGGCGCGCGCTGCGCGCTCGTCGCGCGGCACGCGGCGCGCGCGCTCGCGGCCTGGCTGGACGCGCGCGCGCCCGCGGTCCGGTGAGAGTGTTGAGTGGGTTTGTGTGCGTGTGTGTGCGCGCGTTCTGTGCGCCCCAAAAAACCCTAACCAAACGCCTTTCAACCCACCCTCTCTCTCACCCAGCCGCCTGTCCGCCACACACGCCATCCTCCCCCCCGACGCCTGGCTCCCCATCCTGGATTCCCTCTCCTCCCTCACCGAGCTCAACCTGACCGGCGACACCGCGCGCTCCGTGCCATGGCGGGCCCTGCCGCGCGGCCTGGCCGCGCTGAAGGTGACTGATTGTGAAGGGTCGCTCAACGCAGAGGCGCACCTCGCCCACCTGCCGCCCTCGCTGACCTCCCTCCACCTGCTGGCCGCTGGAGCGCCTGACGGCCACGGCCTGCTGCGCTCTGGCCGTCCCTTCTTAGCCGGCTTTCCCACCCCCGCCCTCGCGTTGACGCAGTTGAAAGACCTCGCCCTCGCGTCGCGCGGCGTGCGCGCCCTCCCGCCCGACATCGCGGCGCTCTCCTTCCTCACCCGCCTCTCCGTCCGCCACGCCGGCATGGTCACCCTGCCCTCCGAACTGGGCGACTTGCCCCGCCTGGCCTCCCTGGACCTGGCGGGCAACAAGCTGCTGCGGTCGCGCGGCGCGCGCGCAGCGCTCGCGCCGCTGCCGCGCCTCGCGCGCACCCTCACCTCGCTCGTCCTGTCGTCCAACGCCTCCAGAGCTGACGACACGGAATTACCCGGGTGCGTGCTGGGCACGCTGACCCGCCTGGTGGAGCTGCGGGCCGCCCACAACACGCGGCTGGCTGTGCCGGGGGCGCTGTCCAAGCTGACCGCACTCTCCCTCCTCGACCTGCGCGCGTGCGACCTGCACGACTACCCGCCCGCCCTGGCCGCCCTGCGTGGCGTAGCCACCCTGCTGCTGGGCGGCAACAGGCGCATCGCGGCGGGGGGGCTGCCCTGTTCGAATGCGCTGGCGGACCTGGAGGCAATGATGGCGGCGTCGCCGACCGCGTCGTCGTCGTCGTCATCGCCGGTGGCGTCTTCGCCCTCGCCCCGCCTCACCCGCTGCTGCTCCGACTGCTCAGACAGTGCTGGTGCAGCCGCCCTGACGGCGGCGGTGTCCGCTCTGGCGGCGGCGCCGTCCACGCCGCCGACGGGAGGCTTCACGCCGCGCGCGCGGGCGCCCCCCCCGACACCCGCGACTGCCGCCGCGTCGCCTCCCTCCACCCCGCCCACCGGCCGCCCCCCGCTGCGCCCGCCCCTGCGCACCGCGGTCGGCCAACTGGTGCGCGTGCGCGAGCTGGACCTGTCGCGCGCGGGGTTGGCTGCCCTGCCGCCGTCGGCGGCCGCGCTGACGGCACTGACTTCACTGCGCGTGTGCGGCGCGTCGTCGTACCCGGGCGTCGGCTTTGACTGGCCCTCCCTGGCGCACGCCTCGTCTCTGAGGTTGCTGGACGTGTCAGGATCATACATGGAGGAGTTGCCCGCCGTCCTGGCCGACCTGCCGGCGCTGCGCTTGCTGCGCGCGTGCGAGTGTGGGCTCGTGAGGGTCGGCGCGCGCGTGGCCGCGTCCATGACCGCCCTCACCTCCATCGCGCTGGACGGCAACCGCCTGGCCCTGCTGCCTGCAGCCGAGCTGGCCTCCATGCCCCGCCTGGAGACGGCCTCCCTGGTGGACAACGTGGCCATGCAGCTGCCGGCCGACCTGGCCGCGCTCGCGCGTGCGTGCTCGTTGACGCGCCTCGACGCGCGCAAGCACGCGCGCGGGGTGGGGGGGCGCGTCCCCCCCTGGTCCACCACGTCGCTGTGGCGGCTGGCCCGGGCATACCCGGCGCTGGCGGAGGCGGCGCCGGGGCGCGACTGGAGCGCGGTGTTGTTGTTGTGAAGAGAGAGAGAGAGAGAGAGAGTTGAGTGGGCATGAGTTTTTGGGAATGAGATTCACTTGATTTTTTGCACCCCTGCCCCACACCCCAAACCCCGCCCGCATGCTATGCTGAATGCACACAAAGCACACGCATAAGAGAGAGAGAGAGCGAATGATGAGAGACGAGGGTGCATTTTTCAATTGGTAAAAAAAGAACACGACTGCCCTGTAACAACAACACACGGAAACATTTCAAAGCTTGCTCACCGGCACCCCTCCCCCACCGCCACCATACAGCTGGCGCAACTTTTTCTTGTCGATTTTGCCGGTGGCCGCCAGCGGGATCTCGTCCACAATCAACACGCGGTCGGGCACCCACCACGGCGCGAGCCGCGCCTTTAGAAACGCTTGCACCTCTGCCTCGGTGGGTGGGTGCGCAGCATCCGCCGCCCGCACCAGCAGCAGCGGCCTCTCCGTCCACTTGGGGTGTGGGACGCCGATGCAGGCAGCCTGCGTGACTCCTGGTGCGCCCGTCGCAGCATTCTCAACTGCCACGCTCGACACCCACTCGCCGCCCGATTTGATTATGTCTTTGGCGCGGTCCACCAGGTTGATCCAGCCCTGTGAATCGATGGTGGCCACGTCCCCCGTGCCAAAGAAGGCGGTGCCGTCGGGCGCAGTGGCGGAGGAGGGCGCCCGATAGTAAGATTCAACAACAAAGGGACCAGCCACCTGCAGCTCGCCCGCTGCCACGCCATCATGGGGCAGAGGGCGGCCCGCGTCGTCCACTATGCGGGCGTCGATCATGAGGCCGGGGCGGCCCTGCTTGGCCCGGCGCGCGCGCGTTTGGGCGGGGGTCTCGTGTGCAGTTGCGAGCGTCGGACCCTGGCACGTGCCGAGGGGGGACAGCTCAGTCATCCCCCACATGTGTTTGACTTCGACGCCCAGCTTCTCAAACGCGTCAAACATGGAGGGAGGGCAGGCGGCACCCCCGATGGCGACGGCGGTCAGCGTGCCGAGTGGTCGGTGGGGCGACGCGCCGCCACCGCTGCCCGCCACCGCGTCCAGCAGCCCAGTAAAGACGGTGGGCACGTCAGCTGCCATAGTCACCCCAAACCTTGCCACGGCCGCCACCAGGGCGGTGCCCCCGGTGTGGCGGCCGGGCAGCACAAGCGCGGCTCCCACCATCGGGGCAGCGTGGGCCAGGCCCCAGCTATTGGCGTGAAACAGCGGCACAGAGGCCAACACAACTGATGTTGATGTCACGTTTAGCGCATCCCCGTGCGAGGCGGAGAGGGCGTGGAGGTAGTTTGATGAGTGAGTGTACACCACTCCCTTCGGCTTGCCCGTCGTGCCTGACGTGTAGCACAAACCGGCCGGCGCGTTGTCTGAAGTGGGCAGAGCCGGCCACAGTGGGGAAGCGTGGAGCGAGTGTGCACTGACCAAAGCTTCATAGTCGAGCCACGTGGCGCCATCGCCCACACACGCGCCGTTCGAGTCACGCGTCAGGGCGATCCAGGCGCGCACACGGGGCAGGCGGGGGCGCAGGGAGGCAGCCAGCTGCAGATAGTCGCCATCAAAAGCAATGATGGTGTCGCCACCGTGCTGCGCGATCCACGCTAAGTCGTCCGCGTGCAGCCGTGGATTCAGAGTGTGCAGCACTGCACCACACCCAGCGGCCGCATACCACAGCGCCAGGTGGGCTTCCGAGTTGAGGGCGAGCGTGGCGACGCGGTCGCCCGGGCGCACGCCGAGAGCGACCAGGGCGCGCGACGCGGCGAGAGCGCGCGCCCGCACGTCGGCCCAGGTGCGTGTGTCGGTGGTGCCGTCCGCCAGCAGGGAGACGACGGGCACCGTGCCAAACCAGCGGGCGGCGCGGTCGAGCAGGTCGGTCAGCAGCAGGCCGCGCGACGTCGACTGGGGGCCGCCCCGGGTGGCGCGGCGGGGCCACCGCATTGTGTGCGTTCGCCGGCGGTTGGTGAGTGTGCAAACGCGCCGGCCTCCCCTGCGCCGCCAATGTGGGGGAGGAGGGGGCCGCGGCCGACGCGGCGAGAGAGAACCGAAACGAAATTCGTTGTCAACGTTTGTCGCTGTTTTTCATGCTCACGCTCATCACACTCTCACGCCTTCACCCTTTTTGCCCTGCCCCCCCCGCCACCACCCACCTTGCCACGCCCACGCTTGCCACGCGGGCTGACCGGGTCGACGTTTTCGTCACCTCCCACATCCTCGTCTTCCACCACGCCGCCCCCGCCTGCCGCCGCCAGCGTCGCCTCTGCCTCGGCCAGCGCCGCGTCGGCAGCAGCCAGCCTCGGCCGCAGGCGGGCCTCTGCACGCTCCAGCTTGGCGGCAGCAGCTTCAGACGCTGATGTGGCGGCGTCGCGCGCGTCCAGGGCTGCGGCCAGGGTTTCCAGAGACGCAGCGCGCGCGGCCGCGTCGGCGGCCGCGCCAAAGCGGCCGCTGCCGCCGCCACCGCCGCCACCCACCCCAAACCGCCAGGGCGCCCTGTCCACAGGCGTCACCACAAACGAGGAGCCCGACACAATGCCTTTGGACGTGATGCGGCGGCCGTCCAGGGTGACGATGTCGCCGCACCCCGCGCGCAGGCCGCGCGCGAGTGCTTCGCGGTAGCGGGAGGCAGCGTCCAGGGACTCAAACACCAGGGTCTGGCCCAGGAGGCCAAACAGGAGGCCGGCCCTGTGGCCACGGCGCAGGGGGCGCACCAGGTTGAAGGCGTAGCCGCAGCAACCGTCGGGCCACTCGTCGGCGCGCGGCACACCGCGCGGCGGAGGGGGGGCTGCGCCACCACCCCTGCCCGCCCGCGCCGCCAACGCGCGCGCATGAGGCAGGGGCAAAGGCAGCGGGTCGTCCGCGCCGTCGCAGGCGGCGGCCGCGAGCGCGCGCGTCGCGTCGCCCGCGCCGTCCCAGCCCGGGGGTGGGCCCGACCGCCCGCCGTAGGCTTGCACATGCGTCAACGCCAGCACATCAGGCGCGGGCAGGCCGTCCGCCTCCAGGGCGGCCGTCAGGTCGCGGCGGGCGGCGTCGTCGGGGACGACGACGACGGCGAGCAGGCCGCGAAACTGGGCAGCCAGGACAGCGCCCAGGGCAGAGTCACTGACAGCCGCCAACCTAGCCAACACGCCCACGACGCCTGGGCGAGCCAGGGCGGCGTCCACGGCGCGGGTCGGCGGCTTGCCGGGGGGGCCGTAGCGGCCGGGCTCGCCCGCGCCGGCGGCCGGGGCAGACGCGGCGGCCGCGGCGGCAGCACGCGCCGCGCGCGGCGAGTCGGGGGCGCCCGCCCCCACGGCGCGGCGGGCGACGGTCACAGCTTTGGTGGCGTCCCGCAGGTCCCGGGACGCGGCGGCAGCGGCGGCGGCGGCGGCATCTAAACGGGCAGTGATCTCGTCGCGCGCCGCTTCTGCCGCCGCGCGCGCGCGGACGACGCGGCGCGCAGCTCGTCCGCGCCCGCGCCGTCGGGTGTGATGAGGGCAGGGGCACTCCACCCGTCCACAGGGGCACCCCGGCGGGAGGGGGCGACGGAGGCGATGAGGCGGAGGTCGAGGGGGGGGCCGCCCGCGAGGGGGCCGGTCCCCTCGGCGACCGCGACCCGCGCGAAGAAGGCGCGCCCCGCTGCATCCGTGGCCACGGGGGCGGCAGCAGGGGTGTCGAGGGTGGGTAGGTGGCTGTCGCCACCACCACCACCACGTGTCGAGCCAACAGCTTCCAAACGCAGCATCACCCGCGCGCCGCGTTCGGCGACCGGGTTGCCGTGCGCGTCCACCAGCTGGAACGCGACGCCGCCGGGAAAAAGGGAGCGGGAGGAGACGTCGCCCCGCGTGGCCGCGGTCAGGGTGGGGGCGGTGGGACGGGGGTCGGGGGCGAGGGCGGCCGCGGCGCCCGGGGCGACCGCGATTTCGACAGCCGGCGACCGCAGCGGGCCGCCACCGCCCAGCTCGTCCCGCGTCTCCGCGTACTCGGCTGCGGCAGAGTAGGTGCCTGCTTCCGTCAGGCCGGCGTCCGTGGTGACGGAGAAGGCGGCCGCGTCGCCATCAACCGGGGTCGCGGCCATGCACGCGACGCGGTCGCCGCTGGGTGACGTCACGCACAGCGTCAGCCCAGCTGCCGCGACGGCAGCTGCCAGAGGCTCACCGTCATCCGTGACGACGTCAACCACCAGGGTGAGGGCGTCGCCCGCGGTCAGGGGGCCTGGCGGCGCGGCCGCGCGGCTCACAGACACCGACGAAACCGTGTTGACGCGCGCCAGCGTCACCGCCAGCTCCCCAAACTCGGCAGCCAGGGAGCGAGACGCGGGCTTGACGCGCACAGCGTAGGTGCCGGGGCCGTCATCCGCGGCCAGCTTGACGTCGGTGAAGACGGCGACGCCGTCGGCCAGCGCCGCGCGGCCGCGCGCGACGACTTTGGCGGCGCGCCCGCTGCCGTCGTCGGCCAGGGCGCCCGGGGCGAGGGCGACGTCGGGGCCGGTCAGGGGCACCGTATTGCCCCACCCATCCAGCACGCGGGCCACGACGCGGGGCAGGGTGGGGGCCAGCCCGCGCGGCGGGTGGGGCAGCGGGTCGAGCACGAGGCGGGCAGGCACACCCGGCCCCACATCCACCTCCAGCGCGTCGGGCGTCAGGCGGGACGCCCCCCTCCGCCCGCCTGCGTCGCGCGCGTGCAGGGCGACGCGGACGGACGGGCCGGTCAGGGTGAGGGTGATGGTGTGCACGTCCCCCGCGGCGCCGCCGCTCGACGCTGAGGCAGGGGCCCAGGCACGCGTCCACGTGGCTTCATCCCAGGCCAGCGTGGTGGCGCCATCGTTGTCGCCAGACGTGGACGGCACAGGCACGAGCACCGGGTCCGGCAGGTCGGCCCGCCCCGCCGCGGAGCGGGGGCAGCGGTTGCCGCGCGCGTCTAGAGCTTCGACGTCGACACAAAATGGGACGCCCACACGGGGCGCGCTGTCGTCGCCATCATTGCCCGCCAGGCGCAGGGACCAGGTGGCGGGCGGGCCAGGGGCGGACGCAACCAGCAGGCCGGCTTCGAGAACGGGGCCGCCACCCGACACTTTGAGGCGCACCCAAAACGCGGCCGCGTCACCGACTACTTCAGGCGCGTCCAGGGGGGGCAGGGCAGCATCCCCCGCCGCGACGTCCACTTTTTTGTGGCCCCGCATCCAGGAGACTTGCAGCTTGCCGGGGGCGGCATCTGTGACAGGGCGCCCCGCTTCATCGACGACGCAGACGGACAGGCCGGTCACTGCCTTCCCCGCGGGCACGCCGTCCAACCTCGCCGCGGGGCCGTCGCCATCGCCGTCGACAGCGGCGGCGGTGGCAGAGGCAGCGTCAGCGGCGGGCAGGGGCTCCCCATTCAGCAACAGCTGCAGAGACGCGGGCGCGCGCGACGGTTCGACTGTGAGGGGCAGCGCGAGCGCGGTCAGCGCGCCCGCCGCGTCCACCGCGGCCGCGGCGGCCGGGGTGGCGGGGCGCGTCACCAGGGACAGCACGACGTCGTGCGGGCCCCCTGTGGCCACGGTGCCGGCCGCCGCGTCCATGCCGTCCGCGCGGGCGACGCCCGTGGCGGCAAACGAAAACAGGGACGACGGCGGGTCGAGCGCGGCGCACTCGACGGACAGGTCAAACGGCAGGTCGCGCGAGGGCGCGGTGGGCGTGCCCCACGCGTCGGCCGCGGTGACGGCAAAGGCGGGCAAGGGGGCGCCCGCGGCCAGGGCGAGAGGAGGAGCGGGGGTGGAGGAGGGAAGCGGCCACGGGTGGCCGCCGACGAGCGCGAGCGACACGGGCGCACCCGGCACCAGCGTCACCGGCAGCGTGACGGTGTCGCTTTCTCCATCCCCGGGCACACTGATGACCAGCACTGCACGCGCAGGGGGCGGCACAGCGGCCGCCTGGGTGGCGGTGGGTTGGGCGGCCTGCGTGCCGGCGGCCGCGGCCGCACGCGCGCCGCGCGCGGCCGCCCCCGCGGCAGCCTCAGCAAACAGGGCCAACCCGGTGGCGCCCGGCGCCCCCATCACGCGCACGCGGGACAGAGTCGCACCATGTGGCGCGGCCGCCACGTCTGCGGTGGCCAGCATGTCGTCGAGGCGGGGGCCGGGCGTGGCGTCGTCGTCACCATTCTCGCCGCGCGCCGCGTGCACCGCCACCCTGACCCCGCCTACCGCAAACTGGGGCGGGGGTGGCGCATCGTTGCCGTGCGCATCCACAAACGTCACCTCCAGCGGGGGCAGGGGGGCCCCCAGGGGGAGGGGGGCGGCGGCCGCCGCGCCGCGGCCGGCGCCACGCATCGCGGCGCGCGTCGCGGCGCCGGGGGCGACCACCACACGCACCGTCGCCCGCACGCACGCGCCGCCAGGAGGCGCGGGCGCCACCTCGAACTCCAGTTCATACGTGCCCGCCCGGGTGGTGCCGTCCGTGATGCGGGCAAAGCGGAACGCGCCGTCGCGCGCGGGCGTGCGGTTTTCGACTTCACACACGAGCGAGCGGAGAGAAGGCGCGGTGGTGGTGGTGGTGGTGGCTGCAGCAGCGGGCGCGTCGTCATCGTCCACAGCGCCTTCTTTGGCGGCCTTGCGTTTGCGCCCTTTCTTGGAGGGGGGGGGCGGCGCGGCGGCAGTCGCACCACCACCACTCTCCCCGCTCTCGCCCGCGCCCGTCTCGCCACAGAACCACAGCCGCTGCACCACCGCCAGGGCGACGCGCTCGCCCGCCAGCGTGCAGCGCGTGACGGAGCCACCCCCACCCGCCAGCACGGTGGCCGCGGTCTCGGGTACGGCGCCGCCGGCAGCCAGGCGCAGGGGGGCGCCGCCCACCAACGACAGAGGGTCGAGCCGCAGCGACTCGGGCGCGCGCGCGGCCTCCCTGGCCTCCGCGTCCGCGACGTCGGCATCAGTCGCCGCCCCCTCCAGCCGGCGCAGGGGCAGGGTGCGCGTGGCGCCCCCCCACAGGGACGCGGGGACGGGGGCGACCGTGACGCGGCCGCCCGCGTGCGGGCCGTCACGCGCGTCGGGCTGCGCGACTGTGAAATACGCCACCCGCCCCACAAGCGCCGGCTTGGTGGCCAGCTTGACGGCGTCCCACACGCGGTACGCGTCGGGGCCCAGGGTGAGGGATGCAAACGCGGTGACGCCTTCACCATGCGCCGCGCGCGCGCGGTCGCTTGCAGCGCCGGCGGCCCGCGCTCGCCAAACACCGCGCGCCGGTCCAGGGTGGCGTGGCAGGCCGCCAGCCAGTCCCTGAACCTCCGCTCCAGGGAGCCTCGGTCGGAGGGGGCGGCGGCGGCCAGCAGGGAGGGCAGGTTGTCCCGAAACGTTAGCTTGTTGCGCGTGACGCGAAAGGCGGGGCCAAAGAAGAGCGCGCCGCGCAAGCGGCCAAACGCGTCGTCGGGCAGGGCGTCCCGCGAGGCGGCGGTACGGCGAGTCGCCACGGCATCGATGAAGGGCAGCGAATCGACGCGGGAGCCGGGGATGAGGCGGCCCTGCCAGAAGCACTCGAGCACGGGGGCGGGTCTGTTGGGGGGGAGTGGGGACGTGCCGTCGTGGTCGTCGGCGTCGGCGTCGCCGCCGCCCGAGACTTGTGTGAGGGCGCCCCCCGCCTGCGTGCCGCCACCGCCGCCCCGGTCACGCTGCGTCATTTGAGTCATGTCCACCACGCCATCTGACAGGCGGCCGTAGCGCGTGGGGGCGGCGGCGTCGGCGTGGCCGTCCGCGGCGCGCGGCAGGGGCGCGTCCGACGGCAGCGTCTCGTCGGCGGCGGTGCAGGGAAAGTACCAGAGGACGCCCCCCACGTCGCCCTTGCCCGGCACGTGCAGGGAGAACCTCATGTCCGCCCCCGCGGCTGCCAGGTAGCGCGACTCCAGGTCGTCGTCGACGTCGGCGAGGCGCGTCGTCCACACGGGGCGGCCGCCCACGACGCAGCGCAGGGTGACGTCGGCGGGGGCGGGGGCGCCGTCGGGGAGGGTGGTGGAGGAGGGCGCGCCCCCACCGCCCGCGGGGCGGCCGGCGGGGCCGTGCACGTAGTAGTGGTAGAGGTGGGCGAGCGTGGCGGCGAGCGACGCGCCGCCGCGGTCGGTGGTCAGAGCCGCCAGCACCTCTGGCTTCAGCCGCGACACCGTCACCCGGGTCCAGTGCGGATGTTCCGCTTCCTGGGCAGCCCACTCGGCGGTCAGGCCCGCAAACGCGGGGCAGGAGGCTTCCGCGGTCGCCGCGGCGGACGACGCGTCCCCTGGGTCGCGGTGCAGCAGGTCGCCACTGTACACGTCTCCACCAGCCGTGTACCGCGCCTCCAACGCGGCCGCATCCAGGGCCAGCTCGCGCACGACGCCCGCGCGGTCGCCCGCCGCGCGCGACGTGACGCGGACTGCGCCGCCCAGGTAGAAGGCAGCATTCTTGGACCCCACGCCAAAAAATGACAGGTCGGCGGTCAGGTGGCGGGACGCAGCCAGGGCGGCGGCCGCGGGGGCGACTTCGGGGGAGGCGGAAGGGGGGGGCGGGGAGGCGGCCAGTGGGTCGGCAGCGCCCCCCGGCCGCTCAGACGCAGGCAGGTTCATCACCGCCCACCCCGCCAGGGCCGCCGCCGTCATGCCGCAGCCGCCGTCCCACACGGACAGCAGTCCGGCCGTGCCGGCCGCGTTGGTGGCGACGGTGACCTCGATGCGGGGGGGAGGGGGTGGGGGGGAGGAGGAGGCAGCCACAGACGCTACAATGCGCGTCGCGCGCAGCGCGTTGTCGATCAGCTCCGCCACCGCAAACGCGACGGGGGAGCGGCCCGAGGCGGCGTAGTACTCGTAGTCGCCGGCCGCGGTCAGGGTTTTGGGGTGGGGTTGGAAGGTGACGCGTTCCTGTGGAGTGGGGTGGGGGTGGAGGTAAGATGAGAGAGCCCGAGTGCGCACGCACACACGCGCCCCCCACGCCCCCGTCCCCCTCATCTCACCGTGGCCACGCCGTCCAGGCGCCCACTGCCGGCCGCCACCACCCACAGCTCGGCGCCGGGGGGGAGGGCCGCCAGCTCTGCGTCGTCGGCGACGCGGGCACCGGCGCGCAGGTCGACCAGGTCAAAGTCCTGTGGAGCGGAGAGGGGGGCAGAGACGTGGTGAGACGCAGTGCGTGCTGGAGGGGGCGGGGCGGCGTCCGAGGGAGAGGCGGGGGCGGGCGGGGTGCGGTTTCTCGCAGCACAGCGCGCGAATCGGGCGCCACTCGTCGCTCGGCGCCCCCACTCTCCACACTCACCTCCTCCCCGACGCCAAACGAGGTCGCCACTGCAGCCTTGGTAGCTGCCAGCGTGCGAGGGCGCGTGCCCAGGGCTGCTTCGTCGGGGGCGCCGCCCGCAGCAGACGCGCGGCGCACGACGAGCATGCGGGTTGGAATTTGCGGGGGGCGCGGTTCTCTCTCTGAGTGTGGGAGTGTGTCGTGGGGAGGGAGGTCCCTGTGCGCACGCAGGGGGAGGGAGAGTGTGTGTGGCGCGCGGGGCGGGGAGAGAAAGGAGCGAGAGAGTGATAGAGAGCGGCGTTCTCTCTCTTCGAACACACCCCTCGTCAGCGCTACGCCCGCCGTCACGGCGGGTGTAGTTCGTTTTGTTGATTTTTTTTTGGTTGCAAATGCTGTTGTGTGAGAGGTGAGTTTAGATCCATACCAAGCCGGGGCTTGGCTTACGTTTTTGGGGGATGCAGTCGCGTTTTTGTTGGTGATGCAGTCGTTGATGGAGGCGGGTGCGGCGCAGCGCGGCGCCCGCCTTCTCCCTTGACTCAGGCACGTCGCCTGCGTCAACGGCGAAACTTTTTGGACCCCATTTTCTGCATGCCGCGCCACTTTTTTGTTTGTCAATGCACCCTACAGTCAAGGTGATAGTCTCAGCTTTCATGTGCTGTAAAGATCGATTTCTGAGTGGCTCACGTCGACTCTGTGGACTGCAAAATTTGAACAGCAATCTGTTGAAGCGCCGCCGGTTAAAAGGGGTCGCTTTGAAGGGTCACGCCAAAAAGCGGCAGACCGGCTTCAAAAAGTGCTGCATCTATTCCGCCCCCCCGGACAACGAATCAAACAGACATAGATGACGGTAGACAGTGTAACGGTTTTTGTTTAAATTGACACACACCACTTCAATCCCCAAACTCTCAGTAATTTCCCTTCAATGGCGCAAACGTGAGTCTGTGAATGTCGCACGGCCCGTGTTTCGCAATGGCGGCCATGTGGGCGGCAGTGCCGTAGCCTTTGTGGCCGTCAAATCCATAGGCTGGCCACTTCGAGTGCGCCGCCTGCATAATCCGATCGCGCGTCACCTTGGCCACAATCGATGCGGCCGCAATTGCGGCCGACTTGGCGTCCCCCTTGACGATGGCGGCGGCATGCTTGACGGGCAGCGCCGACGGCAGCCGGTTGCCGTCGACCAGGGCAGCGTCAGCAGGCGACGGCAGGGCTGCCACCGCCTGCGTCATGGCCAGCAGCGTGGCCTGCAGGATGTTGATTCTGTCGATCTCGCCAGCTTCGATGACGGCGGACGCGGTGAGGACGCCTGGGTGGGCTTGGAGGGCGTTGTACGCTTCCTCCCTCTGCGCGGCGGTCAGCTTTTTTGAATCATTTAGAAGAGGCATCAGGCCGGCCGCGTCGGCCGGCAGGATCGCGGCGGCCGCGACAACGGGGCCGGCCAGGGGGCCGCGGCCGGCTTCGTCAACGCCTGTGGGGTGTGGGGTGTGGTGGTGTGGGGTGGACGCCTGTGTGTGGTTGTCCGGCCCACGCACTGGGGTGGGTCGGTTGAAACGGCGGGAAGACCAACACGAAACGATGAGGTGACCCCCGCCCAATCGCCGCGCCCGATTTCTTCACTCACCCGCCACCCGCGCAAACCCTTGCGCCCACAGCCGCTTCTCCAGGGTACGGCACGGTCCAGCAGCTGTCGCTTTGCGCTTGGGCGCCGCCGCGGGCGCGGCGCCTCCGTCCTCCGCAGCCGCGCGCTGCCGCTTGGCCGACGTCATGCCGGCGTGCGCGCGTGCGCGGCCGGCGGACGCCACGACGGCGCCGCCCAGGCGGGCGGAGCGGCGGACAGCGCGTTGTGAGTTCATGAGGCAAAAAAAAGGGCTGGGGCAGTGTGTGTGAGTGTTGTGTGTTTTTGCAAAGCGTTTCTCTCTCTCCCTCTCCCTTCTTCTCACTCCCTCACCCGCGGCGGCGGCGGCCCCGGCGCCTTTAACCCAATCCTCCCCGACACAAACCCGTCCCCATCGTACCGCGCCACGATGGCGCGCACGTGGGGCGGGACGTGAGCCTCCGCCGCCCGTCCCGCGCCGCCACGCGTCCAGTGCCGCTGCACGTACAGCCAGTTGCGCAGGGCGTGGTAGTCCACGCTGTACGCGCCAAAGGCCAGGCCTTTGGGGCCAAGCCAGGTGAGCAGGGTGGCGATGATGGTGCCCACATTCAGAGGGGCGGGGTCGGGGCCGCGCCCGAGCTTGGCCTCGTCGTCCGCTTCCAGTGTGGCGCGCACGAGGGTGGGGACCAGAAACCCGCCCCATGATGACGTGGGCGCCGTCTCCAGCACGTGTTCTGCGGCGGCCAGGAGGCGGGCACCGCGATCATTGCGCACGGTGACGTGCTGGTAGTGGCGCCGCATGTCCAGGGGGGATGTCAACGGGGGTGGCACCCCCATGTAGCCGACCACCACGTCCGCCAGCGAGTTGGTGTAGTCAAAACAGGAGTAACAGGAGGGCGCGATCGCGTCGGTCAAGTCATTGGTGGGCAGGGAGAAGTAGGGCACGCTCTCAGCCTCGCCACTGGCGCGATCCACAAAGTGCACCCTGTAGTCTTGACAGAATTCGTAGTGCTTGACGGCGTCGGGGTCCATGGGGGCCGCCGCCTCCAGAAACGTGGCCAGCCCGGGCCGCGTGCCGTTGTCAGCGCAGTTGGTGCCGACGACGAAAACGTCGGCGTCTAGGTAGCGGGCCACAGACCGCACCGCCTGCACTTGGCACCCGACACCAATGAACAGGATGGCGGCGATGGAGCCATCACTGGACAGGGCTTCCAGGGTGGGCAGGACGGCGAGGGAGGGGGAGAGGACGGGCTTGACGCCGCGCGCTGCCATGACGTCGGCTGCGGTCCGCGCGACGACGGGGCGCGGGGACAGGGGGTCGTCCTCCGAGGATTGGACACAAACAACCGCGTCCACGATGCTGGCTTCCAGGGCTGCGACCGCGAGGCGGGTGACGACCCCCGTCCACTGCGCGCCAGGGAGCGGGGACCGAGCGCGCGCAAAGAATGTGGACGCCGTCACCCCGTACCTCAGCTCGTGGTCGTCGTCCAGGGACCGGTGGCGGCCGTGCACGGCGGGCTCCAGGTCGTGCGCTTTGGACATGCCTGGGGGTGGGGGGGGGTGGGGGGGTGGGGGGGGGGGTGAGCGAAAAACACAAGAGCCACCGCCCACGCTACCCCTCTCCTTCCCTCAAACAACACACACCACTGCCCAAAAAGGCACAAGCCTCCCCCACGTGCGCAATCCACTCGGTGTCGCACAGGCCGCAGTTGCTACAAAACTCTTTGGCGGGGTAGACAGCGCCTTTGGGGACGGGGCGGGCGGTAGCGCGGCGGGCGCGACCTGCGGCCAGCGTGGACGCGTCACGGGCGCCGGTGTCGGGGGTGGCCTGAGCGCGGGGGGGGTGGGGAAGACGGCGCATGGTTTCGATGCGACGCATTTGCGTCGAGTCTCGCGAAAAGAGGGACGAACGCTGACGCTCTCGACACTGTTTTTTTTGTGTTTTTTTTTCCTGCCCTCCTCCACGATGGTTGCGCCCGCCTGCGCGCGCTGCGTCGACGGCCGCGCCGTGCTGAAGCGGCCCAAGACCGGAGAGCCGGTGCGTGCGGCCGGGAGAGGGGAGGGGAGTGCGTTTTTCGTCGTGGCTAGCGTCGAATGCGAACGTCGGCCGCCAACCACCGCACCCCACCCCGCCCTCCAGCTCTGCAAACACTGCTTCTATGCGGCCTTGGAAGCCGAAGTCCACGCCACCATCACCCGCCACTCCCTCTTCCGTCCCGGCCAACGCGTCGCGGTCGCCGCGTCGGGCGGCAAAGACTCGACCGTGCTCGCCCACATCCTCACGACGCTCAACACGCGCCACGCGTACGGCCTGGACCTCTTCATGTTGTCCGTGGATGAAGGCATCGCGGGGTACAGGGATGACTCGTTGGCGGCCGTGGAGAGGAATGCGGCAGCCTATGGCCTGCCCCTCGTGCTTTTGTCCCACGCCGACCTCTACCGCGGCTGGACCGTGGACGCCGTCGCCGCCGCCACGGGGCGTGGCTCCAACTGCACCTTCTGCGGCGTCCTGCGCCGTCAAGCCCTGGACAGAGGGGCCGTGCTCTCCAACGCCGACGTCGTCGCGACGGGGCACAACGCCGACGACGTGGCTGAAACCGTCCTCCTCAACCTGGTGCGCGGCGACGGCGCGCGGCTGGCCAGGTGCGGGTGCGCGGTGATGGGAGACGCTAGTGGTGGTGGTGGTGACGGTGACAACACCACCACCACCCGCCCTCGATCTGTGCCGAGGGTTAAACCATTTTTGGAGACCTATGAGAAAGAGATCGTTCTGTACGCGCACCACAAGCGCCTCGACTACTTCTCCACCGAGTGTGTGTATGCGCCCTTTGCGGCGCGGGGGGCGCCGCGCGAACTGGTGAAAGACTTGGAGGCGGTGCACCCGGCCACGATTGCCGCGCTCGTGCGCACAGCGGAGGGCCTGGCCGCCGCTGCGGCCGCCGCGGGCGCCGCCCGCATCGCCCCCCCCCCCACCACCTCTCCGGGCGCCTGCACCCAGTGCGGCGCCCTGGCGTCGGGAGACGTGTGCAAAGCGTGCCAGCTGGTGGCGGGGCTGGAGGCGGCGGTGGGGCGCGCGAGGACGGGTGATGCAGCCGTGCGGCCGGCGCGGCTCGCGGGCAGGCGGCGCGAGGCGGCGGGGCCGCTCAAGTTTGAGGCGTAGGATTGGTTCAGAGAAAGGGTTGTTGACTTTTAACACACTGACGTGGTTTTTTGCCTGCACTTGACACACAACACACTTCACTCACTACCCGACGACAGCGACAGCACCTCACTCTCGTCCCCGCTGGCCGCCGCAGCAGCAGGGACAGCCGCCCGCCCGGCCGCCGCCGACACGCGGCGCGGGCGGGGCCCGCCACGGGGGGGCGGGGGTGACGCGCCGCCGCCGCCGCGCGGCGTGTCGCCGCCTGATGAGGAAGCGTCCGAAATCGAGTTGCTGGGTTCGGGCGTTTCATCGTCGTCTGCGCCGTCGGAGGAGGAGGATTGGGGGGCGCGTGGGCGTTTGGGCGGGCGCTTGGGCGCGGGCGCAGGGGCGCGTGGGGGCGGGGCAGCCGCGCGCGGCGGCGGTGCTGGCGCCGGCGCGGCCGCCACAGCGCCCCCCACCGGCGCGACAACCGCGCCGCGCCCCCCGCTGCCACCCGACCCCAGCCACGGCGGCGGCCACACGGAAGGGGGGGCGGCCACCGCCCGGCGGGCGGCGGTCGGGCGCGACGCGGCCGACGCGGCCGCGTCGGCGCCACCGTCGCCGTCGTCAAACCCAAAATCGTCGTCACTCTCACCGCCGCCGCCACCATCAGCGTAGCGGGCGGCCGCCCTCTCAGCCGCGGCACGTCGAGGCTGGGCGCGCTGGGACGGGCGGGGGGGGGCGCCGCCCCCCGAGTCGGTGGCCTCGTCCTCGGTGGGGGGTGCAGGTTGGGACGCCTCGACGCCGCCACCCCCGCCCGCCCCCACCCCCACCTGCACGCACCCCGCCACCCCGTCATCCCAGGCCACCTCGCCCTGGGGGGCCAGCACGCCTGCCGGCAGCGCCAGCTCGGCTTCGGACGGGTTGTCGGCCGCGGTGCCAACCCAGACCGCGCGATCAAAAACCACCACCGCGTCGAACACGTCCTCCGCCAGCACGCCGCGCGGGCCGGCCCGCAGCACGGCGTAGCGGGCCTGCGGAAAGATGAGGCGCCCCGAGAATTTGAGGCGGCCGCCGCAGGGGAAGTGGAGGTAGAGGCGCGGGGTCTGGGTGTCGAGCCCCGCCAGCGTGCCGAGGCTGCCCGCCGCCGTGGGCTGCAGGTGGGCCGCGATGGCCAGCAGGTAGCGGCCCTTGCGCACGGACGACTTTTTGACGATGTCCTTGCCGTCGGCGGCAGCCAGGACTGGGGATGGGTGGATGGGGAATCAGCGCGTGCACATCCGTGCTGCGTCCACTCTCTCCCCCGCCCACACACGCCCACACGCCACCACTCACATCTGGGCGTGGGCAGCGTGCGCAGCGGCACGCGCCGCGTGGCCGAGAAGACGGAGCCCAGGTCGTCCGCCATCGGGGCAGAAAGAAAAAAATGACGTTTTTGTTTTGATTGCAGTCGCACTCCCGACCCGCGCCCTTTCCTCAGAGGGTGACCGTGTAGAAACGGGGGCGCCCACTCACGAGAAACGGGGTGGCGGACCACACCGCAAAGGACGCAAACAGGGCTGTGAACACCGCCTCCGACACCCACTGCCGTTCGACTCCAAGCTCGGGGAGGAGGCGAACCCCGCGTCGGGCGGAGGCGAGGGCGACGGCACGTGCAGGCGCTGGCCAGCTGGGCCGGGGCGCCGTGCACGTACTGGAAGGCGACGCCGCCCAGGATCATGTGGAGGCAGGCGCGCAGGAGGGGGAGCTGTGGGTGTGGGTGAAGGGTTGGTTGGGGCAGGCGGGAGCGCGTAAAACGAGAGCTCTCGCAGCGTCGGTCGGTCGGTTTTCGACCAAAAAACGACGACGTCTCTCCCGCTCTCTCCAACGGCGCCGAGTTTACGCGCACCCTATCGGACCCCCCACACAGAGAGAGAGAGAGAGAGAGAAAAAGAGGGAATGTAACGGAGAATAAAGCAATAGAAAACAGACAACTACAGGCACACACCTCGCTCTCGTTCCTCGAAAAAAAACGACGGCGACTATCACAGACGTCGACCCCACCGTCTTACGGCTGCGCCCGTGACTGGGCAGCCGGCGGCGTACCTGGCGATTCGTGGCCCACAACGATTCGTGGCCCATGCCGCGCCGCCGCCCCCCACCCCGCACCGCGGTCGCGGTGGAGACGATCTCAAATGGGTCCACCATCGCCCACACACTCGACGGCGCCACCACCTGCACCCCGCCCTCCGCCGCGCGCACTCTGCGCGCCGCGCTTGCCGCCGCTTTCCTGCCCGCGGGCGACACGCCGCCCGACTACATGCGGTATCAAGCGTACGACTCGCTGCAGGCCATCACAAGCTACGTGCGTGGCGTGGTTGCCTCTGCCTCAGTTCTACGTGGCCTGGGCGTTGGCGACGCGGCCGCGTCGGCGTTGAGCGCGACCGCGGCCTGGCTCCTGCGCGACGCAGTGGGCATGGCCACCTCCCTCGCCTTTGCTGCCGCGGTGGGGCCCTCGTTGGACGCGGACGCCAAGGCGTGGCGGCTTGCTGCTGACGTGGCCAATGATCTTGCCTTAACTCTCGACGCCGTGTCCCCCCTGCTCCCGCCCGCCGCCTTTGCGCCGTGCGTCGCGGCCGCGTCCCTGGCGCGCGCCCTGACTGGAGTCGCTGGTGGCGCCACGCGGACGGCTTTAACGGCGCACTTTGCGGCACGCGGGGGGAGCTCCGCAGCCGACGTGGCCGCAAAGGAAGGCACCCAAGAGACCGCGGTCACGCTGGTTGGGCTGGTGCTCGGCTACCTGCTCGCACGTGTCAACACAACTGCCCCCGCCGCCGCCGCGATCGCGTTTGCCGTTCTGACGGTCGCCCACGTCGCTTTGAACGTGGCCGCAGTCCGATCCGTCGCCCTCCGCACCTTCAACACCGCCCGCGCCTCCCTGGCCCTGCGCGCCTTTGTGGCCAGTGGGAGGGTGCCCTCTCCCGCCGCAGCAGCCGCCGTGGAGCCGCTGGCGCCGCCCCCGCTCGCGTGAGCGTGGGCGGCGGTGACTCGCGCGCCGCGCGTCGCGCTGGGGGTCCCCCTTTCGTCCGTGGCAGCTGCCGCGGCCGCCGACACTGGCACCCCCGTCTCCGTGGCTACCCTGGTGGCTGCTGCCCCTCCAGGCGCCAAGCACGTGGCCGCCGCGCACGCACACCGCGCCGCGGTCGCCCTTTCCGCCGACGCGACGCCGCGAGACACGCTGCGCGCCTTCTGCCACGGCCTCCTGTTAGCGGGTACGTGTGGGGATGAAATGGCCGACCCGGGTGCCGCCGCGGCTGTGCTGGAGGCGGGGTGGGACAGGTTTGAGGCAGCATTAACGCGCGGCGGGTGGGACGTCGACGCGCCCGCGCTCGTGCCCCAGGGCGCACGCTTTGTGGTGTTGGAAGGCGGCAAGAACGAGTAAGAGAGTAGAAAGAGAGAGAGAGACGTTGTGAGCCGTGTTTTTTGTTGTTGTTGGAAATGAAACCGACGAAAAAGAAAAAAAGGTGGGTGTTGAGGTTTACTCAAAGCAAGAAAAAAACCAACCCCTCTCTCTCTCTCAGCGCTTGCCGCGCGCGCCGCCCGCCGCCTTGGGCGCGGGCGCAAACCCGCCCTTGCCCTTGGCCGCGGCGGCCTTGCCGCCGCCCGCCGCCGACCGTTGGGCCGCCTTCTCCGCGCGCGTCTTTTTCACGCGCTCCTTCACCTCGCGCGCGGCCGCCTCCCGCGTCGCTTTGCGGGCCTCCGGCTTCTCGGACCGCCGCTTGTTGATGACCTCCACAGAAGCGCCCACAATCGCACGCGTGGTGGTGCGGGAGGAGGTGCGCCGCTTCTTGCGCGCGACCGTGTTCTCCTGGTCCTTCTTGTGCGCCTTGCGGTACGTCGCCGTCCACGCGATCTTGGCGGCGCGCTTGCGCTGCAGGCCCAGGGAGCGAGCCTTGCGGTTGATGAACAGGAATTGCTGTGGTGGGGAGGTGGGTGGGGAGGGGTGTGAGGTGAGAGGGATCGCGGGGGGAGGGGGCTCGTCTCCGCAGCCATCGCACTCGCGCCACCGCGCGCACACACGCTGGGGGTGCTGCAGTTTGCGCGCCGCCAAGCGGGCGCCGTGGAGAGGGGCGGAAGGAGGCCACGCGCACACACCCCGCACCCGCATCGACCAAAAAAGACCGCCGTCCGCGCTCCTCTCCTCTCTCTCACCTGGCTGTCGGTGCGGATGTACAGCACGCCGCGGCCGGGGTAGATGCGCAGGCCGCTGAAGCGGCACGTACTGGTCCTGGAGGGTGGGGAGAGGAGGAGGAGGGGAGGCGTGAGTGAGAGCGAGAGAGGGGCGCCCCGCGGCGGCCGCGGCGCGCGCGCGCGCGCACGCGCGCGCGCGCTCGGCCGCGGCCCGATCGCCTCAATCAGGGGTCGCGGCGGGGGCTGTTGCGTGTGCCAGTTGTGTCCCGGGCGGGAGGCGGCGGCGAGAGCGGTAGGAGCGTGCGCGGGGGCGCGCGGCCGCCGCGATCGGAGCCGGGCAGGGGCGGCGGAGCGTGCGGGGGCCGCCGGCCGCGCCATCCTGCCCTGTCGGCCACAATGGGCGCGCGCAGAGGTTGCGCGAGAGAGTGCCCGAGGATACGCACTTGAGAACCATGGCCGCGAAGTCGAGGGGGAGACGCGGAAGGGAGAAAAAGGGGAGGGGTGTGGGAGCGAGTGAGGCCGAGTCAAAAACAACACCTCTCGACCCTCCTTTCCGCCTTGTTGACTTGGGACCTGGTCTCCGTTCTTTCACGTTTGCTTACAGTCAACACTCGCCCTCCGCCTTCACCGGCATCCCCAGCGCCTCCCCCGCCGCCGCTATGACGCGGGAGACAGCCGCCACGGCGGCGTCGTTGTCGGCCAGTCGCGCGACGTCGGTGCTTGCCACAGTCTGCTGCTTGGCGTCCAGCAGGGTCACCGCGGCAAACCTTTGCTTCAACGCCCACGTGTCGGCTCCCGGGGTCGTGTCCTTCAGCATGGCGCCCCCCACGTTGAAGTAGAAGCGCAGGCCGGGCGTCCCCGGGGGTGGCGCGCCGCTGTCTGCGACGCCGCGCGGCGAGCCAGGAGGATCGCCCGACGCCACCCGCACAAACCTCTCCTCAAACCCCGGGCGCCAGCAGTGGCCTCCCTGATGGGCCAGGGCCAGGGCGGACGGGCGGGCGCCGGCGGGGACGTTGACATTCACCACGCGGCCGACCAACAGGGAGAGCGCGCGCGGTCTGGCGGAAGAACCGCCGTTTTCGGTGTCTGCGGCGGCGCCATCCGCCGTCTCCGCCGCCTCGCACCTCGCCAGCTCGCCCAGCACCGCCATGACGATGGCGGCGCCCACGTCGGCGGCGTGGGTGAACAGGGAGGCGTCGCGCGCCTTGTGGTCATCTAGGGACACCGCGACCGCGGCGCGGGCGGACAGGGCGCCCTCCCGGGCCGCACCCACGGTGCCGCTGTAGCTGTTGTTGTGGGGCGGAGGAGGAAAGGTGAGATGTGTGTGTTGGAATCGCCCCTGGCTTTTTTTTCCATGCGCCATCCCTCCTTCCACTCTCACCATGCGTGATACCCCGCGTTGTCGCCCGCGTTGATGCCAGAGACAACAACGTCAAACGTGCGGGGCGCACCATCAGCGCCTGGGTCGGCCAGGGCAGTCGCTGGATCAGCGGTCGCGCTGCGCCAGACGGGCGCGTTCAGTCCCACCATTGTCGAGTCCGCCGGCGTGCCGTCCACCGCGTACGCTTCAATAGCGCCCGGCACATCGATGGGGAAGACGGCAAAGTGTTTGCGCATGGTGATGGCTTGGGAGAGGGCGGACCGTTCTGGGGTGTGTGGGGGGGGGGGGAAAGCGGGTCGGCTACACCTTTGGCCCTCCCACTCAAGCAAAGAAAGCCACAGCTACACACCCACATCACCCACTCACCACCACTGGGGGACGAGACGTAGACGTCGGCGAGGGGGGCGAGCGCGGCGACAAGCATGCGCAGGCCGGCCGCGTAGATGCCGTCGTCGTTGGTCACGAGGACGGAGGGGCGGCGAGTGGGGGGTGGCATGATGCTGTGCGTGGGTGCGATGGGAGGACACACGCCGCACAAAAAAAGGCACAAGTCTGTGGACCGCAGATATCGACTCGACAAAACTTCGACCGCGATTTTGACCTCCAAGACCTCTCGTCGCTTCTTCGCTCGGCTTCCGCGTTTTGCACACTCTCGGCTGCGCTCACCTTCCCCGCCTGCGCTCAGTGGACAGTCTTTACCGAAACACGGTTCCCCTCCGTTGCCCTACCTCTCGCGCGCGCCAACCGCCACCCAAACCGGAAGGGAGACGACCGCCCCGCCCCGCTCCCGTTGACTCATTTGTTGAAACACACGCTTTGCACCATGCGCGCCGCCGGCCTGCCAGCGTCGTCAAGCGGGAGGACTGCCTCGGCACCAGGTGCGTGGGAGGGTGAACGGGAGGGGGAGGAACGGGCGCGCACCGGCAAGCAATGCGCCCAAAAAAACAAAAAACGCGCGCTCCCCCCTCTCGCCGCGTGGGGCCCCCTCGGCCGCCGCACACCCCGTTCTGAGCTCCAACCGACGCGGGCGCAGAGCTCGGGCGCGAGGTCGGGTGGAAACGCGCTGTCACAACGACAGGACAGGGCCGCCCCGCGTGAAGCAACGCCCAACGCGTCGCCGCCACACGGGCCTTGTTTTTCCCCGCCAACCACCCCCAGCCTCCTCTCCCACAGCCCGCCCCACCCGCGCCACCGCCCTGGCGCCGCCCGCCTCCTTCCCGCCCTCGCCGTCGCCCCACCACAACTACCACGCCATCTACCACGCCACCCGCCACCACCACCGCCCGCAACCCCCCCCCGGCGGCGTCGACCTCGTCCTGTCCTCCGGCTTCCTCGCGTTTGCCCACCACACCGGCTTCCTGGCCGCCGTCGACGACGGCGGCCTGAGTGTGGCGGGCGTCATGGGCACGAGCGCGGGCGCGTTGACGGGGGCGCTGTACGCGGCGGGGCACGCCCCCGCTGCCGTGGCGGAGGAGCTCGCCCGTGTCGCCCCCATCCGCTACCTCCGCCCCTGCAAAGCCCCCTGGCGCGGCCTGGCCTCCCTGGACGGCGTCGTGGCGAGGCTGCGCGACCTGTTGCCTGCCACGTTTGAAGAGTTGCCACTTGAGTTCGCGGTGGGGGTGGTGGACGCACAGGGTGTGCACACCATCATCGACTCTGGCCCGCTCCCCGAAGCCGTGGCCGCGTCCGCCGCCATCCCGGGCATGTTTGCCCCGCTCGCCATCCCGCACGCGGTGTCACCGGGTCCGTTCCGCGACGGCGGCGTCGTCGACCGCACCGGCCTGCGCGCGTGGCGCGCGCGGCGCGCGGCGCAGGCGGCCGCACGCGGCCACGGCGCGGCCCCGCCCCCCCCCGCCCTCGTCCACGTCATCCACCGGTCGTCCGCCTTCTCCGGGGAGGACGATGTGGCGAGCACTGGGGAGCGGCGGGTGCTCGTCGTGCAGTCCCCGCGCGCGGGGGCGGCGCTGTGGTCGCTGGGCGACTTTGAGGGCGCCCGCGACGCGGCGCGCGCGCGCGCGGGGGCGGCCGTGGCGGCGGCCGCCGCGGCGGCGTGGCCAGAGGGGGGCGCCCGCATTGTGGGCGGGGCGTGATTGTGGCGGGAGGCACACACACCCAGGAAAGACGAGTGGGTCGTCTTTTTGTTTGGTTGGGGGCACCCCGCCCACACACACACACCGACCCACCCTCTTTCCATTCCACCCTGGGACGTATGTTTACATTGAGAGCCTGTCTTTGGTGGCTCCCCCCACATTGAGGCAACAACCAACAACTTGATCGCCCTGGGGAGGGAGAGAAAGAGAGAGAGAGAGAGCGCGAGGCAAAACCCTAGAGTGAGACCCGGGTCCCGCCCCCCCTTTTTTGTGCGTGTGCGTGTTTTTTTGACCCCCCACCCATTCTTCATTTCAGTGAATCGCATGGAGCGTATGAGAGAGACAGAGAGAGAGCACCGCAGGAGAGAGAGACAACAACAAAAATATGGACGAAAGAAACACACCATTCACTCCCCTTTTTGTCAACCCCCAAAAACACACACGACGCAAAACGCTTTGTAGCCAAAAATACGACGTTCGATCCAACTCCACTTCTTCTTCACACACACAACACGCCGAGTGAAAATCAGCACAGGGGCTGATGGCCAGCGCCCGCCGCGCGGCATCCTGCGCCGCCGCGAGCGCCACGCTTGCGCTTCTCACCCTTTGCTGGCTGTCGTCACCCACTCCACCGCCACGCTGGACCATTGTGTACAAAGTGAGGCTGCATCGGTGTGGATTTTGGGCGCTGTCCATGGCGTCGGTGTGGCGGTGGGCGGCTTCTTGTTCGCTCGCCTGGGACTCTCACACCCTCTCTCCCTCCCTCCCAGTCTCCACCCTCCAACGCCACCGCCGCTGCATCCATCGCCGCCGCCTGCGCCGCCCTGCCGTCCACCGCGTGCCAGCACTTCATGAATTCAGCCCTGCTGGCGGTGGTGGGGCGGCCATCGCGCGCCGCGCGCGCCGCGCTGGCCGCCGCCGCCCCCGTCGCCACCATGGAACGCGACACTGTCGTCACGTCCTGGCGCCAGGCCGACGCCACCGTGAGTCGGGACCAGGCCGCGGGCTCCAGGCTGGGGGAGGCGCCGTTTGAGGCGCTGGCGCGCGCAGCGGCTGCAGCGCCGACGGGCACAACCCCCGGACCACGCCCGGCCGCGCTGTGGGGGTTGGCCCGCATCACGCAACGTGGCTCGTCTCCCCTGGCCCTGCGCTACGCACCCAGTGCCATTTTTTCCACGCTGGGCGAGGGCGTCACTCTCTACGTTTTGGATTCTGGACTCTCTTTTTTTACAGCCGAACTGCGGCCGCGCCGCCCCCGGCCCCGACTTTGTTTCTTCCTCCACCTCCCCCCCGCCCGACGACGCCCCCGTCACCGACGCCGCGGACGTCGACTGCGACGGCCACGGCACCCACGTCGCCGCCCTGGCGGCGGGGGCCACCGTCGGCATCGCGCCGCGCGCGCGGGTGGTCACGCCTCGCGTCCTAGAGTGCGACGGCGGCGGCCGCGCGTCGGCAGTGGCGCGTGTGGTGGACTGGGTCGTCGCCCACCGCCAAGGCCCCGCCGTCATTGTGCTGTCGTTGGGGGCCAGTGTGGCTGATGGAGGGGTGGCCGCCATGGAGACCGCGCTCGAGGGTGCGGCCGCCGCAGGCGTCGTCGTCGTCGTCGCCGCCGGCAACGACCGCGGCGACGCGTGCGCCGCATCGCCCGCGCGGATGACGGGCAGCGTGATCACGGTGGTGGCGTCTGATTCAGCGGCCAAGTTTGGGGGCGGGCGGCGTGCGTCAGGCGGCGCTCTGACCGCGCTGAGTGCGTCCTCTGCCGCCCCCGCCCGCGACCCTCCATACGCGTTTTCTTCCTCGGGCGCCTGTGTGACACTTTTTTCACCAGGTGCCGACATCCTCTCCGCCTGTGGCGGCCCGCCCGGCGCCCGCTGCGCCGACCCAAGCGCACCAAACGCGCTCGCCTGGGCGAGCGGCACGTCGATGGCCGCCCCGTTCGTAGCGGGCGCGGCCGCCCTGCTGCTGGCGGCGGGCGTGCCGCCGGCCGACGTGCGGGCGGCGTTGATTGAGAGAGCGACACGAGGCGCGGTGGAAGTGGGCCAGCTGCTGCCGGACACGCCGGATAGGTTGCTGTATGTGGGCGAGTGAGAGAGAGAGAGGAAAAGAGAGAGGAAAAAACTCGTTTTTGACAAAACAAACGCGTTTTTTGTTTTCTGCGGCGCGGAGTCCTGTGCGTCCCCCGCGCCTCCTCCGCGCCTCCCACGTGAAACAAGACATCAAGCCTCGCACAGCGAGCACAACGCAGCGCCGCTCACCCTTTTCTTTCTCCACACACCAATCGCACATGCGCCCGCTCGACGAAGCTCGCGCCGCCGCCGCGCGCGCGCAAGCCTTCCTTGAGCCGGCCGCGCCGTACGCGGCCCAAGCTGGTGCTTCTGCCGCCGCCTTCACGTTGGGCATGGCGGCGACGCAGGTGAGAGAGGGAGAGAGAGTTGTGCGCATGCGTGCGCCCGCATTGCGCGCACTTGCGTTTTCGATTCCAACCCGACCCTCCCCACACACACAGGCCGCCTGCTTCGCCCTGCGCCTGTCGTGTGCCACCCCCGTTCTCGCCCCCTTGGCCGGCGCCATCGGCGTCGGCATTTCCTCCGCCCTCGCGGGCCAGGCCAGCCTGCACGTGCGCCACGCGACGCGCGCGGACGGCAGGGAGCCGCCGCCTCGCGCCTGGCGACGCCAGGATGTGGCCTGTGACGCTCTGCTGGGCGTCATCCTGTTTCGGGCCATGGGAGGGCGGTACCGGTCCCTGCTGCCCAGCGACCTCGTTAAACCCGGCGCGTGCGCGGTGGAGTCGCTGCCGGCCCCCGGGTCGGCGTACGCGCATGGCGTCAGCAAGGGGGAGCTGGCGCGGCTGATGCGGCGGTGAGTGTGGGTCTGATGTGTGGGGAGAGGAGGAGGGCAAACGCAAAGAAAACACTCACACAACCCTCCTCACACACACACACACACACAGCGACGGCTGCCACCACTGCGGCACCCGCCACGGCCGCGTCATTGGGGACCACATCCCCCCCAACAAGTTTGTGCACGGGTCGGCCGCCACCGTGAGATCCACGCCGTCGCCCGCAGCCGGGCGCGCTCCCGTTGTCGCGGCCTCTCATTTTCTGTCGGCCGCCGCCCGGTCCCAGCCTCGGGGCGGCTTCTACCGCCCGGGATCATCCGCCTACACCGCAGGCGGCGCGGTGGCTGCCGCCCTGGATTTAACGTGGACTCTAGCCACCGGCGCCGCGCGCGCGGTCGCACGCGTCGGCCCCCCCCGCCCCCGCCCCCGCCTCGGCCGCGTCGTGCGCCAGTGGGTGGCCCGCACCCGCCTGACTCTGGCGTGGAGGGCGAGGGAGGCCCTGGGGCTGAATGCGACACGCCAACGTTACTTCCCACAGTGCCGCCCCTGCTCCCAGCTGCAGTCGGTCGCCGTGCGCACGGGGCGCCTCACCCTCAAGCTGCACGCTGGGGGCGCCAAGCCCGCTCACTATGCGGGCCCGTTGGTGGGGTTGAGGCACTACCGGGAGCCGGTGGCAGGATCGGCGTGGGAGGCCGACAGGCGCGCGCACGCGCGGCGGGCGGGCCCCCTCGAGCGAGCCGCCCGCGCCGGCCTGGATGACGACGTGCTGGTGGAGCTGGCGGCGGGAGCCGAGGGCGCGGTGCGGGGGGCGGTGGACGCGGCGCGCAAAACGTTGAAAGAGGTGTAAAAAGAGAGTGTGTGTGTTGTTTTTCACGTCACACGCCCCCCGCTGGCCACGACTACACACGCCCCACCGTCACAGGCACAGCCTTGACACGCGCCCGGGTGGGCAGCCACCAGCCGCCCCCCAGGCCGAGGGTGATGGGGACGCCGGCGCGCGGCGGGTCGGCTGGCTTGTCTGCGCGCGCGCGCTTGGCGGCGCCCGTTTGGCGCCCGCCGAGGCAGCACGCTTGGCGCCCACACTCTCCAAAGGCGCCGGGAGCGGTGCAGACCGCTTGGCCCGCGTCGCGGGCGGCGAAGGAGGCGACGCCGCAGCCCGCTTGGCCCGCGTCGCGGGCAGCGAGGGCGGCAGCGGCGACGGAGCGCGCTCGGCCGTCACCACACGGCGCGACACGATGGGCGTGCCCCGCTGCAGCGCCCACCGAATGGAGGCCGTGTTGTTGGAGGAGGGGGGCTGTCCAAACGTAGTGGTGTAGAGAGAGACGAGCTGGGAGAAGGTCATGCGGCCGAGTGCGCGCGGCGGCGACGGCGCGGCTGCTGGCGGCGGCGACGGCGACAGCACAGCCGCCTCCTCCTGCGGCTGCGGCGCCGGCGACGGCACAGCCGCCACCTCCTGTGGCGGCTCCAGCACGACCTCCTCTGGCTCGGGCATGGGGTCGGCAGGCGGCGGCAGCGGAGGCGACGCCGCGCGCTCGGTCGCCGCACGGCGCGACACGATGGGCGCCCCACGCTCCAGTGCGCGCCGAATGGAGGCAGTGTTGTTGGAACGAGGCGCCTGGCCAAACGTGGTCGTGTAGAGAGCGACCAGGTTGGAGAACGTCATGCGCCCCAGCGCGCGCGGCGGCAGAGGTGGCGGCGACGGCGCGGCCACCAGCTGCGGCGCAGGCGACGGCACAGCGGCAGCCACCTCCTCCTGTGGCGACGACGGCGCCACCTCCTCCAGCACGGGCGGTTCGGGCGTGGGGTCAGCAGGCGGCTCCGGCACCGGCGACCCCGAGCGCGCCGCCACCACCGCGCCGCGCTGCGCCATGGGCACGCCGCGCTTCAGCGCGCGCCGAATGGAGTCCGTGTTGTTGGAGCGGGGTGGTTGGCCAAACGTCGTCGTGTAGAGGGCGACCATTTGGGAGAAGGTCATGCGGCCGAGCGCACGCGGCGGCAGCGGAAGCAGAAGCGGCGGCGACGGCACAGCGGCAGCCTCCGTCTGCGGTGGCTCAGGCGATGGCACAGCAGCCTCCTGCTGCTGCGACGCCGGCGCTGCCTCCACCAGCATGGGCGTGGGGTCGGCAGGCGGCGCCACTGCCGCCACCTCCGCCACCACCGCCACCCCCCCATCCTCCTCCTCCTCCCCGCGGCACGGGCGCCGCTTGCCCCGCCCAAAGGCGGACCCATCCACCGGCGCCGGCGGCACGCTGGCCGCCGCGACCGCGGCCAGCAGGGGGGCCACGTCGTCGGCCGACGCAAGGCGCGAGCCATCATCACCGCCGCCCAGCGCGGCCGCTGCCGCACGCTCGTGCGAATCACGCTCCGCATCCGCCGCAGCCAGCACACCCAGCTCATCCTCGGACCGGGCCAGGGCGGCGTTGAGGTCGGCGTCGGACGCGCCGCGCGCGGCGCGGTCGCCGCCGCCGCCGCGCGCGGCCGCCGCTTCCCGCAGCACGGCCAGCACCAGCTCGCGCCGCGCGTCCGCACTCGTGCCCCCCCCATCAAAGCCGCCGCCATCCACCACGGCGGCCGCGGTGCGGGCTTTGGCGGCGGCTGCGGCGGCCAGGCGTTCCTCGACTGAGCCTGCAGTCACTAAATGCACCACCCTCACTTCATGCGTCGTCGTCAGCCGGTGGGCGCGGGCGGCAGCCTGGGCGTTGGCGGCGGGGTTGGGGTCGGCATCGAAGAAGACGACAGTGTCGGCGACCTGCAGGTTGAGGCCGACGCCGCCGGCGCGGATCGTCAGCAAAAAGGCAGTGACCCCTGGATCCCCATTGAACCTGGCTACAGACGTCGCCCGTTCATCAGTGGGCGTGTCCCCTGTCAACACCTCGTGCTGGATGCCGCGCGCGTCCAGCAGGCTTGCCAGCGCGCCCAGCGTCTGCACGCTGGTCAAAAACATGAGCGCCTTGTGCCCTCCCGCCACCACTTTGGCCATCAACCGATCAAACGCGTCCAGTTTGGAGGACAGGCGCACATCGGCGGGCAGCGGGTGGGGCGGCAGGCGGGAGCGGGGGGGCGGCACGCGGGTGGCAAGGCGGCACAGCGACGGCACGGTGGCTATAAACCTCTCCTCCGCGTGCGCGTTGTGGATGCCGGCGGCGGCCCGCACGCTGGGGTCGGCCAGCAGGGCCAGCAGGCCAGCCTGGTAGGGGGAGGGCGGGATGGACACCAGGCGCGTTGTGAGAGGGGGGAGTTTGGCAGCGACTGCCGCCTTCGTGCGACGCAAAATAAAGGGGCGCAACACCTGGTGCAGCCGCGCCGTCACCAGCAACAGTTCCTCCTCGGACAGGGTAGCCGCCGCCCCGGCGGCGGCTGCCGCGGCCGCCGCGCTGGCGCCGCGCCGCGCGCCGACGCCACGCGCCGACGTTTCGACCACCGAAAACCATTCCTCCCAATCGCCCACATCAGTAAACACGGTCGGAAACAGAAAGTGGAGCAGGGACAGTAGTTCAGCGGAATCATTCTGCAGGGGGGTGCCTGTGAGCAGGAGGCGCGTCTCGCGGCCGTCGCCGACGGACGAGAGGGCGGAATACAGTTTGCGCGTCGCCCCTCCCTTCAGCCGGTGGGCTTCATCCACCACCAGCCATCCCCACTCGCATGCCGACAGGCGGGCTGCGTCGGTGGCGGAGGACGCGTACTCGAACGAGGTGAGGACGAGGGACACGCGCACGGGCGCGCCGCCGCCGCCGCCGCCGCCACGGCGCGGCTTGATGGCCCCCCACACCGCGTCGCGGTCGAGTTTGGGGCCGCGGTAGACGGCGACGGTGAGGGTGGGCGCCCAGCGCTCGACTTCCAGGCGCCAGGCTTCCAGCAGGGACGCAGGGGCGACGATGAGGGCAGGGGGGGGTGGGGGAGCGCGCGTCGCGGCCGCGGTTTCCACACCGTGCAGGATGGCGGCTATGGTTTGCACCGTTTTGCCGAGGCCCATCTGTGTGGGTGTGTGTTGTGTGGTGGGAAGTGTGGGAGTGTGTGAAACGCAAAAGCCGACTCGTGTGCTTTTGCCCTCCCTCCCCCCCACCCCACACTCACGTCGTCCGCCAGGATGCCGTGCAGCCCCCGTCGCTGCAGGCTGACCAGCCAGCGCACGCCCGCCACCTGGTGGGGGCGCAGCTCGCCGCCTGTGAGGCCGGCGGGGGAGCCCACTTCGGTCGGCGTGCCCGCCGCGACGATCTCGTCCCACGCCGCCGCCGCCACCGCCACGCCCGCCGCCTCTCCGGCGGCTGGGTCGGGGGAAGGGGGTGGAGCCACCCCCAGCCGCTGAGCCAGCGTGCGCAGGCAGGCGTCGGTGGCGGCCAGCAGGCAGCGCGTCGAGCGCGGTAGCGCGCCCGCGCCGCCGCGCGCGGCGGCCAGGCGCAAGTAAGCCTCGCTGTCCCCAGCCCGCAGCGCTTGCACGCGGGCTTCAGCCGCGGCGGCGCGGTCGGCGAGCCAGGCGGTGACGAGGTCGGCCAGGGTGGACAGCGCGGCTGCATGGCGGCCACGCGCGGTGGCCGCGCGGCGGCCAGCCTCGGACGCGGCGGCGACTGCCTCGGACGCCAGGTATGGTTGTTGGTGGGCCGCGTGTGGCGGGGCGGGGCAGACGCCCGCTCCGGCGTCGGCCAGCGTGAGGGCACAGGGGGGAGCAGTGTCGCCGCTGTCGCCCAACATATCTTCCACAGCGCCGCATGGACCAGGGGCCGCCTCGGCCTCCTCGGACGGAGGGGGCAGGGAAAGCGTTGTGACGAGGGCGGCCAGGCGGGCGGCAGCGCTGCAGGAGGGAGGGGGAGGGAGGGTGAGACGCAGACGACGCCAACCCCCTTACCCCCTTCTCCACCTTCCCTCCCTCCCCACACTCTCACCCTTCCGCCTGCTCCGCCTTCACACACGCCGTCTCAAACGCGCCCGTGCGCAGAGCGACCGCCAGGGCGGTCGCCAGCCGGGCCGCGTCCACCAGCGCGGGCGGCACAGGCGGGCGCGGCGCGGGCGCGGCCGCCGCGGCGCGCGCGTCCAGGCGGGCCAGCCGGGGGGCGCCCGCGTCGGCCAGGGCGGACAGGAGCATGGTGGTGGTGAGAGAGTGTCTTGAAAGAAGGTAATGTAATAAAAAAAGTGATTAAACAAATGAAACTCTAAGAAAACTCGCGCGTTTCTGAAAGGCGACCTCAAGACCGCGTTCTTCATCCGTGAAGGCCGTGTTTGCTCATCAGACTGCGTCCCCACCTCGGTCGCTGACGCCCAGCAGCGGCGCCCCCAGGCCGTCGCCGCCACCGCTTATGCCTCCCCTGGGCCCCGAGGGGCCCGCACTCCGCGCCCGCACCACCGCCACGGCCGCCGCCGCCGCGCCGCCCCCGCCACCAAACGTGGCCGACGGCGGCAGCGCCCACCCGCCGACCGCGGGGCGCGCGCCATCGCGCGGCACCACCGAGTTGGGCGCCAGGGGCAGCCCCCGGTGCGCCCCTCCACGGGCAGGAGGCGCCACCCGGGGTGCCGACTCGCGCAGCAGGGTGCGCAGGTTGGCGGGCAGGCGGGCAATCAAGGCGGCAGCATTCACGCGCGTCGTCCTGTCGTTGTCCATCCACTGGTCTGTTTCGTCGACGATCTCCGCGCCGATCAGTTCTTCAATCACGTCTTCGATGGTGACGATGCCAAGGACGTGGCCGCCGCCATCGGAGGAGGAGGAGGAGGGGGGGGCTGCGTAGGCGTTGCCAGCCGCGCCGTTGGCGGTGTCGTCGCCGGCGCCCGCTGCCCGGTGGGGCGGCGGCGGTGGGGGGCGGTCGGGTGCAGCGGTGGGAGGCGGCGACTCGTCTGAGTCACCACCCCCCACCAACGGCTCCGCCCCGCGCGCCGCCACCCGAGCGCGGGCAGCCGCACGATCCCCCCTGGCCTTCAACACTTCGGCCAGGGCTTCACCATCGGTCAGGCAGGCCCACGCGGAGCGCTTTTTGAGGGGCGGCGACGGCTCGTCGCTGTCGCTGCTCGACGTGTCGCTGTCCACCCGCGGCGGCGACACCAGCACCGCCATGTGGCACCGCCCCGACTCGAACAGCCTCAGCATGTCGTACAGTCGGGTGTCGGCCCGCAGGAAGGGGAGGGCGCGCACGTTGAGGTCGCCGACGCGGGGGGGGGCGCATGTAGTCGACCAAGATCAGCTCTTTCGCAAGCAACATGCCCACGACAGCCTCTTTGCGGCCGGGGGTGTGCACCGGGATGCGGGAGTGGCCGGAGGCGACGACTCTGGCCAGTGTGTCGGCGTCCAGGCGGGCGTCTGCGGGCAGGGCAAAGATTTTGTCCAAAGGTGTTAAACAGTGGGCAGCCGTCTTGGACGACAAATCCAGCGCGCCCCGGATGACGGCGATCTCGTCGCCTGTGAGGTTGCCGCCCAGGCCTTCGCCTTCGCCGTGGGCGTCGACTAGTGCCTTCAACTGGGCACGGCGGAAGAGGGCTGTCTCGCCTTCGCCCAGCAGAGCGTCCAGAATGGCAGCCAACGGGGCCGCGATGGGCCACGACACCGCCATCAACGCCCGCACAAACCAGACACAGTAGGCGCCGACGGCCAGACCGTAGCGGGAGCAGATGGCTTGGGGCGCGACTTCGCCGAAGAGCAGGACGACAGTGGTTGAGAGAACAACCGCGGTCACCGGGTCGGTCAACCGATCCAGGAAGATGGGGAGCGCCTCCATGGCGGCCGCGTTGACGAGGACGAGGGTGACGAGGAGGCGGTGCGGGTGGCAGACGACCTGTGGGGGTGGGCGGGTCGGTGAAAAAAAAGGGAACAAACGGCGCATGTCGGCCTCCTCCCGCCTCAGCCAGCGCGCATTGCCTGCCCCTCCCTCCCACGATGCACTGGTGGTGCATCACCACACCAATCCATGACACGCGCCCCGCCAACCGCCCCCTCGCTCCCCCTCTGCACACACGCACCGGCTCAATCCTGGCCGCGTGCCGCCGCTCGCGCTCTGTGCCCGACCGGCGCAACACTTCCAGGTCCACGGTGTCGAGTTGGAGCAGGCCCAGGGTGAGGCCCGACATAAGGCCTGGATGAAATAAGGGAGGGAAGGGGCGTGGGCTTGGGTTTCCTTCCCGCGTGTCGGGTCTCTGCCTCACTTCGCACACACAAGAAGCTCACCCGCCAACAACACCAGCCCCACACTGATGAGCGAAAACATGAGCTTCTGCTCCCGGCTGAGGTCGTCCGGGTCGTTGGGCTGGGCGGGCGGCGCGTGCACCGCCAACCGCGTGGCCGCGTGGGCGGCCACGCCCAGCGCCGCTAGGCGGCGCATGGGGGGAGGGACTGTGCAGAGAGGAGGAGGGTGTAACACAGGTCCCGGGAGAGAGCAGGGGCTTGGGAGCCCGCCCGGAAAAAGGTAGAACCTACGAAAAGAGATGTGGCCAGGTTTTTCGATTTGCAAAACACTCTCGACCGAAAAAAATGCCGACCGCCCGCCCCTGACCACCCTCGCGTCCACACCATGCGTGCCCTGGCGGCCGCCTCACTCCGTAGAAACGGCCGCCGCGCCGTCAGCGGCGCCCCCGCGACCGACAGCGGCGCGTTTGGCGTCCCCGGGCTGCACACGCCGGCCGACTGGGCAGGCCTGGCGCGCGACTGCGTGAGGGAGTGAGTGTGTCTGTTTGTGTGGACACAAAGGAGAGAGACGATGGGTGTGTGTGCGACTGGCTCGCCTTCTCATCAACACTCCCCCCTCCCCCCCAGCTGTGACGCCCACGTGGCTGCCGCCCTCACCGCCCCTCCCGGCACCGCCGTCATCGACGCCCTGGACGCTGCCTCTGAAACCGTGTGCCGCGTCTACGACGCGGGAGAGCTGTGCCGGGTGGCGCACGCCGACGCCGCGTGGCGGGCTGCCGCGGCCGGCGCGTGCACATCACTGGGGGCCTACATCCACACCCTCAACACGCACGCCCGCCTGTATGGAGCTGTGAAAAAGGCGTTGCATCCATCGGCTGGCGTCACGGGGGAGGCCGCCGGCGTGGGCGCCGCGCTGGCTCGCGATTTTGCGAGGTCGGGCGTCCACCTGGCCTCCCCGGCCGCCGCCGCCGCCATGGCGGACGGCACGGCGGCCGCCCTGGCGGCTGGCTTTGAGCTGGGGACGGCGTTAGCTGATCCGGCTGCCGGGGGCGCGTCGTTTGTGAGGGGCGGCGGCCGCGTCGCAGCAACCCCTGCCGCCGTGGCGGCAGCTCTGGCGACCGACCCCGACGAATCCGTGCGCAGGGCTGCCTACGAAGCCGCCACATGTCCCGACCAACCCTCTGCGTACGCCATCGCAGCATTGACGGGCGCGCGCCACCGCGTCGCGACCGCGCTGGGCGCGCAGTCGTGGGCGCGCCACACCCTTGCAGGCGGCACACTCGCTGGCGACGTTGATACGGTGCGCACCTGGTTGACTGACTATGTGGAGGCGTTGAGGCCGGCTGCGGACAGAGAGGTGGCAGCGCTGGCGGCCGCCAAAGCGGCAGCCGGTGGTCGCGGCCCGTTCGCGCCCTGGGACCGACCCTTCTTCACGGCGGCCGCCCGTGCGCACGCGGCAGCAGCCACGGGTGTGCCACACCCACCCCCGCCCCTGCCCATCGACGCTGTGCTGGGGGGTGTCGCAGACGTGGTGAGGGCGTGCGTGGGCGTGGACGTGCGGAGCGTGACACCACATCCTGGAGACACGTGGGCGCCAGGCGTGCTCGTGTACGAGTGCGCGGCGGCAGCGGATGGGCGGCCGTTGGGGAGGCTGTATGTGGACCTGGTGCCACGGTGAGTGCGGTGGGTGGAGGGAAAGAGGAAAGAGGAGGGAAGGTCTTTGGTTTGTCGAGCCTTTGCTGGACGCATGCGCTTGCATGACCCCTTAACACTCCACCCACCCACTCTCCCCACAGCCCCCACAAGTTCGCCGGCGCCGCCCACTTCACTTTACGATGTGGCCGCACCCCGCGCACGGCGGGCGACGCGCCGTCCCTGCCGTCCGTCGCCATTGTGGCGTCGTTTGGGGGGGTGCGCGCGGGGGGGGAGCGTCGCCCGGCCGTCCCTCACTGGTTTTCTGACTCTCTCCGACCTGGCCACCCTCCTCCACGAAGTCGGCCATACCCTGCACTCCCTGCTGTCCCGCACCCAGTACCAACATCTGTCCGGGACGCGGGGGCCGCTGGACGTGGTGGAGGTGCCGTCTCATGTCACAGAGCGGTGGGCGCGGTTTCCTGCCTCCGCACACGCTGCCACGCGCGGCGCCGCGACGGACGCCATGGTGGCCGCCGCAGCGGCAGGGCGGGCGGCCACTGCCGCCCTGGACGCGTTGACGCCTGCTGTGGACGCGTTGGTGGACCTAGAGCTGCACTCGCGCAGAGCTGCCGACCCGTCAACTGCAGCCGCTCGTGCCTCTGCCCTCGTCTCCACCCTGCACCCCCTCCCCCCCCCACCCCACGCCCTGGGCCACGCCCGGTTTGGCCACCTGGCCGGCTACGGCGCCTCCTACTACGCGTACGCGGTGGCTGATGCTGTTGCCGCGCGCACGTGGGATCGGTTGGGGTTGACGGCCGACCCTCTGTCGAGAGACGCAGGGCTGGCGCTGGCGGCTGCGTTGGCACAAGGGTGTGCGGTCGACCCGGTGGCCTGGGTGGAGGGGTTGGTGGGGGGGGAGGGGAGAGGGGGAAAGGGAGGGGAGGGGTGGGTGCCCGATGTTCGGGCGAGGCTGGCAGAGGTGGGGGTGTGAGAGGGAAAAGGTGAACGTGTGTGTATTTGATCAGACGGTAGCCAGGCAGTTTCCAGTGACGCAAAAAAGGCGGGGGGGCGTCACCGCGTGTGGGGGCCACGCCACGCGCGCGACCAGCGAAAGAGCAAAAAGCACGTTTGCTCGGCCACAACGCTTCGCCTTTGTTGTGTTTCCTGCGCTGCCCGCCTCCGCGCGCGCGCGCCAAGCCCCACCCGCCTCCCTCGGGGGCTCGCACCTGCGACTCGAGAGCGTGTGCACCAATGCGCAGCGTGACGCTCGGGACGACCTGCGCCAGCGCGGCGCACGCCGCCCCGAGCCGCGACGCGCTGTCGCGTTGCGCCGTCGCCCCTCCACGTCGTGGCCGCGCCGTGGCCAGGTGAGGCTTGGTGGAGCTGGAGGGCGGTGATGCACGGCTTGTCCTATGCCAATGGCGGGGTGCAGTGGGCTGGTGACAGGCCGGCGGCGTCGCGCGGCGGTGGGGACGTGTGCCGCGCAGGTCGAACACACGCCAACCCCTTTTCTCAACCCCCCAAATTCCTCAGCCGTCCCGCCGCCGCCCTGCTCGCCCCCTCCACCACCCGCCCCACCCCCTCCCCTCCTCTCACCACCACGCCCTGGCTCCCCGACGCCGTGCGCGCCGCCGTGACCGCCACCGCCGCCGCCGCCCCCCTGCTCGTCTTCCCCTCTGAGGGGACCGTGCGCGCGCACGCCCTCCCCGCCGCCTCCCCCCGCCTGTGGCCCTCCATCGCGGAGGCGGTGGCCTCCACCACGGGCGCCGTCATGCTGGTGCACCGGCTGGACAGCGTGGCGGCTGTGCAGGGTCGTGTCGAGGCTGGCACTGACGAGTCGCTGCCCTCCGCGTCCGCGGCCTGGGCGGTGCGTCCGCCCGCCCTGGCTGCTGACTGTGAGTCGCTGGCTGGCGACGAGGAGGCAGCGGCGACGCTCGTTCCTTCGGTGCTCGCTTCGCTTCGCTGCGCCCCGGACGACGATGACCCCTCCCTCCCCACCCCGCCCGGCGCCGACGTCGCCTACTACGGCGTGGTTGTGCAAGAAAAAGCCACCCCCAGCGGCGGCGGCGGCGTGGATGGGTGCTACATCCTCAAAACCGTGCGCTCCCCCGCGTCGCGTGGCGAGGGCGGGTGCGCGTGCACCTACTACACCCTCTCCCGCGTGCACCGTGGGACCGCGTGGGCCGACCAGCTGCGGGACGCGTGGCTGGCGTGAGAGAGAAGAGAGAGATGCTTAGAACAAGAGAGAGCGCTACGCGCAGGTTTTTTAGGTTTTTTCTGCTTTTGTTTTTTGCTTTCGTACACACAACAACGCATATCCACATTTTTGTAGAGATAAGCACTTGAACCATTAAAAAAAAACATAATGTTTGTCCATTGATTTACAGGCGGGCGGGTTTGTTTGAGTCTCTGTGCGTGTTTGGTGGGTGTGCGTGCGTCGTTTGAGGGCCTAATGAAAAAAAACAACCCCTCCCCATCCCTCTCTCCCTTCACCGCCGCATCACATGCTTCATGGCCGCCACCCACTCCGGCTTGCGTGCCTTGGCGCCCGCCAGGCGCCACACTTCGGCATCGTGCCCCGCATCGGTCAGCCACTGTTTAATTTGAGCCACCGTCATCGTGTCTGGCATGGGTTCATCCCCCGCGTCCATGAAGTCGGCATCATCGGCGGGGTGCGTGGGTGGGGGCGGAGGCGGAGGCGGAGGCGCAGCGGCCGCTGCAGCAGCTGCCGCCGTTTTTGCCCCAGCCACCTCGGCCGCGGCCGCGGCTTGCACGCGCGCTAGTTCAGCCTGGGCCGCCGCCAGCTGGCGGCGCAGACCGTCCGCTTCAGCGCGGGCAGCGGCTGCAGCCGCGCGCTCGGCAGACAGGGCGCGTTCGGCCGCGTCCGCGCGCGCGGTGGCAGCTGCAGCCGCATCGCCGCCCTGCGCCCGTGCGGACGCCAGGGCGGTCTCCAGCGTCGCGACTCGCGTGGCCGTGTCCGACCGTGCGCCCGCCAGCTCGCGCTCGGCAGCCTCCGCGCGGGCGGCTGCGGCGGCGACAGCCCCGGCCGCAGCGTCGGCGCGCGCGCGCGCGCGGCCGCGGCTTCGCGCTCGGCCAGCCCGCGCGCCGCGTCAGCGCCCTGCCCCCCCACAAAACGAGCCCACAGGCGCCACTTGGTGGCAGAGGAGCCTCCGGCCGCGGCGGTGGCGTAGGCCTTCTCCATTTGAGCCAGTTTGGTGGACAGGCCTGCCGCCGACGCACCAGGAGACGCCACGTACGCGGCCAGCGCGGCGCCCGCCTCGCTGACCAGTCGCTGGCAGGCCAGCTCTGCGGCCGCCAAGCGGGCGGTTTTGTGGGCGGCAAACGCGGCCGCCACAGTCGCGCGCCACTTTCTGTCGCCAGCCTCGCGCGGCGGCCCGTCCCCGACCGCGCGCGTGGCAAACGCGGCGGCGCCCGCCTCCAGGGCGGACGCGTGGGCGGCGTCCAAAGCGGACTCCTCGCCGGCGGCGTCGCCACCCGCGGCCGCGAACGCAGCCCTGTAGGCCGCCTCAGCGGTGTCGGCCGCCGCCCGGCACTCTTGCTCCGCCACCCCCTGCCACGCCGTCGCAATCGTCGGCACCGCCCCCGCGTTCAGGGCGGCCACATAGGCGCGCGTCAGGCCCGCCAGGGCGGGGCCTGTGAGCACGGACGCCCCAATGCGCTTGGGGGAGGCGAGGTCGAAGACGCGGCGGGTGACCGCGTCGAGCCCTTTCGCAAACTCCGGCCTCAGCGCAGAAGCCGGCAGGCTGTCCAGGTTCTGCAGGTCCCGCTCATCCGCGGCGGGCCTCACCAGGGCGGCGCAGTCGCGACGGGGGAAGAGTTGTTTGATGGCGGTCCGCACCCCGTTCTTGCCGGCCGCGCCGGGGGCGTTGGTAGGGACGGGGGCGAGCGCCGCTTCCAGGTAGTCTCCTGGCGTGATGCGGCGGCCGGTCTCATCGGCCAGGTCCAGGTAGAAATCGCGGAGCAACCACAGAAAATTGGGGGTAAACGAGGCCAGGGTGGCTGCACCACCACCGCCGCCACCACCATCACCAGCGCCGCCACCACCCCCTGACTCGTCCGCGCGCGCGCGTACTAGCTTGGTGACTTCAGTGACCAGGGACAGCCGGTCCAGGGCGGCTTCGTCGATGCCCCCAATCTGGTTGTACACCATGGTGGAGGACAGGAGGATGGCGAGCGCAAAGATATGCGTGGAATACGCGGTCGTCTGGTCAAAGGCGTCGATGCCCTCGGTGTCGATGAGGACCAGGTGGTAGGGCCGGCCGTCGGTGTCTGTCGTGGGCAACGGGGAAGACCAGAGCCAGAGGCCTTTTGTGCAGGGGCGGTGCGAGGGCGACACAGCGAAGCCACCGCCCGTCGCAGCACCCACCAGCTTGTTCAGAAGGTAGCTCTTGCCTTGGCGCGCGCGGCCGGCCACCGCGACGACGCCGACCGGGCCACGGATGGCTGTCAGGGCAGCGGCCGCGTCTTCGCCGACTGTGAATGTGCCGTCGTCGCGCGCCGCGACGAGCTGCAATGGGCGCCCGGGGATCGCGGCGCGCGCGGGGGGCGCGTCGGGGCGGCGCAGGCCGAACCACGACATCGCAGGCGTGTGAAAAATGGTCGATGTGGAAAAAAAAAAATGTTCTTTCTCTTCAACGCCATGATCAAGCGCTGCTCAGCTTCCGTCCTTCCTTCCCCACGTCCCCTTCCCCCGGTTTTGGCCCTTTGGAAGCAAAATTACACTCTCTGATTCAACCTATGTATAAACTACAGTTCTCTGGATCCACTTTCACAGTTCATCCCTTGCCCCCCGCGCCACCAGCGCGGCCGCGGCCGCCGCGCCGTCGCTGTCGTCAGCCCCGACCGCTGCACCCCACCGCGCCACCGCGCCAAGGTGCGGTGTGATGGTGGCCAAACCACCATCACGCGCCGCCAGCGCTGTCAGCGCTGACACAGCGGCAGCCGCAGCATCCGCAGACAGCGGGTCGCACAGCGGGGTGATGAAAGAAGCAAGCGCGCGCGCCAGCGCCGCGTCGCGCGCCAGTCCCTCCAGACAGTCTGGCTGTTTGTGCGCCTCAGCGTCTTGAATCCCCAGATCAGCCAGCAGCTGCATGGCGCGCGTGGCGACGGGCGACGGTGGGGGAGGCGTGCCGCGCCCCCACACGCGTATCCACCACGGTCGCCGTCCCGCTGCCCTCACCACCACCCCCGCCGCCAACCCGGCAGCATCCACCGCTGCACAAGCGTCCCCCGCGGGCGCCGGCCCCAGGCACAGCGCGGAAAGTGCGGTCAGTGCGCGCCGCGCGCGGCGGGGGTCGCCACCGTCCGCGACGGCGGCCAGGGCGGCCGCCGCGCGCGGCGCGTCGGCGGCCGCCAGGGCTTGGAGTTTGGGGTTGTTGCGACAGGCGGAAGCTAGAGCGGCGGCTGCTGCGTGTGCCACGGCGGGCGGAGCAGACGCCAGGGCGGCCCCCGTGGCCGCCACCCCTCCCGCCGCGGCAAACGCGTCGCCGTCGACGTCGGGCAGTTCTTCAATGTCCTCCCAAGCGGCGATTCTATCGGCGTCGGAAAAAACGTCATCACTTTTCTCCGTCGCGATCGCCAGCGCCGCTTTTAAGGACGCTGCCCTGTCGGCCGCCCCACCATCGGTCGCCAACGCTGCCTCCAGCAGGGCTGCGTCAGCAGCCAGCTGCTCACGGGTGCGGGCAGCGGTGGCGGTGTCGCTTCCAGCGTCGGTTGCGGCCGCGGCAGCCAGCGCGTCGCCGTCTGAGTTGCGCACCGCCCACCCCAGCAACGATCCCAGCCCGCCCGCCTTGTCCTGGGACAGGTGTTCAGCAGGCTCTGCTGCGAGTGCAGAGGAGGCAAGGATGAGGGCTAGGCTGATGAAGGTTGCAGCTGCGGTGCGGACGCGGGGGGTGTGCGGCGGGCGCGGTGGTGGCGGTGGAGGCGGTGGAGGCGGTGGGTCGCTTGAACTTGAAGGGTGGCGCTCTTGCATGCTGTGTGTGTGATGCGATGAGTGATCGCGGCGTGCAAAAAGAGAGGAGGAGGCGGGCAATGCGACGCGGACAGCGCGGCGAAGAAGTGAGTTAAAAACACAAAAAAACGCTTTTCCCGATCGGCGTCGCTCACTGCCCCACCGGGCGCTGTGTGCGTGGTACACGCACGCACCGCGTGCAGAGCCTGTGGCGGCCTGCCTGCGTGTGCGTGTTCACCCCTGCTGACCCGCCCCCAATGGGGGACCGCCGCGACCCCGACCCGCCGCCCGGCCGCGCTCCCCCGCCGGCCCGGCCCGTCATCCCGATACCGTTGCTGGCGGTGAGCGTGAGAAGGAGAGAGAGAGAGTGTGTGTGTGGTGTGTGTGTGCGTGCGAGTGAGTGCACCCACGCGACCCCCCCCCCCCTTTCTCAGTCCACCCGCCGGTCGGCCCCGCCCGCCGTCGTTGCGCCCGGCCGCGCCCTGGACCCCGCCGCCGCCGCCATGCTGAGTCGAACGCCGCCTCCGCAGCAGCCGCCACCACCACCACCCCAACCCGACGTGCGCACCGGCACGGGCGTGTTTTCACCCGACGCTGCGACACGCGCGGCTTCTGCGCCCCGCCCGCCCCCCCCCCGCCTTCCCGCCCCCCACCGTCGTGCTGGCGGGCGGCGCCAACGGGGGCTCGTTCGCGGCGCGCACGACTGCGCCACCGCCACCGTCGTCCACGTCAGCCGCCGCAGCAGACGCGGGGTCGCCGTCGCTGTCCGCCCTGCTGCGCGCGCACCCGCACTCCATCCTCGTCTCCCGCCGCCAGGACGGCAACCCCATCCTCCCCTTCCTCTGCTCCACGCGCTGGACCTTTGCCGACATCGCCCCCGACTACGTGCTGGGGGAGGATGCGGCCGCCGTGTTCCTGTCGCTGCGGTTTCACCTGCTCCACCCGACGTACGTCGCCCAGCGCGCCGCCTCCCTCAAACCCTGGCCCCGGCTCAAGCTGTTGCTGTGTCACGTGGATGTGGAGAACCCTGGGCCACCTTTAACGGCTGTCAACGTGGCGGCCGCGCGGGCGGGGGTGACACTTCTGTGTGCGTTTTCTGCAGGGGAGGCAGCACGCTACCTTGAGCTCATCCGCGCCTTCCTCGCCGCCCGCACCCCGCCCGACGCCATCGCGGGGAGGGTGGGGGATGACTATTTGTCGAGGCTGGGGGCGGCGTTGACGACTGTGCGGGGTGTGACTCGCGCTGATGTCCTTGCCCTCGGCGGCGCGTTTGACACTGCGGCCGCCATCCTGGCCGCCCCGCGCGCCGCCCTGGAGGCTACCCCGGGCGTCGGCCCCACCAAGGCCGCCCGCCTGGCGGCCGCTTTTTCGGAACCCTTTTTTGGGGGAGGGGGCGCGCGCCAGACGACGATCGACGCGGCGTGGCGCGCAGCGTCCGCCGCTGCGCCGCAGCAGCCGGGGGGTGAGGTCGAGGCAGCCGCGCCCCCTCCTGCTGCTGCTGCTGATGATGATGACGACGGCGGCACCGCGTGGCACTCGGCGGCGGCGGCCGCGGCGGAGCTGGATGAGGGGGGTGTGGATGAGGGCGGCGGCGGCGACGACGACGCCTAGCTTTGTTTTGTTGTGTCTGTGTTTCCTGTCTCTCTCCAGCACACGTTCCCTCTCTGTGTTTTCATGTGTGTAGTTTCCACATAAGAGAGTGTCTTGTTTGTTTGCATTCCACTGGTATGTGTGGCGTCAACGTTGGTGTCTGAAAAAAAGCCCGGGAAGAGAGATTTTTTCCCCAAAACAAAAAAACACGTGCTCTACCCCCAAGATGGAACGCCGAACATGCCGCCTCCACCGTAGCCGCCATACCCGCACCCCCCCGTGAACCCGCACCCATACGCATCGATGGGCTGGGGGCCGGAGATGCGGTCCCACATTTTTTCTTGGTAGCGTTGATCCCAGGCCGCGTTGTTGAACGCGCTCGCGGGCGGCGGCGGCGGCGGCGGCGGTGGAGGCGGCGCCCCCGCGGCCGGCTCCTCCAAATAATAGTCGTCTACGAAAAGAGAAACTGACTCCAGCGTCTTTCTGGAGGCTGGAAGGGAGGTCCAAACACCAGCGGGCGGCGGCTTGTCGCCGCGCGCCGCAGCCAGATAATTCTTGACGACCCCTGAGCTCAACTCAGTGGACGCAGGCACAACAGTGACATTAAAACTGACGTCCCCATTGTCTTTCAAGCGGGGTGACCCCAGCGTGACGACGACGGCAGTGTCGTCGTCAGCGGGGTGTGCCTTCTGCCCCGGCTTGGCGCGCGTGCCGCCCGCGATCAGGATGGCGTCTTGTGAGGTCTTCACCTCACAAGGCCACACGCCTTGTGAGCCTTGCGCCTTGTGTCTCCACCCACATGCCTTGGGGCGCCCCATCCAGGCGCCCGTGCCGTTGGCGACAGCGAACGTGGGGGACAGGAACACGCGTTGTCGATGGTGCCAGCGGCGCGTGCGGGCTTGTCGGTGAACCAAATCTGTTGGAGAGGAGGGGAAGGTGTGCTTTCAGAACGATTTTTCTCTCTCTCACCCTCACGACTCTCTTTCCCTCTTCCTCTCTCACCGTGTGAGGATCCGGGTCCAGCAGGGTCAGCGTGCCTTCCGTCCCGTTTTTGTCCCCCGCCGCGCGTTCCAGCGTCGCTTTGCGCGCCGTCATCGTGAACAGAAACGACTCGCTGAAGTTGCGGCCGCGTGCTGCGGTGGCGGGCGATGGCGGGAGGGCGGGAGCGGGGGCGGGGGCGGCCGCGGCCGCGGCGGTGGCCAGCGCCAGCATTCTGAGAGTGCGCATTGGTTTGTGTGGCGGTTGGCGGCTGGCGTTCCCCAATTCTGCGCCCACGACGACGTGGGGATACTTGCTGGCTTGAGGCGAGGCGGGCGAGGGGTGTGAGAAGTGTGTTTGGCCAAACACACACACACACACGCACGCCGATGACGAAAGTGTTTTTGTCGAACTGGCCTAGACACATCCTCACGCGAAAAACCTGTTTATCGCCGTGCATGTTCCGCCGCCCCGCCCTGTGGGCGGCGGGCGCCGCCCTCTATGGCTCCACCGTCGCAGGCACCTACTTGTGGCTGAAGAAGACGGCCCCGCCCGCCGACACACACGCGACCGCCACCACCACCCCTTCCGCCACCTGGTCGTCCCTGGCCCCCGCCTACGATGCCGCCATCGGCCTGGATGAGACTGTGATGGGAGTGAATCTGCTGCGCAGGTGGCACGTGGGGCGGTATGCGCGCGGGCATGTGTTAGAGGTCTGCTCGGGCACAGGGCGCAACCTGCCCTACTATGATCGAGGCCGCGTCACCTCGCTGACGCTGGCGGACGCGTGCCCCGAGATGGTGGCCACTGCCACAGCCAAAGTGGAGGCGGCGGAAAAGAAAGGCGACGCCCTGCCGCCCACGACGGTGGTGGTGGCGTCGGTTGAGGGTGTGGCGGCCACGACACGGCACCAGCCCTTCGACACCATTGTCGACACGTTTGGCCTGTGCTCCGTGCCCGACCCTGTGGCCGCGTTGAGAAGCATGGCGACCTTGTTGGCGCCTGGCGGCACGATTATCTTGCTGGAGCATGGTCGCTCGAATCGGTGGAGGTGGTTGGACGCTGAACTCGACGCTGCCGCCCCCGCCCACGCGGCGAAATGGGGGTGCGAATGGAATCGAGACATTTTGAAAGCTGTGGAGGAGGCGGGGCTGGTGGTGGACAGTGTGGCGAGGTGGCACTTTGGCACGACGACGGTGGTGCACGCAAGAGCGCCGCCGGGTTAGCTTTTTTGTGTTTTCTAATAGCATGCAGAGAGACAGAGAGATGGTGTAGAAGGCAACGACACGCGTTCCAGTTGGTGGATCGGACAACACGGTCCGCTGGTGTCTTAACACAGAAAAAAAGCGTCGAGGTATTTGCTGGCATGTGGGCCAAACAAAACCCCCTCCCCTCGCCCACTTCAACTCCACATCACCTTCCCTGCCACAACGCCCCCGCTTCGAACGCCAGAATGTCGGCCGTCAGTGATGGGTCCCGCTTGTCCGCGGGTGCGGGCGCGGGAGACGCCGGCGCCGGCGCGGGCGCCGGCGCGCGGGGACGCGCGGGCGCGGGCGCGGGGGCTTGCAGCCTGCGCCCCAGTGCCTGGGCCAGCATGGCCGGTGAGGTCAGCAGGAGCAGGAGGAGGACCGCGGCCAAACGCGGGGCGCGCATGGCTGCCGGAAAGGACGGGGGAACAAAAGAAAGCGGGACCACTTGTGCCCCGCCTCTTGTTTTCCCTCACTTCTTGTCACCGACCCCGCCCGCCACCAGCGCCACAGGCACCAGCGCCCGCGCAGCGTCCGCCAGCCGCCCCGCCATGGCGCCCGCCGCTTCCTCCACGTCGGCGGCAGCGGTGGCGGCCGCGTCGCCGCCGTCGTCGGCTTCAGCGAGTGTGTTGAGCACGACCGCGGCGGCCGCGTCGCCATCGGCCGCGGCGCGCGCCAGCTGGCCGGCCAGCATGGTCGCGATCGCACCCGCATCGTCTGTCGGCCAGTCGATCCCATCATCTGCGGGCCGGCCGTACCTCGACCGTGCGGCGGCCGAGCGCGCGAGCGCGAGCGCGCGCGCGCGGTCGCGGCGGCCGACGCGCGGCCGAGAGCGGCCACCGCAGCGTCGCGCAGGGATGCGGTGGCGGCGTCGGCGGTGGCTGGAGCGGCCAGCTCGTCTGCCGCGGTGGCGGCGGCAGCGGCGGCGGCTTCGCACGCGGCTGCGACGGGGGCGTGCCCGGAGCGCAGAGGGGTGTCTTCGTCGCCACCCTCCACCTCCTCCTCACCATCACCATCGTGCAGCTTGTCCGCATCCAACGCAGCCGCCACCGCGGCCGCCGCCGCGTCCAGGGCGCCGCGGTCGGAGTCGGCGGCCGCCGCGCGCGCGCGGTTGACCGCGCGCGCTGCGTCCGCCGCCAGGGCGTCCAGTTCCTCCGCGGCGGAGGGGCCGCCGGCGGCAGCGTAGGCGGCGTCGAAGGTGGGGGCGGAGGGCGGAGGAGGAGGGGCGGGCGGAGCGGTGGTGGGTTGGCGGCGGTGGTCGCTGTCGCCGCCACCGCCTTCTTCCTCCTCCAAGTCTCCGCCATCTATCCACCCCACCGCCGCCCGCCCGAACGCGTCCACGCCCGCCCCCGCCTTGGCGCGCAGGGCGCGCACGGCGGGCAGTTCGGCGGCTTCCTCGACTGTGCCAGCCACCTCGCGCGCCGCGAGCGCGGCGGCCGCGGCGCCCGCGCGCGCGGCGGCCGCGGCGCGGGCGCGGGCGCCGCCCAGCAGCCCTCCCAGGGCGTGCGTGAGGGAGGCGACATGAGTGTCGACGGCGGCCAGGGCGGCGGCGGGGGGGGGAGGGGCGCCTTCGAGGCGGGCCAGGACTGCGGCGCGCTTGTCCGCGTCTGCGTCGTCAGGCGATCGCGGCGTGGGGGCGCCTGCGGCAGCGCGAGCAGCGCCACCCTCCCCACCATCCTCGCCCTCGTCGTCCGAGGGGGCCGCCACCTCGGCCAACACTTCTTTGAAGGATTCGGTCAGCCCCCGCACATCCGCCGCGGCAGCAGCAGCCGCAGATGCGACGGCCGCGCCCAGCGCGCCAAACCCCCACCCACCAGAGACGGTGGGTGGCGGTGGGCGGGCGGCGGGTGGGCGGGCGGCGGGTGGTGGTGAGCGGGGCGCGGGCGGGCGCGCGGCGGCGGGGTGCGGGGGACGCGGCCCGCCCGCCACAGGGTCGCCACACGCCTGGGGAGGGAGGTGAGGCCCGCCCGCAGCCTGTGGCGGTGGGCGAGGCTGGGGCGCAGGGCGGGCAGGCCCCGCGGCAGGCCGAGGCGGCGGTGGGCGTGGCGCGGGCGCACCGCCAGGCGGCCGCGGCGGCCCGCTGGGCGGCCCAACAGGCCGAGGCGCCCCCACACCAGCCCTAGCCCCAGCTGGGCGCGCCCCTGGCGGCCGGGACGGTCCCGCCGCCCCTGGCGCCGGCGGGCTGGGACCGGGCGGGCGCAAAGGGCGCGGTCCGGCAGGGCGCGGGCCCTGGCCCGCGGGGCGCGGCCCTCCCGCCGGCCTGGGCTGGCCTCCAGGCCCCGACGGACGGGGTCCAGACGGGCGCACAGGCGCTGGGCCTGCAGGCCGTGGGCGCGGCGCGGGGGGTACACCTGCGGCCGGCGGAGTGGCCGCGGGTGGCGCCGCCGCTGCCACCGGATTGGGGGGAAGTGGTTGCACAGTTGCGGGAGGCGGCGCGTCGCTCATGATTGTGTGTCTGCTATCGGTAAGCGGGCAATGGGAGCGAATCAAACACGCATCAAAACTGGGTTGAAGCATGAGCGAGTGCTTTTTTTCTTCACTCCACGCTCTCCTCTCCCCTCGCCCCTTCCGTGCGGCGGCACGCGCCCCTGCCTCCAGCGACGCCTCACCCTCGGCCAACAACAGGGCTTGGCCACCCACCACGCAACCCCCACCCCCCGATCCCCCTCCCCTCGAACCCCCAATGACCCCCCCCCCCCCCCCCCGCCCGCCCCGCCCCGGACGCCGACTTCAAAGCCAAAAAGTTCGACCGCCAGCTGCGCGTGTGGGGGGCGGACGGCCAGGCCGCGCTGGGGGCGGCGGTGGTGTGTGTGCTGGGGTCGGGGCCGACCGCTGCAGAAGCCCTCAAAAACCTGGTGCTGGGCGGGGTGGCGGGGTTTACGATTGTGGATGATGCGCGGGTGAGTGGGAGAGGAGGAGGAGGGGTGGTGGGTGGATGGTGGGGGGGAGCGCGTTGGGTGCTGGCTGCCCGCCCCCCTGTCACCCCTCCCAACCCCACGCACCCCACCCACCCACAGGTCACCGACGAAGACACCGGCAACAACTTCATGCTCTCCTCCTCCGACCTGGGCCGCCCTCGCGCCGCCGCCGTGGCCGACGCGGCGGCCGCCCTGGGCGACGGCGTGCGCGCGGCCTTTGTCGACGCGCCCCCCGCCTCCGCCGCCGCCACCCACGCCCCCCTGCTCGCCTCCGCCTCCCTCGTCGTGGCGGCCGACATGGCGTGGCAGGATGCGGCCGCCGTGGACGCCGCCTGCGCGGCGGCGGGGGTGCCGCTGGTGGCGGCGCGCACAGCGGGGCTCTGCGGCGCCGTCCGCGTGTGCGCGCGCGAAGCCACCGTCGTCGACGCCCGCCCGGCCGACGCGCCGCGCGACCTACGCCTGGCTGACCCGTGGCCCGAGCTGGCGACTGCGGCGGCTGCGGTTGATTTAGCCTCCATGGATGGGCGGGGGCGGGCGCACGTGCCGGCCGCTCTCCTGGCCGCGCGCGCGCTCGCCGACACGCGCGCCTCCCTGGGCCACCCCCCCACCTACTCCGACCGGGGCGCTGTGGCTGACGCGCTGACTGCTTTAGCCGCCATCGGGGGCGGCCCAGGGACGGAGGGCGGGGAGCCCGCCCCCAACTTTGGGGAAGCGTCCACACTTGCCCGCCTCGCGCTCGCCCCCCCCTCCCTGCCCCGCGCCGTCGTGGAAGGCGTGCTGGGCGACCCACGCGCCTCCCGCCCCTCCTCCGACGACGCCGACTTCTGGTTTTTGGCGGCGGGGCTGAAGGCCTTTGTCGACACACGGGGCGGCACCGCCCCCCCGCTCGACGGCGACCTTCCCGACATGCACGCCTCCACCGACGCCTACGTGGCCCTCACCCGCCTGTACCGCGCCCGCGCGGATGCGGATGCCGCCGAAGTGGGGGCCGCCGCCCGGTCGGCCGCGGTGGCGGCCGGGCGCGCAGACGGCGGGGCGAGCCTGACTGACGCTGCTGTCAAACTCTTTTCTCGCTCGGCCCGCCACCTGCGCGTCGTGCGGGCGCGCCCCCTGGCGGACGCGGTGGCGAGGGCGGGCTCCCTGCTGAAGGGCCCTCTCACTGGGGACGCGTGTGAACCCGGGGGGCCATGTGCTGCAGCGGCCGCGCTGGCACTGACGTTGGCCTCCGACTCCGTCGCGCGCTCACGCGGCGGCGTCCCCCCAGGCGGTGCCGACGCCGCCGACGCCGCCGACCTGGAGACCGATGTCGCCGCGCTGAAGGCAGCCCTGGCTGCGATTCTCACCGACACGGGGGGTGGGACGGCGGCTGCCGCGTGTGTGCCGGACGATGCTGTCGTCGACGCTGTGCGCGCGGGTGGCGGCGCGCTGCACGTGGTCGGCGCGATCGCGGGCGGTGTCGCGTCCCAGGAGGGCATCAAACTGATCACGCGCACCCATGTGCCGGTGCAGGGCACCGTGGTGTATGATGGCGCGGCGCAAACGTTTGTGGTGGTGGACTGGTGAAGCAGAGAAGAGGAAGGGAGGGTTGTCATTTTTTTTTTTTTTTTCCATCTGTCAAGTTCAACACACACAAGTCTTCCGAGTTTCAACACCAGTAACGTCACGCTACACACTCACACACACACACCACCCCCCCTCGCTTCCTCCTCCACCCACTCTCCACACTCAAACACCGCCCCCGCGTCGCTGCCGTCCACCCGGGGCGGCAGGGTGACACTCTCCAGGCACAGGCCGTGGGCCGGGGCCACCGTCCAGCCACGGTAGGAGGCGCCCGGTGGGGCGGCCGCCCCTGCCCCCAGTCTGGCGGGGACAGCGGAGTGCGGGATGCCGCCCGCCGCGACCGCGATCAGGCAGCCCACCATGTGCCGCACCTGGCGATACAGGAACCCACTCCCAGCGACACGCACCACGATGCTGTGTGGATCCTCCGAGCTGGCCACCAGGGCTGCGTCCGTCACCGTGCGCATCGCGTCCCCGCGCGGCGCGGGGTGGCGCGGGGAGAGCGACGCAAAGTGGGTGAAGTCGTGGGTGCCCACAAAACAGGCTGCCGCAGCAGATGCCTCAGCCAACGCGCCCGCATCCGCCAGCACGGGCGCGTGTAGGGCGTGGCGGCGGCGCAGGGGGTCGAGGGTGGGGGCGGTGTCCAGCGAGTAACAGTAAACCTTCCCGGTCGGCGCGCCGCGTGCCGAAAACCTCGGTGGCGCCGCGTGAACCTCGCCCACCACCCTCACATCCGACGGCAACAGTTTGTTGAGGCGGGTGACGAGGTCGGCGCCGGCGAGGCCGGGTGGGGCTGCGAAACTCGTGACCTGGCCGCGCGCGTGCACGCCCGAGTCAGTGCGCCCCGCCCCCGCCACCCGCAGCGCTCGCCGGGGCCAGCGCACAGCAATCTCCAGGGCGGCCTCCAGCTCGCCTTGCACGGTGCGGGGGGGTGGGCGGGAGGACGGGGGCGCCTGCAGCTGCCACCCCACGAAGTCTGTGCCGTCGTACGCGAGGCACGCCCGGTACACGCAGGCGGGGGTGGAGGGAGGGGGGGGGGGAGGGGGCGGGGGTCGCTTCCAGCCCGCATGGGCTGGGGTGGGGCCCCGGCGGGCGGCGGCGGGCCGCATGGGTGGGCGTCGAGAGCCGCGGCGGGCGCGAGATGTGTTTTCGAGCAGCCTCACTTTTCACTCTTCCTTTTTCACAAACGCGCCCACACACACGCGCCCCGCTCCCCCCACCCACCATGGCGAGCGTGATGTACGGCTCGGGCGTACCGGTACGTGTGTGGCGGCAGCAGAGAGCGCGCGCGGGACATGGCTTGCGCGGCAATGGCGTCTCGGAACCCCAAAAAAGACCCCTCCTCCCCTTTCCTCCTCCCCTCCCCAGCCCGACTCGCCCACCACGGCCGCCGTCAAACGTCACAAAGCCTATGTAGAGGTGGCGCGCGGCCTGGAAGACTTGGAGGTGCGTTGGTTGGTGGGGGCGAGGACGCAACACCGCCCCATGCGCGCGCGTTTTGTGTTTGCCCCGCCTTGGACGCGCTGCCACCCCCTCGTCACCCGCGCCGGCCGCGGTGGCATGTAGCGGGAGGCTGCCTGTGGCGCTGAGTGCGGTATGGAGAGTGGCAACGGACGAGAAGGGGGCAAACGTTGGGCAGCACTGTGTTTTTGTTTTCGCCACGCTCACCACCCCCGCCCCCTCCCAATCCCCCTAGGGCCTGCTCTCCGACGCTCTGACCGAGGTCACCCACTTCAAGACGGCCGCCTCCATCGCCGCCGCGTCCCGCGACCTGGCTGAAGAGCGCGGCCGCCTGGCCGCGGGCGTCGCGGCGCGCCGCCTCGCCAACGCCGCCTCCGACGCCGCCGACAGGGATGCCGCCGCCGCCCGCGCCACCGCAGCGCACGAGTACCTGGCGGCCGCCGCCGCCCTGGACGCGGAGCGGTGGCGGGCGGCCGCGGCGGTTGCCCAGCTGCGCGCCGCGTCGGCGGCCGAGGATGCTGCCCTCGCCTCCGCCCGTGCTGACGCTGCCACGGCGGCGGGAGACGCGCTGGGAGCAGGTGCCACCGCCGCACGCAACACAGCGACCGCCCTGGACGCCGACGCGGCCGACGCGCGCGCGGCGGCCGACCGCGCGGCGTCCGTCGCCGCCGCGCTGCGCAACCAGCTCGCCTCTAAAGACGCCGACGTGCGGGCCGCACAGGCGCACGCGTCCGCGGCTGCGGATGAAGCGGCGGCGGCTACAGCACGCGCTGACGCTGCGAGAGCGGCGGCCGCTGCAGCTGAAGCCGCAGCAACCGAGCGCGTGCGCCTGGCTGAAGTCACAGCCTCTGCCTCCATGGAGCGCGCCGACGCGGCTGAACGCGCGGCCGCCGACCGCGAAGCCGCCGCCTCGGAGCGCCTGGTGGCGCGCGCCAAGGCGGCGGGACTCGAAGACACGATCGCGACGGAGCGCCTCGCCGCCGCGGCCGACCGCGCGCGCCTCGTGGAGCGCACCCTGCGCGCCGAGCTGGCCGCCGCCCGGGAAGCCGCCGACGCGGAGCGCGCCCGTGCGGACGCCGCCATGATGGCGGCGTCCGGGGGGGACGCGGGCCTGCGCGCGCGGTTGGCTGACGCGACCGCGGCCGCGGCCGCCGCCACCCGCGCAGTGGCCGCCAAAGACGCCCGCGTGGCCGCCCTGGAGGACGCGCTGGCGGCGGCTGGTGGGCGTGGGCGTGGCGGGGGTGCTGGTGCGTCCACCATGCCGTCCGACTCGCCGCCCGGCGCGGCCGAGGTGGCGGGGGCGCTGGGCGCGGTCGCGTCCCTGGTGCACGCGCTGGCCCCGGGCGCCCCCCGCGCCCCGCCCCCGCCCAGCGACGGCGACGAAGATGGCGACGTCAGCGATGCCTCCCCCCCCTCCTCTTCTGGCGGCGGCGGCGCGTCGCCCGCGTGGCAGCCGGCGGGCGTGCGCACCGCGCGCGCGGCGCCGCCCCCGCGTGGCGACCGCCCCGCCCGCCGCCGCCGGGTGGCGCCGTCCGTCGCCTCGGTGGACGGACTGGTTGCCTCGCCCGCGCCAGCGGTGGTGGCGGCCGCCGACAAAGAGAACGCCGACCGCCCGCCGTCGGCGGCCGCACCGCGCCCGCCGTCTGCTGTTTTCTCGCCGGCCTCCAAGCGGGGTGGCGCCCCTTCTCCCGCGGGCGACGACGCCACCACCACTGTCGTCGGTCCGCTGGCCGCCCTGACGCCCGCCGCCGTGGCGGCCGCCGCGCCGCGCGCGGGCGGCGCGGGCGCGGAGGCCGCGGCCGTGCGCGTCGCGATCGCGGCCGCCGCGGACGCGGCCGCCGCCCCCGTCCCCCCCAAACGCAGGCTGGGGCCACCGTCCGGCATGTCGTTCCTGCTGGCTGCCGGCGGGGGTGATGGCGACGTGGGGGCGGCGTTGGGCGCGGCCACAGTCGCCGCGCCGCCGCCGCCGCGCCCGGTCGCGGGGGAGCGGCCGCCCGGGTTTGTGGTGCCGGCCCTGTTTGGCGGGGTGAGGAAGGAGTGATGAGAGAGAGGGTTTGTTTGTGTGGGTGTGACTTTGTAAAACAAGAGGAGGAGAAACTGCCCAGTCGAGGGGGAGCGAGCGGGGAGTGAAAACCCACTCGACCAGCCCATTTCTTGTTGCTTTGCCGCGCCCCCCCCCTCCCTCGCGCACCGCAGGCGCCCGTGTGTCCACACCATGGTGAGACACAAGCTCGTGGCCATCCAACCGTGAGGCCCGCGCTAACCGCCGCCGACCGTGGCGGGCCGCCGCCGCTCGCGTGCCTCTCCACCTCCCCACCAATCGCAACCCTCCCCTCCCTCAGTCCGCCCCCGTCGAAGTCAGGGCCACAGACCAGGCCTCCATCAATGAGTTCAACCGCCTGTTCCAACACTCCAAAGAGTTGGCGGCTGCGTTAAAAGCGGCGACCGCGGCGGTCGACGGCGCTGACGACGCGGCCGGAGAGCTCGCCCTGGCTGATGAGGACGACTGCGGCCCCACCGTGCGCTTTGTGGTGGGGGAGTGCTTCTACCACTGTCCCACCGAGGAAGCGGAGGCGCGGGCGGAGGCAGCGTTGGCGGCCGCGCGCGCCGACGCGGCGGCGGCCAAGGCCAAGTGTGACGAGGTGGCGGGTCGGGTGGCCGAGCTCAAGGCGACGCTGTACGCGCGGCTGGGGGATTCCATCAATCTGGAGGCGTGAGAGGAGGGAGAGAGAGAGTGCGTGTGAGTAGACCCAGAAGTGAAGAGAGAGGAGAGAGAGCGTGGCTCGCCTCGACACAACTCAAACTCGAGTTTTTTTCTCTTCTCCCTCGCTCCTCTTTTTGCTCTCCTGCCCGCCCGCCGAAAGCAAAATGCCCTTCTCCCGCTACGTCGAGATCGGCCGCGTCGCCCTCATCAACTACGGCCCCGAGATCGGCAAGCTGGTCGTCATTTCGGACGTCGTGGACGCCAACCGGGTGCGTTGATTTCGGGCCGCCGGCGCGACGGGACACGGCAATCTGTCGCCCCTACCCCCCTCTCTCCACGCTCGCGCCCGGCCCGGTCGCTGGCCAGGCAACGGGCGGCCCGTGATGGGGGGGGCTGGATGGCGTGATCGGGGCGTGGTGGGAGGGCAGAGGGCGAGAGCAGCGCAGGCGGCGCCGGGAGGGGGGCCGTCGGCTCCCCCCGTCCGCCCTCTGCCACCTCCCTCCCTCTGCACCCCGCCTCGCCCGCGAGGCGGCGCGAGGGCCATGCTCTGGGCGCGTGCACGCTGGGCATCGAGCGGTCAAGTAGGCCAGGCTTGTGCTGGCGACACGCGCGGCGGCCCTCCGCCCGATCGCTCGCCCCCCGCCCCCCGGCTTCGCGCCCGCCCCGCCGCGCCCTCCTCGCCCCCACCCTCCCCCAACGCCGCGCGCAACACACATGCATACCCTTGCCTCACCCCCCTCCCCCCCTCCCCACCCCATTGCTCAGGCCCTGATCGACCGCCCCGACGAGACGCGGCGCCAGATCAACTTCAAGCGCCTCGCGCTGACCGACTTCAAGGTCGACATCCCCCGCCTCGCCAACAAGACCGTGCTCAAGAAGGCGCTGGCCGAGTCGGGCGCGTTTGACAAGTTTGCGGCGACCGCGTGGGGCAAGAAGCTGGCTGCGCGCGCGGCCAAGGCCGGCTTGACCGACCTGGACCGCTACAAGGCGGCCGTCGCGCGCAAGACGCGGTCTTCGGCGATCAAGGCCAAGCTGGCCAAGTGAAGAGAGGGAGAGCGTGTATGGGGGAGGGTGGAAGAGTGTTGTTTGGTGCTCGCCGCCTCTTTACCCGCACTTGTTCTTGCTTTCTGCCGCCCCAGCTTTTCCATTTCGTGTTTCTTTTGTGCTCCTGTGTTGCTTCCCACAACAAGCTCTGCCCTTTTTTTTGGTCGAAAAATACAAAGAACCCCCCTTTTTTCTGTTCTCTCACGCGCGCGTCTCGTCGCCCCCGCCGCCTCCCCCTCCCTCCACGTCCGATCCATAGCCACCCTCCCCCTCTCCCTCCTCCTTTTGCTTCTCGCCACGGACCAGGCGCATGATGCGGTCATCGACACCGCCACGTGTGGCGGCCGACAGGGCGGCGTGGTCGCCCCCGATCCTCTCCAGCAGCGCGTGCCACAACGCTCCACCTCGCGGCCCTCCCGGCCTGGATGCAGACAGCAAAGTCGCGGCATCCGCGGCCGCCACTGTCCACACGCCAGCTTCCACTTCTGACGCGAGTTGGCCGGGGGACCAGCCACAGTAGCCGGAGAGCCACTGAAACGCGTCTGCAGGGGCGGCACCAGACGCGGTGGCCGCCGCGGCAGCCTCCACGCCGCCCACACACACGCCGGGGACGACTTGGACGGCGCCGGGCAGGGAGGGGAGGGCGTGAACGACGTGGACGGAGGCTCGCTCGACGTCGCCGCCGAGGTATAGGGTGCACCCCCCGCACGCGGGCAGCAGGGCGTCCACGCCGCCCACGTCGGCCAGCGTGTATTGGGAGGGCTTGTTGAGGATGAGGCCAGCACTTCCGTCTGGGCCGTGGGAGATGAGGAGGACGACTGATTGATGAAAGTAGGTTTGGCTGGTCGTGAACAGCAGCGGGTGCGCGATCAGCACGGCCCCCGCCTCCGGGGCGGTGAGAGGGTGGGCCCACCCGGAGGAGGTGCCGGGGGCGGGGGCGTCGGCGTCGGCGGCGTCGGCGGCGGGGCGTGTCGCGGCGCCCGCGGACGCGCCGCTGACTAGGCGCGCCCGAAACTCCCGCCAGTCGGTGTCGGCGCCCGCCAGGGGCAGCTTGAGGTCGGACCCGGACGCATCGTCGGCCGGGGTGAAGTCGGAGGGAGGGGTGGCGCGCGGGGGGCTGTGTGTTTGGGGGTGAACGAAAACGGTCGGGGTTGCGCCCTCTCCTCTCTCCGCCCACGCCCGCGAGTCTGCCGCGTCCCCGCCGCCTCCCAACGCGACACGTGGCGCGAGTGTGCGCGTGCCGCATGGGCACATGCATAGCACCCCTTGTCCCCCCCCCCCCTCACCGTGCGACGCGCCGGGTCGTCATTGCTCGCCGCGGCAGCGCGGCTGCCGCGCGGTGGCCGGCTAGGGCGCCCATTTGGCACACGGCGGGACTGTGAGAACAGCTGAAACTGCCGGCTCGTCGGTGCGAGGTGGGAGAGAGAGGGACGGCGTGTGTCGAAACACGCCCCGCAGCGAAAAGGGCGAGAGACGGTGTGCCACAAAAAACGAGCCACCCTCCGCTTCATCTCACGCAGCACCACCCCCAACGTCCGCGGGCGACCCCTCCCCCACATACCCACCGCTCGCCCCCTCCAGAATGGCTTTGATTCTCACCCTCACCGCATCCGCCAGGGCGGCGGCGGAACCAGCGCGCAGCGACCGTAGCTGGGCGCCAGAGGCGAGCGGCGCGCGCGCGCGCGGTCGCCCCCGGAGAACCCCACATAAACCGTCATCCCGCACACCGTCGCCCCCCTATCTGAGGCATCGATGGTGGAGGTCGCGTTGACGCCACTCTCGCACGCGTCGATGGGGGCGGCGCACGAGGCTTGACCGGTGCGTGTTTGGACACACCGCCCCCCCCCCCCGCCCGCCGCACCCGACACACCCCACGTCCGCCCAGTCAATGGACGTGAGGGCGCCCCCCGTCATCCGCACGTCCGCCACCAACGTGGCCACGATGCCGGCAGCTGCGGTGGCCTCGGGGTCAACCGACGCAAACACGCGGGGAGGCGAGCGCGTGGACGGCCCGCGGAAGAGAACCCCCGTGACCACGCCAGGGCGCCCCGCTGCCGCCGCCGCCGCCAGCAACCCTGTCAACACGCCGGGAGGCACATGCAGGGCGGCTATGGCGTCGACGCGCAGGGCGTAAGGGGCGAGGACGGAGGAGGAGGCAAGGGCGGAAGAAGCGTTGACCGCGGCGGCGGGCGCGTCCGGCGGGGGCGCGCACGGCGACGCGCCGTCGGTCCACGCGTCCACGGTGGCGCCCGGCCACAGGGCGAGGCCCAGGTAGAGGGGGTGAGACTGGTGTGGTGTGTGTGTGTGTGTGGGGGGGGGAGTGAGGGTGGAAAGGGCAGGACCACGACCCTTTTCTCTCCACCCCTCTCACCACTCACACACACACCTTGGTCGCCAGCCCGGGTTCAGAGCAGGGATCGTACCGCCCTCTCGACGATGCGGCGGCGGCGGTGGCGGCCAGGGCGGCCGCCACGGCGAGCGTCGCAGCGCGGCGCGGCATCAAGAAAAGTGGAGGCAAGAGAAACCTACCCCTCCGCCGCCTGTTGCTTGGTGCTCCCGCGCCGCCCCTCACGAGAACACACAAAGAGGCACAACAAAGAGAGAGAGAGGAGAGCCAGCCGTGTTGTCTCCCGCCAGTGTGACCGTTTTTCGTGTTCCTTCACACACCCAAACCACTGTTTTCCCCCGCTCACCCCCCCTGCCCCCGCCCACGCCGTCCCATGACCATAAAATCACCGCCCACCCGCCCCCGGCACGCCCAGCAGCATCTGGTTCCCGTGCGGCAGATACACCACGTTGCCCGACCGCGACAGCGTGCTCGCCACCTCCTTGGCGGCCTCGATGCGGCGCAGCTCGATCATGCCTTGGCCCGCCGACCGCGTCGCGTCGGAGATCAGCTTGGCCGCCGTGCTCTCCCCTTCCGCCCTGATCACCGCCGCCCGCCGCTCCTGGTCGGCTTTGGCGACGACGAAGCGGGCGCGCTCGGCCTCCTGTTGGGCGACCTGCTTGGATTCCACGGCCTTTGTGAATTCAGTGCCAAAGGAAAGGTGCGTGATGGCAATGTCGTCGACCAAAATGTTAAACTCTTTGGCGCGCTTGGTCAACGAGTCGCGCACAGCCTTGCTGACCGCGTCACGCTGGGTCAGCAACTGTTCCGCGTTGTACTGGGCGACGACGGATTTGAGGACTTCGTTGCCGATGGACGGCAGGACGCGCTCGTCCCAGTCCGTGCCCAGCGACTTGAAGATGGCGGGCAACGCCTCCAGGTCGGGCTTGGACAGGACGCGCAGCGAGATGTTGACCATCTGCAGGTCTTGGGTGCCCGTCACAGACGAAATCGTGCGGGGGCGGGTGCGCACGTCCATGACGTGGGGCGTCTGGAACCAGGGGACACGAAAGTGGGTGCCCTCCCCCGCGGGAGTGTCGAGCACGCCGGACAGGCGGTCGTACATGACGGCGCGTTCACCGCCGTCGACTGGGGAGTGGGAGGGGTGGGGGAGGGGTTGGGGTGGAGGTGGGTGAGTGGAGAGATCTCGGGCGGTCGGCGCGGCCAGCCGGGGAGCGGCATCCCACCCGCCGCCGTCCTCCCTCCCCCGCGCGCCCGTGTTTCTTTTCCTCCCCACTCTCCTCCAAATCACACACTCCCACTCACTCACCCGTGTACAGCGACGACTGCAGGGCGGAGGCGCCCAGGCCGAGGCCGACAGCAGCGCGGGCCAGTTTGGCCAGCGCGGCGGCCAGGGCGGCGGCTTGGGGGTTGGGGGCGGCCATTGGTGGTGGTGTGTGTGGGAGTGTGTGTGGTGCGTGCGCGACGCCTGGGCGTGTGTGGAACGGGGGCGCAGAGCCAGGCGCACAACACAGCCAACGACGAAGAGGTGTGTTGGCGTGGTCTCGGGGAAAATGACGGCAGAACGCATTTGCCGTTTCCCTCCCTGTCGCGCGGCTCGCCCGCCCAGAGCCCGCGCGCTCGCTGCGTGTCGAGCTTAAGCACACACACACACACACACACACGCTCTCGGTCACGCACACACTCACACGAAAATGGGCAACGTCTCCACCCGCCCTGCCGACGACGCGCTGACCGCGGCCGCGGCCGCGCCGCCCGCCCACGTGCCGCCACCGCCCTCCCCGCCCGCGTCCCCGGGGTCACCCCTGACGTACGCCCCCCACGCCCAGTCGGAGCCGTTGCCACCGCCTGGACCCGCCCCCGAGTTTTCGGCGGGAGGGTGGGCGGGCGGCGCGGGGCGCGGCGTGCCGACCGTCATCTCCTGGGCGCACGGGGGGTCCGTCATCGAGGTCAAGGGTTCGTGGGATGGGTGGGCGTCGAGGACGCCCTTGGCCCGCACCGCGCGCGCGGGCGGCGGCGGCGGCAGTGGCGGCGCGGCGGTCGTCAAGGTCCTGCCTCCCGGAGTCTACCAATACAAGTTTGTCGTCGACGGCGTGTGGCGGCACGCGCCCGATGCTGCGGCTGCCTACGATGACGCGGGCAATGTCAACAATGTTTTAACTGTGGCCGACGCGCCGCCCGACGACACTTCCGCTCTCGACGCTTTCGACGCGCCGCCCTCCCCCCCCCTCCTCCTATGGCGCTACGCCGCCCGCTCTCGACGACTGCGCCAAGGAGCCGCCCCCCGCGCCGCCCCACCTGGCGTTGACGCTGTTGAATGTGCCGCCGGCAGCTGCGGCAGCGGCAGCCGCGGCCGCGGGCGCCGCCCCGTGCGGCGGCCTGCCCCGCCCCCAGCACGTGGTGCTCAACCACCTGTATACCCGCCGCGGCGACGGCGGCGGTGGCTCGGTGGGGGGCGGCAGCGAGAGTGGGGGCAGTGGCGGGAGGGGAGCGCCCGCTGTGGTGGGGGAGACACACCGCTTTCGCGGCAAATACGTCACCACCGTGCTGTACGCGCCCCGGACGCCGGCGGCGGCGGTGGCGCCGGTGGCGGAAGGGTTGCCGGTGTGAGTTTTGAGTGAGTTTTGTTTTGGCTGTTTTTTTTTCTTCGTTGTTGCACACTCACGGCAGCGAAACCAAAAAGAGAGGGAAAAAAAGCATCCACACACCCACGCACACACTCACTTCACCCCGTGCACCGCGTGCCGCGCGTCCTCCGCCCGCCCCGCCGCCACGGCCGCCACCAGGCGCGCGCGCGCGGACCCCGTGTCCCCGCCGCGCGCCCAGCGAACGATCGGCCCCTCCCCCTCCCGCCCCGGCCTCGGCGGCTCCAGGGACACACACTCGGGCGCCGCCTCCGCCAGCGCGGTCAGCAGGGTGGACGCGGGGGTGGTCAGCAGGGTGCGGGAGAGCGCGGCCTCCACCGCCGCGCGCGCGCGCGCACGCGCGCCGGTCCCCCAGAAAACACGGCCCTCACCGTGTCCAGTGCCGCGGGCAGCGCCTCCCGAGCCGCAGCAGCCGCGCGGGAGGCGGTGGCGGCGGGGCCGGCCACCGCGTCGCGCGCCGCGGTGGCGACCGCGGCCGCGCGGATGGCGGAGAGGGGCAGGGACCCCGCCGCCGCGGCAGCCGCCGCCGCGGGGGGCAGGGACGCCAGCAGCTCGTCATCCGTGGCGGACGCGGCGCGGGCGGCCGCTGCCGCGGACGCGCCACCGTCGACGGCGGCCAAGAGTGAAGCACCCAGGCCGCGGCGCGCGCGCGAGGGCTGCGCGCCGGCGGCAGTCGCTGACCCCGGCGTGTGGGCGGCCGGCGCCGCGGACGCGGGCGTGGCGGCCGTGCCGCGCGGCAGGGGGGAGGCGGCCGCCCGCCCCACCGGCAGGGGGGGCGGGGCGGCGGTGGGGGGGTCGAGGAGGAGAGAGGGAGTGGCGTCCCCCGGCGCCGGCGACGCCCCCCGCGCCGCGGCAGGCGTCGCCGCCCCCGCCGCCCGGGCCGCCGCCCGGGCGGCAGCCTCCGCCGACTTGCGCAACCTTGTCGCAAACTCTTGGCGAGCGGCCCCGGGGTCGGTGTGGGGGAGGGTGATGGCAAGCCAGGCGGGCGCGCCCCCAGCCGGCGACGCGGCCGCGGACGCCGCCACTGCCGCCCCCGCCGTGCCGGCGGCCGCATTGCCGCCACGCGGGGGGGGCACATACTCCAGCTTGATGCCGTCCGGCCAGATGGCGGCCATCTGAAGCAAGTGTTTCACGGAGAAGGAGCGGCCGCTTGCTGCTTCGACCCCACTCCGCACCCCCTCAAACGTGGCCCTCTGCCCCCGCACCCGCGTCGTCAGGGACACGACCGACACCAGGGCGGCGTACAGGTCGCTCAGGGCGGCGTAGGCGGGGGGCAGGCCCTGGATCAGGGCGGCAACGGCGGCGGACGCGGCGCCCTGCGCTCCGCGTGGCCCGCTTGGCGGCAGCGGGGGCAGCGCGCCGGAGGCGGTGCGCTGCGCAGTCGGCGCCAGGGGCGGCCGCGTCCGCCCACCATTCCCATTTGCCAACGGCGGCACCAGGGGCGGCTTGCGCGGCGTGAGCGCGGGCGCGGAGGTCGGCGGCCCCGCCGGCGTGCGCAGGCCGCGGGCGGGGGTGGGGGCCACGCCGCCCGCGGCCGCCACCAGGGACGCGCCCCGGCGCAGGCGGTCGATGCGGGGCGTGGCTGTGAGAAGAGGAGGGGAGGAGGGAGAGAGGAGGGGGAATTGAGTTGCCGTCGGTCGCATCATCCGGCGGTGTTGTTTCTTTCGGCGGGCCCCCGCCCCCGCCTTTCCCCACAGTCTCTCTCTCACCATCCACCGTGTCGATGGACGCTTTCTTGGCAACGGGAGCCGACGCGGGCGCGACGGCCCGTTTGCGGGTCTGTTGGGGGGGGGGGGGGGGGGAGAGGAGGTAGAGGGCGGTGAGCGGAATCGGAGTCGGCGGGCAAGCGTCGCTCTCTCCCCCGCCGCCGCCGCGCACGCTCCACGCACCCGGTACGCGTCCTTGACGGTGGGCGCCATTGCGTTGTGTGGGGATGGAGGGAGGGCGAGTTGTGTGTGCGGCTCCCTCTCTGCGAAAACGCTCGGCAAGTGTGCGGCGGCAAAAGCGTAGAGCGGCAACGACACGGCGGCCGAGGCGTTGCGCGCGGTTTGAAAAACGGCTCTATCTCGCGTTCCAACCTCCTCCATGTTTTTTATCAACGGGCCCGCAGGTTTGTTTACAAAATCCATCAAATACATTCTCGAGAGCGGAATAAGTTTGGGTCAACAAAAGAGGGGGGTGGGGGTCTGGTTTTTGGGTCAAGTTTTATTTTTTGAAATCGACCCTCTCTCTCTCTCTCTCCGCACACACAACCACCCAGCTAGGGCGTTTCGTTTCCGCTCTCTCCACACACAACTCTGAAAATAATCCGACCAGCGAAAAACAGCAACAACAATCAATCAAAACTTTTCATTTCACGCCGCGCGCGGCGCCACCACCCGCCGCGGCACGGGCGGCGGCGCCTCGTCCGCCACGATGGGCGGCGGCGGCGGCGGCAGGCCCGCGGCGGCGGCGGCGGCGGCGGCGGCGGCCCGCTCGGCGGCCGCGGCGGCCGCGTCTGCGTCCGCGCGCGCGGCGGCGGCCGCAGCCGCTTCCTCCTCCACATCGCGCCGATCGTGCGCCGCCATCAACGCCCCCAACACTCCCACAGCGCGCAGCCAGGCCACCACCACCATGGCGTAGGCGGCGGCTAAGAAAGGCAGGGCGGCGGGCAGGGACCCGGTGGCCAGGAGGAGGGCCTGGGTGGTCCAAGCCGCCCCAGACTTCCCAATCTGCGACCCCACCAAATCAACAGCCGGCTTGCCCGCCGCCTTTTCGTCGGCATCCATCTCGATGTACACCATCTCTTTGGCGGGGTCGAACAGGGAGAACTTGGCGGCCCGGGCAAAGACTTGGGTGATGGCGCCCGCGGCGACGCCGGCCGCGGCGGGGGCCAGCCCATACAGGGTCCACGACGCAGCCCCACTCTGGGCAGCCGCCAACGACAGACCAAAGAACGCACCCCCCGTCACAGCCATGACGGCGGGCGTGGCGGCGGCGGCGACGCGCCAGCCTGCATACTGAAAAACGAAACGACCCGCCAACATCGAAAAAATGGTGGCCCACCCCGTCGCAATCGACACGTCAGCCAGCACGCCCTGGTAGGCGAGGGAGGAGGGGGCGTGCGCGCGCAGGGCGCCCTTCCAGGCGAACTCGAAGAGGCGGTGGGCGACGCCGTAGCCGACGACGAGAAAGGCGAGGTTGGTCACTGTGGGGCTCGCCCGCAACGCCGCCAGCGCCCCTCCCGCCCCGCCCGCCTTGGCGGCCGCTTTGGCGGCCCGCTTCTCAGCGTCTTTGGCGTCTTTGGCGGGGTCGGGGGGGGGGGGTGGGCACGCGGGCCGCGACCCACGCGCGCAGGGCGACCATGGCGGCGGCCAGCGCGCAGACGGTTCCAACCAGCGCGCGCAGCGCCCACGCTTCGCCGCCACCGCCGACAGCTGCAGCAGCCGCGTTCACGGCTTTGACGTAGGACCCCGCCACGACGAGGGCGACGTTGGCGGCGACGCCCATGAGGGGGTAGAGCGCTTTTGCGTCACTCACGGTGCACACGTCGTTTGCCAACCCCCAAAACAACACAGCAATGGCCACCCCACCCCACAGCTCAGCCGCGCAGAAGAACAGGGAATACGTCCAGTGTTCCAGGACGCGGATGAGGCCGGCCAGGCCGGAGGGGAGGGAGGCGGCGAGGGGGGCGAGGCCGCCCGCGGGGTGGAGGGACGGGGCAGCGGGGTACAGCACAAGTGTGAAGAAAGCATAAAACCCGACCAGGGGCGCCAGGGCGGCCGCAAACCGGGGCACGGGGGGCAGGCGGGACGCGACGCGCTTGTAGTAGACGAAGAAGGCGAGGGAGGCCGGGAGGACGCCGAGGGACGCGAGGAAGGGGAGGGCCTCTGCGCCCGCGGCTGTGACAACCAGCGCGTCTTTCAGCGACTGCAAAATGGTCAGATTGAATGAGGCCGCAAAAAAGATGGCGCCCAGGGGCAGGGCTTTGGCCCACAGGGAGGCGGCGACCCCGGCCGACTCAATCTCGGCCGCGAGCGCGGGGAGCGAGTCGGCGGGGACGCGGGGGAACGCGTGCCGCTGGGCATCACTCTCCTCCTCCTTCTCCCCGCTCACGCGCTTGCCGTCGGCCGACCACCAGTGCTTGCGGCCGCGGCGGGCGAGGTAGTGGTCGTTGGTCTTGGCGCCGGCTGCCGAGAGTTCGAGGGGGAGGGCTAGCAGGAAGCGGGCGACGCGGGAGGCGGGCAGGCGGCGGGGAGTGGAGGAGGAGGAGGAGGAGGTGGATGGTGTGTCGGCGTCGTCAGGCGTCGCGCGTGGCGGGAGCGGGGCTGGTGTGGGTGAGGGAGGGAAAGGTTGGTCGACGGAAAAGCGCAGCCGCCCGCTCGCTCTCCCCCCTCCCCACGCTGTCGGTTGGTGCCCTCCTCCCCCTCCTCCTCTCTCTCCCTCACGTGCAGACCGCTTCACAAGCTCTGCCGCGTTCGGGCTGGGCACACATTGGCTCCACAGGCGGCGGGCACGTGCGCACGGCAAGTGACAGCCTTGACCAATTGTTAGCGGCAGCACCGTCGCCGTCGAAACTCGTCCCCTGCTCTCCCCACCGCCCACGCTGCGCCGCTTCTGCCCACACACGGGTGCATGGGAGCAGTCCCCAGCTTGCCCCAGTGTGGGTCGTGGCCCCGAAGACGCAGCCAGAGAGCTGTGTGCGCCCCCGTCTCTATCTCTCGCTCACCTTGCCGCCGCGCCGGCGCGGGCGCCGCGCGCTGTGGCGCCAGGCGTGGCGCGCACCGCATGCGCACCACGGGCGTGGTGAGCATCGTAGTGTGTGTGTGTATGCGGGCGGGGACGCACAGAGAGAGCAAAAAAGCGCGGGCCACCCGTTCAAAAAAGAGGTGTGAGAAACGAGCGTGTCGGAAAAAAAATCGCACAGCGACTACGTTTTTATTGGTGTTCATTCGACACCCCGCGCTCCCTATCTGGCCGGCTTCCTCCCTGTTTTTTTGACACGGGGGCGCCTGCAGCGTTCTCCACTACACGCGTGAGCCACAAAACCCGGTTCACACACGCCCCCATGGCCGCGCTGTCGCGTGCCCCGGTGCGGTTGAGCGCGCTGCGCGCCGCGCTGCGTGCCCCTGCCCCCCGCCCCTCGCCCTCCGTCCGGCAATCAGTGTCCATGATTCTTGGCAACGCGTCGCCATCGCCGGCGGTGCGCGGAGGCCGCGTGGCGGTGCGCGCGGCCGCGTCAGGGGACGACCCCGACGACGTGGCGCTCCCATCTGGAACGGTTCTAGATGAGCTTCCGCTCTTCCCACTTTCTGTCGTTGCCATGCCAGGCAGTGATGTACCCCTTCATATCTTTGAAGCAAGGTGAGCGGGTGGGCGCGGGGAGAGGTTTTGGGGCGGTGGTGGGGTTGGTTTATCATGTTTTGCTCGTCGAAACCCCCACCCCTCCACCCACCACCCAGGTACCGCATCCTCTTCAACACCCTGCTCGACGGCGCGGACGACGTTGACCCGGGGCTCGTCACCCCGGACGCCCCGTGGCGCGCCTCCAAAACGTTTGGCCTGTGCTGGTCCGACGGAAAAGGCGGCGTCGCGTCTGTTGGCACCCTGCTCGCCATCCACGATCACGCCCAACTGGACGGTGGCCGCATGGCCATCAACTCGAAAGGTGTGCAACGGTTCCGCGTCCTTTCTGTGATTTCGCCGGCGCCGATCGTGACGGCGCGGGTTGAGATGTTGGGCGACGGCGACGACGCAGACTCGCCAGAAGCGATGGAGGCTGCGTCCCGCGTCGCCACCGAGTTCCGCGCCCTCCTGGCCCTCAACCTGAGGCTGGGCCTGATCAGCCGGGACGCGGTGGCGGCGACGTGGGTGCCGACCGAGGGCGCGGGTGGAGACGCAGACGCGCTGGAGCCCGCGGAACTCGCGTCGCTCTCCCCCGCTGCTTTATCTTACTGGGTCGCGTCCTTCATGGCTGAATCCTCCCCCATGCACCAACAAGCGTTGTTGCAGGAGGATTCGACAGTTGCCCGCCTGACCAGCCTGCTGGAAGTGCTGGAAGGGTCGGTCTCCTTTTTGAGGGCCAAGGCGGCAGTGGACGCGCTTAAGCTGGGGAATGAGGGATGATGGTATGCGTGTGTGTGTGTGTGGTGAGTGAGTGAGAGAGAAGCACGAAACGGAGAGGGCGGGTGGCTCCTGCGCACGATTTTTTTCCTTGTAGTTTTCCAACCCCATTTTTCTCTTGCGCCTGTACTCCTGATTTGTCGGTGGATCTCTCCCCACTTTGAGTTTAATGATTACTAACAGAAAAAGTTAAAAAAAACACGCTCAAACCCGATTTCTTTCACGGGATCTGGCGATCGTACGGTTTGCCCGTCCCCAGGGCCGCCCGCTCCTCATTCTCTGCCTCCACCGCCAGCAGGGCGTCCTTGACGTAGTGCGCGTAGGGAGTCTGGAGGGCCTTCACAGGCTCAGGCAGGTAGTCGCGTTTGAGGGACAGGTCCATGGCGCGCTTCAACCGCTGGTTGCGTGCATCGACAACATCCTGGGGCAGCCGCTCCAGCGCGGCCCCCACATCCTGGTTGAGCATGGGGTCGTACAGGTCGTCGTAGCGCAGGCCGTACTTGGTGACCTCGCGCGCGACGGCCGCGCGGTAGGCGCGCGCCGCCCACGCGGCCAGGGGCTCCAGGAGGGCGGGGACTTTGGGGTTCCAGATCGACATGGTGTGGAGTGTGTGGTGCGAGGCCGCCCTGTGTGACGTTTTTTTTTGGGGGGGAGGGGGTGAGAGAACGAGCGTGCAACGCACAAGGAAGCGGGTGCACACACACACCAACACACAGACACGCAAGCGCGGCGGTCGGATAACTTTGAAGACTGATTTGTTATGGTGTGAGTGGTCGCCAGCCGGGGGGCCAGCACGGAGGGTGGGAGGAGGGGAGGGGAGCAAAGGACGAGAGAATGGCAGCGTGGCCGCCACCCTTCGTCCCTGCCCCCCCCCCCGCCCTCCTCCACCCCGTGGTTTTGCAGCCACCCCGTCACGCCAAGTTCACAGGGCTCGTCCCTCCGCCGCGTGTGTGCGCGTGCGCGCGCGCGCGTGTGTGTGGTGTGACGCGGCGCGCGTGGGGCGGCGCGCCGCAGAGGGCGTCGCCGCGCACATCTGCCCTGGCGCGCGCCGCTCCGCCTCTGTGCGCCTCGCCACGCGTCCCCACTCCCCCCCATCAGGGGGAGAGGATCGTGTGCGAGGCCGCGCTGCCCAGTGGGGGGGGTGGCACGATCGCCACCACCGTACCTGCTGGCACAAAAAGCAGACGAGACTGTGTGAGCGTCGCCTCACTTCGTTATCTTTTCTTTCGCTTCGCGTCGCAGCACACGATGGCCGCCGAATCCTGGGACTCGGGCACGCGCGTCGCGGTGCAGCGCATCCCCCTGTTGACGGTGAGAGAGCGCGCGTGTGTGTGTGTGTGTGTGTGGATAGAGCAGACACGGCGAGGAGCACATGGGGCGAGGCAAAAGCACCGATGCGCGCACACCCACCCCACCAACCCACACAGACCAACGCCGGCCCCCGCGACGCGGACGCCTGGCCCACCCGCCTCAAAGAGGAGCTCACCGCCCTCATCAAGTATGTGCAGGCCAACAAGGCGGCCGACTCTGATTGGTTTACAGTGTCCCCGGCCGACGCGCGCGGCGCGTCGTGGAAGGGCAAGTGTTGGTACGTGCACAACCTGGTTCGCTACGAGTTTGACTTTGAGTTTGACATTCCGGCCACGTACCCCGCGACGTCGCCCGAGATTCGGGTTCCGACGCTGGACGGCAAGACGGCCAAGATGTATAGGGGGGGCGCCATTTGCCTGACCCTCCATTTCAAACCGCTGTGGGCCAAGAACGCGCCCCACTTTGGGGTGGCGCACGCGCTGTGCCTGGGGCTGGCCCCCTGGCTGGCGGCCGAGGTGCCGCACCTGGTGGAGAGCGGGGTTGTCGCGCCGCCGAATTGAGTTTTTTTTTTTTTTTTTTTTTTTCTGTTAGCAAAAAGAGAGCGTGTTTTTGTGGATCGCATGTTTACACACACACACACACATACGCGCAGCTTACACAGACGCAGTTGAGCCCCAAAACAAGAGACAGAAAACAAAAAAAAACACATCATTGTTCACCAACCATCACCTCCTTGACCTCGACCCCCAGCGCCTCCCCCGCCGCCCTCGCCGCCAGGTAGCCCGCGCACCCGGCCACGCTACCGCCCGGGTGTGTGCCTGCACTCGCGGAGAACAGGGCGTCGACGCCAGGGACTGCTGTCGGGAAACGATCCGTCAGTGCTAGTGTGTTGCTGACGTGGTGAATGTGCCGCGTCGCAATCCCGAAATGAGTCTCGATGTCGGGTGGCGCCATCAGGCGGGCTTCGTGGACGCAGGCATGTATGCCGGGCGCCCAGTGGGCAACCGCATCCAGCAGGGAGCGTGTGTACTGCTCCCGGAACGCGGGCGTCCACTTTTCGTCCGCCAGGGCCGGCGCCAGCTGCACAAACAGGGCGGCCGAGTGGCGACCTTGGGCATCGCGCACGGTGGGGTCGGCCACTGAAGCAAAATAGAATTCGATCGGCGGGTGGGCACCGGGTTCGCACACGGCCCTCCCCTCTGCCGCAGCGCGCGCTGCGGCCGTCAGCGCGGCCATGGCGCCCGACGCCGCCCGCGGACTCTCCGCCCCGCACAACAAGTGTGTTGTCGTCCTGTGCTGGCCGATGTCGGCCGGCGCGCACGGAAAGGCGGGTAGGGAGGACAGGCACAGATTCAGTTTGGCCGTCGTCGCGGGCGTGCTGGCGTCCACCACGCTCTTGACGGCCGCCGCGGCGGGGGGCGGCAGGTCGGTGATGCGGGACAGGGTGAGTGGGTCCGCGTTGACGACGACGGCGCGCGCGGAGACGCGCGACCCGTCTGCGAGTGTGACGCCGGTGGCGGCGCCGCCGGCGGTGTCGACAGTGGCGACGGCGCGCTCCGTCTCGATGGTCGCGCCCGCCTTTCTCGCAGCGTCGGCCAGGGCGGTTGTCACGGTGCCCATGCCACCGCGCACCAGCGCCCAAGAACCGCCCGTTAAAGAGAGTGCGTTGTGCATGAGGAAGTTGAAGCCTGTCCCACGATCGTCGGGCCCCGCGGTCACCCCGCTCAACGCGTCGGTGGCGGCGTACATGGCGCGCACCAGGTCTGACCGAAAATCGAAGCGAGAAAGATAAGAGGAGATCGACCCAGTGACCAAATCAACGAACGGACGCCTCAACGCCGGCCGAATGAACCTGTCCGCCGTCCCCTCGGGCGGCAGCGGGGGCGCCAGCATGGAGGGCGCAAAGTCGGCCGCGATCGCGGCCACTTCGGCCTGCAGCGCGGTGTGGGCGGCCCAGTCCGCCTCGGTGAACAGGGACAGGAAGGAGGACCGCGAGGCAGCCGCATCGGCGCCAAAGATGGCGGCCCCCAAGCCCGCGCCGGCTGGCGTCGGCAGGAAGTAGTGCGGGGTGCGCTGGATGATGGGGAGGGTGACGCTGAGCGCGCGCAAAAGTTCGGGTGGAAACGGCCCCAACAGGTACGCCCCCGTCGAGTGCTTCAGCGTCGGCGCCGTCTCAAACGGGGTCTCCGTCTTGCAGGCGCCGCCGACGGCGCGCTTGGTCTCGAACACGCGCACGGTGAGGCCGGCGGAGGCGAGGAGAGTGGCAGCCACGAGGCCGTTGTGGCCGGCGCCCACGACCGCCACGTCGCAGGCGGCGCAGGCGGCGGCGAGGGTGGCACGGCGCATTGAAGATGAACGCACAGGGACGACGCGCGCCGCCGGCGGCGAAATTGGAGGACAAGATATAGATGTGAAGGCGTCGGGAGCCACTTCTCTTCTCCCACATCGACTCGTGTTTTTTTTTTCGTAGTGCGCCTCCGATCGGGCGCCTCGCACGCCCGCCATGAAGGCTGCTCTGGCGCTCACGCTGGCCACATCGTTGTTGGCCTCCTTCCAGTTTGGGTGCGTGGTGTTGCGCGCCAGCAATCCGGACGCGGGGGACGCCCGCCAAAAAAACAGGCCGCAGCCCTTTTCCTCTCTCGCTCTCCTGTCGACCCCCCCCCTTCTCACCACAGCTACCAAATGGCCGTCCTCAACCCGTCAGCCGCCGCCGTCGCGACCGACCTGCATTTCCCACCCTCCTCCTCCGCGCCGTCTGCGTCGTTGCTGGCGGGCGCGGTCGGTGGATCCCTGCTGGGCGGCGGCGCGGCCGACGCGCTCGGCCCCGCCCGCGCCCTGGTCGGCGTGGGCGCCACGTTCGCGCTAGGATCACTCTGGTGCGCTGCCTCGACATCTCTGACGGCTTTGGCCGCTGGGCGGGTGGTGGCGGGGGTGGCGGTGGGCGCGGCGTCCGCGCTGCCGCCGCGCCTCATAGCCGACGTCGCGCCTCCCACCCTGCGCGGCCCCGCGGGCGCGGCCCACCAGGTCGTGATTTGCTTCGGCATTGTTGTTGCGATGCTGGCGGGCCTGGCGTATGATGACGGTGGCAGCGACCGCCAGGTGTCGCAGACAGCGTTGCCTCCTCCGTGGCGGCTTGCCCTCGCAGCCTGCGCCCTGCCCGGCCTGACCCTCACCCTGCTGGCCACGATCTGCACCGAGTCCCCTGTCTGGCTGGCCGTCGTGGGGCGGGACGCCGACGCGGCGGCGGCGGCCGCCGCGCTGGGCGCAAAGCCACGTGCCCCCCGCTCAGACGGTGGGGAGGCGGGGGGCGAGGCGGCGGCAGCCGACGCCACCGCCCCACCACCCCTCACCCGCCAAGGCAGTGGCGCCCTGGTGCGCCAGGGCAGTGGCGTGGTGGTGACGCCGCGGGCGGGGGGGTTGGTTCGCCACGGCAGCGGGTCGGCGTTCCCGCTGTCCCCGCGCGCGGGGGACGCGCACCCCCTCTCCCCCCTGTCCCCGCGCGCGCCGTCCCCCATGGCTGAGGCGGCGCCGTTGGTGCCGCCCTGGGGGTCGCCGTCGCCGCCGCCCCGGGACGGCGGCGCCGTTGCGCAGCCCCCGCTGCCGCCACCGTCGTGGCGCGCCGTCCTGACCCGCCCCTCCCTGCGCCGCCCGCTGACTCTGGCCCTGGGCCTGGCCATCGCTCAACAAGCGTCGGGGATAAACGTTGTGATTTTGTACTCGACGAGCGTGCTGGCGTCTGCAGGCGTGACGCGCGCGGTTGCCGCGGGCGCTGCCGTCGCCACCGTCAACCTCGCCGCCTCCGCCGCCTCGGCTGCAGCATCAGACGCCCTCGGACGCCGGCGCGCCCTGGTCTCATCCTACGCTGCCATGGCGGCCTGCTTGGCCGCCCTCGCGGCCGCGCTGGCGTCCCCGCGCGCGGGCGGCGGCGGCGCGGTCGCCGCGCTGGCGTCCCCGCGCGCGGGCGGCGGCGGCGCGGTCGCCGCGCTCATCGCGTACGTGTCCTCCTTTGCCCTGGGCGCGGGGCCCGTCACCTGGCTGTACCTGGGCGAGATCCTGCCGCCAGCTGCCGCGGGGCGTGTCGGCGGCGCCGCCGCGGCGGCCAACTGGATGGCGGCCGCCCTTGTCGCCGCCACCTGGCCCCACATCGCGGCCACCGTCGGCGTGGCGGGCGGCTATGTCGGCTACGCTGCCGCCAACGCCCTGGCCGCCGCCTGGGCGGCGGCCCGCGTCGTGGAGAGCGCGGGGCGGCCGCTGGAGGCGGTGCGCGCGACGATCGCGGGAGGGGGTGGAGGGGGTGCAGGGCTTTAGGCTTTAGTTTTGAGGCTGTAGAAAAACGGTTGTGTAGTGGTGGTGTCGGTCGCGTTGCAGTCATGGACGCTGTCGCACAAAGGGAATCATCGGTCGAAAGAGGAGGGAAAAACGCGCGGTCGAGGCTCGCAGCCTCCCACGTCGAAACACTCTGCGCTCTCGTTTCCTCGCGCTGCCCCCCCGCGCGGCGTCGCCTCCTTGACCTTTCTCCCTTCAATGCTGCCCTCATGATCGACGCTCACACCTCTGACTTGCACGTGCACGCGCTGTGGGAGGCTGGCTGGTGAGTTTTTGGGTGTGGGAAAGCCAGCCCTCGACGCAATTGCGGCGAGGGCGCCAGATGCTTTTCTCCGCCGGCGGTTGGCCCTTCAAACCGCCCACTAGCCAGCGCCCATGCCACGCGACAGCCCGATGGGACCAGCGCGCACGTGCGGGGGGCGGAATGGGGGGAGGCGGAGCCCGATTGGAGGGAAAAGAAAAGGAGGCGGCGCTGCCGGCACACCTGCTGCGACGCGCGCGCGAGGGCGGCGCGTCCTTCCCCCACTTGCACCCCACCTCTTCCCACCCACACTCACCCAGGCACGGCGTCCCCATCGACCGTCGCTCCACCTCGCTGCCCCTGCCGTCCGGCGCGCGCGCCCTGTCCCCCCCTCCCCTGGACCGCACCCACTCCACCGCGCTGCCCACCCGCCGCGCGGCCGCGCTCCTCCCTTCCTCCCCCACCCCCGCCGCCGGCCCTGCCCCCTCCACCTCCATCTACGTCGACTTTGGGGCGAGTAGGGGCCCCCTGGGGTCTTGGTTGGCGGCTGTTCCCTCGCCGGGGGCGTGCCTGGCGCCGCCTGTGGTCACCCCGTGTGGCGGGGCGCGCTCGCTCGCCGGCCCAGTCACTCCGCCACCCGCAGCCTGCACCTCCCCTCCGCGCCCGCCATATGCAGTCGCCTGGTCGGACGCCAGCGGCGAACCCGGCGGCGGGGGGCGCCCCCGCACCTCGGGGTCGTGGGGGCCTGACTGCCTGCTGGCCCACGACGCGCCCACCCCGCCCCCCACCGCGTGGCGCGCTCGTGCCGCCACCAGCGCCCCCGCCGCGTTGGACGTGGTGGAGGCACCCGTGTTGGCGCCGCTGTCGCTGCCGTCGCAGGCGAAAGGCGTCGCTGCGACGCCGCCGCGCGCGGCCGCGCGCGTGCCCCGCGCGCGTGTCCCATCGTCCTCCCACCTCGGCTCCTGGGCGGACCGCGTGTTTATGTACACGGCGGACGGGCGGCGGGAGGCGGTGGGGGCGGCGGCGCGTGAAGGACGCCCGCGCGCGCGCGCGCGCCGCCCCCCGCGTCGCTGTCGCCGTCGCCGTCACCCGACGCCGCCGCCGCCTCCTACCGGGCCGCCTTCAGAGGCGGCCTGGTGGCCGCCGCCCTGCCGGCGCGCGCCTCCTCCCCCTCCTCCGCGTGGGGGGCGGCGTTTGCGCGGCGGTGGGCGCGCGTGCGCGCGCGCGCGCGGCGCTGCAAGCGCGCGGCGTCGTCATCGCCTCCCCCCCCCCGCCTCCAGGGCGGGGGGGGGAGGCGCGCGGTCGACCTGCTGGTGGACGACCCCTGCCCCGGCGACTGGGCCGCGGCGGGGGCGGCGGCGGTGGCGCCTGGGGTCGGGGGGCTGCGGCATGACCCGTCCCTCGGGCGCATGCTCGACGACGGCGAAGTCGCTTGAAACACACACAACACCCTTCCCCCCCCCCCCTTTGTTTCCTTTCATCACTACGGGTTACTTGGAGGCGAACACAGCATTCTCTCTACTCTTTTTCTAGACTCTCTGTTTGCACAGGGCGGCGCAAACGACACCATTTTTTTCATTCTTTCCATCCCCCTAGTTTTTTGAGAAACTTTTTCCTTTCCATCCCCCTCTCCCTCCCTTGCCCCCGATTTTTCATATCCGTGAAGACCCCCCCCATGGCCGCGCGTTGCTCACCGGCGCGCTCTCGACACCAGACAACACAACGGGGTGGGTTTTCTAAGTCCTGTGCTTTCGAGAGCGCGTCCGCCTGCACACGCGCGTGAGCCGATTTTTTTTTCTTCGATCCCCCCCTCTTTTTTTGTTTTTCTGTCGATGCAATCAAAAAAGAGATATTCCAAAAACCTGCTTCACATGCACACACTCTCCCCTCTTTAATCCTCCCACCCGCCCTTGCTCTTGGGCGGCGGCCGCCCGGGGGACCCGCCCCCCCCGCTCGACACGCGCGCGAGCGGTCCACCGCCCGCCGCCTGCCCCGCCCCCCACCCATCCCCCGCGCCATCCCCCCACGCGTCCCAGTCGTCGGCGGCAGCGGGAGGAGGGGGCGGCCTGCCGGCTGCACCCCCCACCGCGCCGTAGGGGGTGCGGGACGCGAGCTCGACCGCGCCCCCCCCCCCCGCCGCCGTGCGACGACGCGCGCGCGCGCTCACGCTCGTGGCCGCCACGGGGGCCGCCTTCCTCCGAGCCGCCCGCTTGCGTCGGCACAACAGGCAGGCGCCCACCGCCATGGCGCCGGCCACTGCGACTGCGAACGCGATCCAGTGGCCGTCATGGGGGAGGGAGAACGTGTCCATCGTGCCAGCGGCGGCAGACGCCGCCCGCCGCGCTGCATCAGCGGTGGCTTTGGAGGCAGATGCAGCCGCCGCTTTGGCGCGGTCCAGGACGGAGGGAGAGGTGGGGGAGGCAGACGAGGAGGAGGCTTCCGTGGTGGCGGGGGGGTTGGGGGTCGCCGCCGCTGCTGCTGCCGCCGCCAACTCTGCCGCCGTCTCCACCGTCGCCTCCGTCGGCGCGGGCGTGGGCGGCGGCTTCACAATGGCAGCGGCCGGCGTCGGCCGCACGGTCGGCCGAGGCGTGGCCAGGGCGGCAGGCTCTGTCGACTCGGGGGCGGGGGTTGAGTGCGGTGGCGGCGTGGCTGCAGCCGCCACCGGCTTGCCAGCCGCGGGTTTGCCGCCTCGCGCGCCGGGCGTGCTCTCCATGTCGTCCAGGCCGTCGTCGTACTGGCCCACGTCGGCGAGAGGGGGGTCGCGGGTTGTTGGGTCTGCAGCGTCCGCTGCATCGCGCAGCGCGGCGGCCGCCGCTTTTTGCGCAGCGGCCGTGGGCGTGTCAGGATAATCGAGGGTGTCCTTGGTGCCGTCCACGTCGTCGTCCGACTGGGCCAGGGTGCGCCCCCTTCCTGCCGCGGGCAGGGGGCGCGCATCGATGGGCGCAAACGTCGCTACCGCCAGCAGCGCGGCCACCAGGGCGACGGCGCGGGCGCGCCGTGGCATCAGAGAGGAAGAGGTGTGGGTTTGTGGAGGTGTCGGCGCGAGAGAGGGCGACGGCTCCTGGCGCGGCGCGGGGCACCAAATTTCAAGCGCGCGGCGAGAAAGAGTTTTGCGCCCGTCGTTGATTTCGTTGTTTGTCTGCTCCTCTCTCTACAAACCCTCCGCGAGCGGCGAAAACGACATCTCCATGAATCCCGCCTCCAAATGAGCACCGATTTCGTCAAACGGCTCCCCCCGCGTCTGCTTGCCGTATAGCTCCACACTCAGCGCCTGAATCGCGGTCGCCCTCTCCACGCGCGCGGCCTCATACTCGGCCGCCGCCTTCGCACTCGCCCCATGCACCCCCACCGCCCGCCCCAACGCCAGCGCGTCTTCGAACGCGGCTGACGTGCCTTGGCCCAGGACAGGAGTCGACAAGTGGGCGGCGTCGCCGAGCAGGGCGGCTGGGCCTCGCGTCCACGTGCAGCACGCGTCTGGCCTTCTAAACAACAGTGGGTGTTCCGCCACGGATGACGGGTCTGCTGCCGCGACCAGTTGTTTCAGACTCTCAGGCCAATCAGGCTGCATCACGCTGAGCGCGCGCTGCACGCAGTCGGCCGCGGTGACGCCGGCGCGGCGGTCGCCAGACATGTGGGCAACAGACGCCAACTCTGACAGCCTCTCCTCCGGCCAGTCTGACCTGAAAAGTTGCCAAACCACAAACCCGGGCTTGGCGCGGGAGTAGGCGATCATGAAGGCGCGGGCGCCGCGCAGCAGGCGCCAGCCGGCGATGGTGGAGTCCCAGCCGGGCGGCGTGGGAGTTGCGCCCCTCCACACCGCTGTGCCAGCGTATTCTGGGGGTGGGTCACCCGGCAGCAGGGCTGCACGAAACGCGGAGGATGCGCCGTCGGCGCCTATGGCCAGGGAAGGGGACAGGGTCGCGGTGTCTCCTTCGCGCGTGTTGAAGGTTAACTGCGCACCCCTGCCCTCCTCCCCCCACTCCACTGACTGCAGCGCCCACCCCAGCGCGATGGTCGCCCCCGCCTCCCTGGCTGCCACAGCCAGCTCATCCCGCAGCGCGTGCCACAGCACGGTGGCGGAGGGGCCCAGGTGGGACGTGCGGTCGGCGCGCTTGCCCGGGGTGTGAGAAAGCACAGTGCCGTCCACTGATTCGATTCTTGTGCCCTCCACGTCGACAGCCAGCGATAGCACAGACTTGTCCAGGCCGGGCTGACCGATGGCGGCAAGGGCTTTGATGCCCTGTGGGGGGAAACAGGAGTGGTGAGAGGAGTGGCGTGCTTTGATTTCAACCCCATTTTCTCTCTGCTTTCACAACACTCACGTTGGGCACGACAGCCACGATGGCGCCCCTCGGGGCCAGCGTGCTTGCCCGTTCAACCACGGTCACGCTCAGCCGCGGCGCGGCTCGCTTGACCGCCACTGCGGCGGCCAGTCCTCCTGGTCCCGCACCCACGATGCAGACGTCGGTGTGTGTGGGCAACGGCGGCATATCGCTAGTTTTGACAGAGACGGCAGGAATGGGGCGGGAGTGGTTGTGCAGCGGCCCCGACGAATGTTGTTGCCGTCCCTTTTTTTTTTCTTTTCTTCTCACTCCCGTTCCACCCCGTGCGGCAGCCCCACAGGCGCGCGTGTGCCACATACATACACACCCACCCACCCACCCACCCACCACCTTGCCTGGGCTTTGCATGGCCCCCATCCCGCCCGCCGCCGCCCTCGCGTTTGTCCTCGCCCTCTCCGCCCTGCTGCCTCCCTACACCCTGCTCTCCCTGGGCGTGGGCGTGCCCCTGATCCTGCTGGCCCTGGCTGCTGCGGCGGGCGACGTGTGGGAGACGCCAGAGGCGTGAGAGAGAGAGAAAGAGAGAGTGCAGCCTTCCCCCATTTGCTGCACCCATGCCGCCCCGCCGTGCCGCCGAGGTGGAGGACGAGGAGGCGTGGCGCTACAAGTTTGAGCTGACCAACTGGTGAGATTGTGCGTGTGTGTGTGTGGGAGTGAAAGACGCGGGCGGGCGTGTGGGGGATCCCCCCCCGACTCCTGCGCCCCGTTGTCTCTCCCTCCCCTCCAGCCCGCCCACCCACCCCTTCCTCACATGCACAGGGTCAAAGAAGACCATGGCGCCATCATCTACGCCCTCGACTTCAACCGCATCGACCCCTCGCTCTCCGACGTCGCCCTGTCAGCGGGCGGCCCTCGCGCGACCGTCTATCGCTGCGCCCCCCGGGGCGCCCTGGCCGTGCTGCAAGCGTACGTGGACGCCGACAGGGGGGAAGAATTTTATGCGTGCGGGTGGGGGCACGACGACAGGGTGAGCAGAGGGTGTGGAGGGAGGGCAACGGTGGGGAGCGGGTCGACCTGAGAGAGCGTTGTTCAGAGACGCACCCCGCACCACCCACCCACCCACAACAGCGCAACGTCCCCCTCCTCCTGCTGGGCGGCAAAAACGGCGTCCTCCGCGTCGTGGACGCGGCCTCTGGCTCCCTGGCCTGGACGGGGGCGGGGCACGGAGACGGAATTAATGACGTCGCTGCCTGCCCCACCCGCCCCTCCCTAGCCGCCACCGCGTCCCGCGACCAGTCGGTGAGGCTGTGGGACGTCGCGTCTCGTGCATGTGTCGCCGTCCTGCTGGGAGAGGGATCGCACAGGTCGGAGGTGCTGTCGTTGTCGTGGCGGCCGCCGCGCGTGGGCGGTGGGGGGCCGTCCACGCTCGCGACCGCCGCCATGGACTCGTCCATCCTGGTGTGGGATGCCGCCGACTCGGACGACGTGGCGCGTGCGTTGACTGAGGCGGCGACCGCAGCTGACGCGACCGCGGCCACGGAGGCGGCGGGCGGCGCGGCAGCCGTGCGCGGCACGCCTCGCCGCCGCGAGCGCGGCCTGCCGCCCCCCCCCCGCGTACGCGGGGGACGCCGCCCCCGCCGTCCGGCCCGCCGTTGTCCCTGTGCCCGCCCGCGCGGTGCGCACCCTGCACGAGGGGTCCTACGTGGACTGTGTGCGGTGGCTGGGTCCGGGGGGGGCGCTCGCGTCCAAAGCCACTGACGACTGTGTGCTGGTGTGGGCCGCCCCCGACCTCGCCGCCGGCGATGCCACGTGCCGCGGCGCGGCAGACGTGCTGGCGGCGGCGCCTCCGTTGGTGCCCGAAGTCGCATTGGCCGCGATCGCGGCGCGGCGGGCAGAGCTGGCTGCAGGCTCCGCGGACGCGGCCGCCTCGGCCGCGGCGGCGGCCGCCCACCCGCCCGTCTCGCCCACACCCCCGCCCCGCGCCCCACGCTCCCGCCGGCCTCGCGCGTCGGGGGCGCCGGGCGCGCCACCCGCCGACACGCGGCTGCTGGCTCGCCTTGCGACGCCGGGAGCGGGCAAGGTGTGGTTTCTGCGCTTTGATGTGGATGCCGCCGCCACCCTGCTCGCCGTGGGCGACATCCACGGCCGGGTGTGGCTGTTTGACCCGAGGCGGGCGGGCTCCTCCCCCGCCTCCGAAAAGAGTGGCGCCACTGCGGCGGCAGCGGTGCTGCAATCCGACGCTGCAGCTGCAGGCCTGCCCGCCCCCCCGCCTGCCGACTGCATCATCGTGCGCCAGACCGCGGTCAATGCGAGTGGCAGCATCCTGCTGGCGGCGCGGGAGGATGGCACGCTGTGGCGGTGGGACAGGGTGCAGGGGCCGCCGCGGGGGGGGCGGGCGAGGGTCGGGTGAATGGTGGGTGAGAGAAGAGGCAGGTTTTCTGACAGACAGAGAAGAAACAACGCACGAATACACAATGAAACACACACACACACAAAAAACACAACAGCCTCATTCCTTTTTTCCCCTCATCACAGCGACACCTCCTGCATGCCCGAGTCGCGCCGCGCCCTGGGCTTGGCGTCGCCATAGTCAGAGTCGCCGAGCCCGAACCTCGCGTCCACGGCGGCGGCGGTCGGCCCCGCGTCGGAGCGGGGGCCAGAGTAGAGGGGCGCGCCGCCGACCCCGCCCGCCCCGCTGCGCCGGCCCAGCACACCCAGCTCGGTCGTCACCTCGCCCTCGCCCCCCACGATGAGGTAGGGTGAGTCGGCGCGGGGTCTGAAGAGCCAGGCCAGGCCGGCGAGGAAGACGAGGCGGGCCGCGTCTTCGAGGAGAATGATCGCTGTGACGGCAGCGTCACTCGCGTCCGGCGAGGGGAGCACGATGAGCGGCACGAGAATGGCCGCCGCCCGCACGCACACGTATGCCGTCACAGCCGTCACAAAGGCGGCGAGCATTGTGCGTTTGGCGTTGCGTTCCACGACGTCGGCCGCGGCCTTGGCTTCGTCGGCGCCCGCGTCGCCGGACACCACCGCGTAGACGTCGGTCAGGTTAGGGCCGCGCTCCCGGGCGGCGGCTTCGACGTCGGGGGGCAGGGTGACGGTGTGGCCAGGGGTGGAGGAGTTGCCGGGTGCGGCGGTGGCGGTGCCGGCCGCCCCCTGCGCACCAACGATTCCTTCGCTCCCGCCGGCGAGGGCGGCCCGCTCGCGCGCCACCACGTCAAAGATCATGACCCAGGCCAGCAGGAGGGCGACCAGGGCCACGACCTGGCACACTGAAAAGAGGAGGGCGTAGGACGGGGACAGAGCGCCGGGTGTGCCTGCTGCAGCAGCGTCGACGTCGACGCCTTTGATGGCCGCCCACTCTTCGGTGAGGTCGACGACGAGCGCCGTCACAAAATACAACACAGGCACGATCACCACCTTGGCTCTATGAGGGCCCAGATTCGGCCGCGTGATCGAGAAGCCGGCCGCTATGGCGAGCAGGAGGGAGATGAAACCAGCCTCGGCGGCGTCCTCGATGACGACGGAAGTGAAATCGATAGGGTCTGGGTGTGGAAAGGGACGGGGGAGTTGTGGGTGACAAAAAATGACATGATTCCACGCCTCCCCACACACTCTCTCACCCCCCACGTACCACTGTCTGGGTGCAGCGACAGCGCCATCAACAGGATGGCTTCCAGGGCGTACGCGGCGGCAACCGCCGCCGTCCAGCGCTGCAGCGCGCGGCCGCGCCCGGGGGAGGACCAGCCGCGGGCGACCGCGATGCCGACGCCCAGGGCGAGGACGGTCCAGGCGACAGCGCCGGGGGCGGTGAAGTGCTGCGGTGACGGAGGAAGGCGTGTCGGGGAAGGTGAGCGGAAGAGGAGGGAGAGGGGTGCGTGTGTTGCGAGCAACGAGACGGCGACTCACGGGCGACATGCACTGGCCAACCCACTCAGTCCTCGTCCCGTCGTGGCGACAGCCACGACGGAGAGGCGGCCGCGGGGAGGAGGGCTGTGGCCAGCGCGGCCCGCGATGCGCGCGACGCGCGCTGTCTGAATGCGCACTTCTTTTGCCCCCACTCACCAGCGCCAGCTCGGGCGAGAGCGACGTGCCGCTGCTCATGGTGGATGGAGGAGCGGTCTGGGTCCTGGTCTTGGTTGTGGACGAGGCACACGCCGCGCGGAGCGGTTTGAGAGAGAGAGTGGTTTTGGCTCTATGGTCGCACGTTTTTTTTGCCTCCCCCCACACACCCGCCCCACTTGCTACCAGAAAAAAAAAACACAGTCGCCCAAGCACTCACCAAGACACGCCCAACCGTTGGTACCAGTCGCGCGCGTCCACCCCGGGCGGCGGCGACGGCAGGTCGCAGCCGTCGCCGCGCGCCTCTTGAAGAACAGCCCAACTCTTTCCCAGCGGGGGCGGCCGCACGCGAGCGGCTTCCTGGGCGGGCGTCAACTGGCGCCAGTTGTCACACAGGCCGATGCAGTCGGTGAGCGTGATGGTTTCGTCCAGCAGCTGGCTCGCGCCGGTGTCAAACACGGCGGCCACCGCGACGCCCGCGGCGCGGGGGCCCCCACTCTTCACGGGCTGCCACTTGGGGGCCACCAGCACGCCGTACGGACGGGCGGCATCCACTGCTGCCGCCACAGTCGCTGCTGTGGCCCACGGCTTGGCGGCCGCGGCATCGGGTTTGGGCGGCGTCGCGACAAACACGGTGGCCAGCAGGGGGGCCTGCGTCTCGTTGAAGGGGTCGGGGCCTTGGGGGCCCGGCCCAGTGAGCGTGGGCGCGCTGGCGTCCACCGAGAACGCGTCCGTCGTCAGCCAGTGTGGCAGGAGGGTGCCCCCAAACGACGACGGCGGCGCGGCCGGGCGCCACGCGCCCAGCCGGTAGTGGGTTTGGTGCTGCGACCTGCGGTTGGCCGCGTTCACGATGACGCCCCAGGGTGAGGACACACCGGCAGGGAGGGTGGCGTCCCACACTGTGAGCGCTCTGGTGGCCAGGGGGGGCCCCAACCCGGTCGCTTCGGCCTCATCAAACGCCGCCCCCCACAACAGCTCTGCGGCCGACCCCGTGCACAGCGCGTCCTCAGACTCGGCCCCCGTGCACGCCCGCGTCGGCACGAGCAGCCACTGGCGCGCGGTGGCGCACAGCGCGCGCGCCGCGCCCACTTGCTCCACCTCGCGCGCGGGGGTCAGCGCGTACTCTCCCCTCGACACGCAGCTCCCCGTGTCCACGCCCACAGCGTGCGGCGCACAGCGCGTATTGATCTCGCGCCACAGAGCGCACGCGGTGCACCCCACGTTGGGCGGCGACGCGCACGTCGCGGGAAAGTCGGATACGCAATCTGCCCTCGCCCGCGTGGCCCGCGCTCCCGCGTACACATAGGATGAACACGGGGTCGCGTCACAAGCCCACCCGGGGCAGGGGGGCGTGAGCGCGCACGCGACACACGCTCCCACGGGGTAGGGCGGCGTGCGCGGCTTGGCGATAGCAGCCAGCAGCGTGTCGGGGGGCAGGGTGGCGACCCAGCCGGCTGTGTGGGCGCGCAGGGAGGCCAGGGACACGTTTTTGGTGGTCACCGCGGCGGCGAGTTCGGCGTGGAGTTGGGCGGTGGTCGGGGTGGTGGCGGCGCGGCGCGCCAGCGCGAGCAGCGCGATGGCGTGCAGCGCGACGGTGGCAGACTGCACCGTCAGCAGTGTGCGGCATGACGTGGGGGCGACAGCGGCCGACGCGCGTGGCGCGCATCGGGGGCGGGGGGGCGCGACGCGCATGTTGTGCGCGCGCACCGCGGGTCTGTTCCTCTCGTCTGAACAATCAAACAAAAAACCCAAGGGAGCCGAACACATTTAGAGAGAGCGGCATGACTGCCCTCCGCTCCGCCACGGCGGCCGTGGCCACGGCGGCCGTGGCCCGCCCACGTCCTCGCCGCCGCCACCTGCCACCACTCCCCGCCCTCCCCTTCTCCGCCCTGGAACGCTGGTTCGCGGCCCACGAGTTCTCCGCGCCCCACCTCGCCTGCTGCTCCGACGTGCACCCGCTGACGCTGGCCGAACTGACAGGCTTGATGGATGATGCATCAGTCACCGCCTTTCGAAGTGTCTCTCTGGGCTATGTGGATGCCTCTGGCACGCCCGAGCTGAGGGCTGAAGTGGCGGCGCGCGCGGGCCGCGGCGTGACGGCGCGCGCTGTCGTCACGGGCGCCCCCCAAGAGCTCGCCTTCCTCCTCACCACCGCCCTCGACCTGCAGCCGAGCGACCGGGTCGTGCTGCAGGCGCCGTTGTATGAAGGGCTGACGGCGGTCGCCACGGCGTCCGGGTGTGCGATCGACTGGTGGGAGCCGCGCGTCGTCACTGGTGGAAGTGACGACTCAAGCGGCGGCGGCCTCACCCTCTCCTACGACGTCGCCGACTTGGAGGCCCTGCTGGCCGCTCCGGGCGCCCCCCCACCCGCCCTCGTCGCCTTCAACTTTCCACACGCGCCGACGGGGGCGACACTGACCGCGGCCGCCCTAGCGCGCACGGTAGCGGCGGCACGCTCCGCTGGTGCGCGCTGCGTGTTGAGCGATGAGATGTACCGGGAGCTGGCGGGCGACTTGCTGCCGGTGGCGGCAGCGATGGTGGTGGGCAAGGAGGATGAGACCGCCGTTGTTTCCCTTGGCGGCCTGTCCAAGTGGGCGGGCTGCCCCGGCCTGCGCACAGGGTGGTTGACGTTCAGCAGCCCCTCCCACCCCCTCCTGACGCGTGTGCGTGAGCTGCGGGACTTTACGAGTGTGTGTCCTTCCTCCGTCACTGAATCCTTAGCCCTGGGCGCGCTGCGCGCCGCCCCCCTGCTCGCCGCGCGGGGGCGCGCCCTTGTCAACGCGGGCGACGCATCGCTGGCCGCGTTCCAGGCCGCGCACTCGCATTATTTTGGTACCGTGACACCCAAGGAACGGAGCGCCGGTTCAACTCGCCTCCTCCGCCTGGCCACGGGCGAGCCCGCGGCCGCGTTTTGCGAGCGCGCGGTGGCGACAGCAGGCGTCCTGCTGCTGCCCGCCACCGCCTACCCTGCCTGCCCGCCCGAACTGGCGGCGTGTGTGCGTGTCGGCATCGGGCGGGCGGGCCTGCCGGCCGCGCTCGACGCGCTGTCGTCGTTTGTGCGGGGGTCGCCGATGCGGGTGTGATTTGTTTTGGTTTTGATTTGATTGATTTTGATGAGCGCGCGAGAGAGAGAGTGAGCGCGCGCGCGCGCGAGAGAGAGAGAGAGACAGTGTGTGTGAGAGAGAGAGTTTATGTTAGTCGAATGAAGCAAGCAGTGATCAAGGAAACGGGGGGCTGTTGGGGGTGTGTTCAGAAGGGGCGAGAGAGGGACCGCGGCCGACCAACGTCGATGCCTCCATCCCTCTTGATTTTGTTTTCTCTTCACTCTCGCCCAGTCCTCCCGCTCCTCCTGGTGGACCACACACTCCCTCCCACACACACAAAACCATGGCCGACCCCGCTTCCCACGCCGCCACGTTCGCCCCCCCTCCCCGCCTGGACCTCGCCTCCGCCTCCACGCTCGCGGGCGCGTCGGACGACGAGGGCGGCGTGCCCAAGTCGGCGCGCGTGCGGTCCACGCGGGGCCGGTCTCAACCGTTTTTCATCGGGGTGGCTGGTGAGTGGGGAGGGGAGAGAGGGGAGGGGGAGAGAGGCGGGTGCAGATTGCCGCTTCCCGCCAATGCTTCCCCCCTCTTTGAACCCCCCCCTCTCAGGCGGCACCGCGTCCGGCAAGACCACCGTCGTGGAAGACATCTGCCAACGCCTGCACGACTCGTGCGTCGTGGCCCTGTCTCAGGACTCGTTTTATCGCGGCTTGACCCAAGCGGAACTGGCCAACGTCGCAGAATACAACTTTGACGCGCCCGACGCCTTTGACACGGACGCCATGGTGACCTGCATGCGCGACCTGGCCGCCATGAAACCCGTGGACGTGCCGACGTATGACTTTGCGAGGCACGCGCGGTCCAGTGTGACGCGGAGGGTCGACCCCGCTGATGTCGTCGTCGTGGAAGGCATCCTCGTCCTCCACATCCCCGCCGTGCGCGACCTGCTCAACATGAAGATCTATGTGGACACGGACGACGATGTCAGGCTGGCCAGGCGCATTCAACGCGACGTGGCTGTGCGGGGGAGGGATGTGGCTGGCGTGATCGAGCAGTACACCAAGTTTGTCAAGCCCGCGTTCGACGCGTTTGTCGCCCCCTCCCGCAAGCATGCCGACGTCATCATCCCGTGGGGGCGGGCGGAGAGCAACATGGTGGCGATCGACTTGATCACGGAGCACATCCGGTCCAAGCTGCAGGTGCCCGACTTGCGCAGGGTGTACCACAATCTGGAGGTCATTCCCTCAAACTTCCAGGTGGGGGGGGGAGAGGGGGGGGGGGGAGGCGTGTATGTGTGGGGGGGATCAGGAGGGCGGTTTCAAAACACAAAGCCGACGTTTGGGACCCTTTGTTTGTGTCCATCCACAGGTGCGCGGCATGCACACCATCATCCGAGACCGCAACACCTCCACCCCCGACTTTGTGTTCTACGCCGACCGCCTGCTGAGGCTGGTGGTGGAGGCGGGGCTGGGGTTTCTGCCGTTTGCGGAGCGGACGGTCACCACGCCGACGGGCGCGCCCTACGTCGGCGTCGACTTTGCCAAAAAGCTGTGCGGCGTCTCCGTCATTCGGTCGGGGGAGTCCATGGAGAACGCGCTGCGGGCGTGTTGCAAAGGCATCAAGATTGGCAAGATTCTGGTGCACCGGTAAGAGTTGGAGAGGGAGGAAGGGTCGGTTTGGGTGGGGGGGAAGGAAAAACAAAACACACACCGTCTTCTCACCTGCCACACTCCCCTTCTCTTTTCTCACAGCACGCACTCGCGCTCCCCGCCCCCCTCCCGCGACTCGGCCGACGCCGCCGCGTCCCGCCCTTCCACTGCCGCCGCCCCCGGCTCCAACGGCGGCCCCGCGTCCCTGCACTCGGACGGCACCCTCATCTACGAAAAACTGCCCGCCGACATTGCCGACCGCCACGTCCTGTTGATGGACCCCATGCTGGGCACGGGCAACAGCGCCGTCACCGCGTTGCAGGTGCTGCTGTCGCGCGGCGTGGACGAAGGCCGCATCTTGATGCTCACTCTCATCGCCGCACCAGAAGGCATCCATCGCGTGTGCAGGGCGTTTCCGCGGGTGCGGTTGATCACGACCGAGATTGATGAGGGGCTGGACCCGGTGACGGGGCGCGTGACGCCGGGCGTGGGCGAGTTTGGGGACAGGTACTTTTCTGCCTGAGATGAGGGAGGAGTTCTGTTCGTGTGTTTTGATTTGTGTTGTGTGGGATTCTGTGATAGCTGGTTGTGTGTTTGCGTGGCAAGCCTGTGTTGAGAGCGGGAGAGAGAGGGAGAGCGAGAAAAGAGAGAAGAAACGCGCTGCGTCACACACACAACAACCAAAGCGCGCCAACCGACCGGCGCCCCTCCTCTCTCCTCCTTTACCGCGCGCCAGCACACACACACACACCACACACCATGGACGCACCGCGCCCCCATCCCCGCCGCCACGCCGCCCACGTTGACGGCCTGGCGGAAGCCCTGATTGGGCCGGGGCGCCGTGTGGAGAGCTTCACCCTGTCCGCCAGCGGCGCGTGCCGCTGTGGGGCTGATGGTGGGGCCGAGCACAATGTGCAGGTGAGTGGATGATGTGGGTCTGAAACGCGCGTGTGCGGTCGCTGGAAAACGCTCGCGTTGCGCTCCATGCGCGCGCGCGCAAAGTGAAATGCCGCGGACCGAAATTGCGCCGCCGCCGCTCCTCCCGTCCTCCGCTGGTTGCCTCGTTTGCAGCGTGGTGCACAAACATCTCGGTTCCAGGGCAGAATGCGTCGATGGGAGGCCCACGAAACGCGTGGTTGGCCGCCCTCCTTTCGCGTCGCCCCGCGTGCGTTCTTCGCTCTCACCTACCTACCTTCAACCACCCCCTCCCCAGATTCTCATCCGCACCGGCGGCGACGGCGACTCCGCCCTGCTGGACGTCGCCTGCGTCTCGGCCGACGGCCGCCTGCTGGGCCGCCTGTCGGCGTCGCCCGCGGCGGCGGCGGCTGCCCCGGCGCCGGCGCCGCCTCAGCGTGCCGCTCCCCCCGCCACGCGCGCCGCACTGGCCGCCGCCCTCACCCTGCCCGACCGCGCGGCCTCCGCCCTGGCCCGCACCAGCGCACGATGCCGTCTGCACTGCGCCCTGTGCGCCTGGCGGGCGGTGGCTGCGCTGTCTGCTGCCGACAGGGCGGTTGCTGCAGCGCGCGCAGAGGCTGCGGCTGCGCGTGCTGAAGCGGCGGCCGCGCGCGCCGATGCAGCGGACGCGGGCTCTCGTGCCGACGCAGACTGCGCGGACGCCGACCGCGTGGGCGCGTTGATGGCCACCCTGCTGCGGGAGGCGCACCCCTCAGCCGGCAGCGGCGTCGCTGACTTGCTGTCTGGCGGGCGCCGCGCCGAAGCCGCGCGCGCCCTGGCCGACGTGCGTGGCTCCCGCCTGGCCAGCGTGTTGACGACGTATTTTGGCAAGGATGTAGCGGATGTCAAGGCGGCTGCTGCTGCAGTGAACAAGGCGGAGCGCGCGGCAGAGGCTGCTGCCGCCCCGCCGCCCCTACCCCCGCGCGCGCGCCGGCCGCCGCCCGCACCCCTGGCCCTGCCCCGCTTCCAGCCAGTTACAGGGGAAGCTTTGTCTCCTGATCTGCCTCGCAGGCCGCGCGCAATCGCCCAAGCGTACGCAGGCGTCCCTCCCCGCGCGCTCGCGGCCGCACGCGCGGTGTGTGCGTCGCCCGACCGCGCGCGCCGCGAAGCGGTGGCTGCTGCCCGGGCGGCGGCCGCGGAGGCGGCGGCCGGGCCACCACCACCGCAGTATGATGCTGAGGCTGCTGCCCCTGTGCGTCGGGGCCGGGCCATCGGGGACGCGTTTGAGCGGCTGGCGGCCGCGCAAGCGGAACGCCGTCGCGCGGTGGTTGAAGACGCTGCCTGGGCCGACACGGGGCGCCCTGGCGGCGATTCCACGCCACCGTCTGTGTCGACGCCCAGATGGGAGTACGCGGCTGATGACGAGCGCACCCCGCTGGCGGGTGATGGGGATGGTGTGACCGCGACGACTGCACACCACCAACCCGTCGCCATCCCGCCGCTGCCCTTTTTGACAAAGCCTGCTGCCGGATGCCCCGCCATCGGGGTGACGGCGGCGGCGGCGTCGCCGGCATCCTTGCTGTCGCCGGATGGAGGTGTGTCGCCTGCCGCGAGTTTGTTGAGCGGGGGGGTGGGGGTGGTGTGAGAGTGTGTGTAGGGTGTTTGTTTTTTTGTCGTTCTTTTCACCGTTAAACAAAACAAGAAAAAACATCGAACCGTTGTGGCTGCAGCCCGCCCCCGTCGTGCGCCCTCCCTCTCTCTTCTGTCTCCTTCAGTCGAAAACTTAAGGCCAGTTCTTGTGTTGTGGGCATGAAGCGCAATTCTTCCACCTCCCGCGCACCGCGGGGAGCCCCGTGAGAGGGGGGCAAGTGGAGGGCGAGATGTGCCGCCACGTCGAGGTTTTGTGTCCAAGAAAAAAATTGCTCACACTCGCTCTCCTCTCTTTCTTCTCCACCCCAAAATCACACGCCCCACCCACCCGCCACCCAACACCAATGTCCGACGCCACCGCCACCGAGTGGGTCAAGCACTTGGCCGATCTGGAGGTGAGGGGTTGTGTGCGGGCCGGAGAAAAAAGGGGGAGTCGCCACCCGGCTGCACGCTCACCCCCCCCAACGCCCCCCCTCAGCAACGCGTCGCGGCCTCCGCCGCCACCAAGCAGGCCACCCTGGCGGACGAAGCGTTCGCGTCCGAGGCTGCTTCGGCTGCGGCACGCCGGGCTGCGTCCGCGCGCTCGTCAGCCGCGGCCGCAGTCGCGCGTGCGGCGACCGCTGAAGCCGACGCCGCGGCGGCGGAGTCGGCGTATTGGGAGAGTGTGGAGGAAGGGCGTGTGCAGGCTGAGCGCGTGGGTCCGAGGTGAGAAGGAGAGGGTGTGTGGGGGGAAGAGAGGAAAGGAAGGGGGGGTGGATGAAAACCACGCCGCTCACACCCACCCCACCACGTCAGCCTCGTCACCACCGTCACAGCGGCCGCCACTCTACACGCTACCATCGCGTCCACCGCTGCCGACGTGGATGCTGGCCTGGCCGAGCTGCGTGCCGCGGCGACCGCCGCGCGCGCGCCCGCGGCAGCGCGGCAGGCTGCTGCTGCCGCCCGCTTTACAACTGCCACCGCGGCCACACACGCGTCGGACGCAGACCTGGCGGATTTGATGGCAGAAGAAAACAAGCTGCAGGCCGCCCTGCGGGACGCGGCCTCGGCTGCCGACGCCGCCACAGCCGCGACCGCCGCCTCGGCCGCAGCCGAAGCCCGGCTGCTGCCCGCGCGCGCTGCCCTCGGCGCCGCCGCGTCCGAGCGGGCGGCCGCCCGCACCCGGGAAGCCTCCCTGCGCAGCCAAGTGGACAAAGCGCGCGCCGCGGTGGAGAGCGTGGCGGCGGCCGGTGGTGGGGGGTGGTGATGTGGTTTTGTTTTGCGCAAGACTGAAATGGTTTTCAACCCCTATGTGCCTCTCTCTCTCTCTCCCACTCCTCTGGCAGTATGCGCACGCGCGCCGTGCCGCCAGCACCTACCTCCTCCGCCCTCAGGCCTTCGGCTGCTGCGACCGCCGCCTGCGCCGCGCGCGCGCCGGGCGACGCGCGGGGGGGCAAGTCCACCGCCTCTCGATCCGGCCGGACAACGGCCTCGATGGCGGCTTTGGCTTCTGCAACCGCGTCTGCATGTGCGTTCAGAACCGCGGCCGCATCGGGCGGCGCGCCAAGGGCGGGTGCGGCGGTCGCTGCAGCACGCGCGGCCGCTGCACGCTCATCATCAGTCGACGACACGTCATCATCCCCCGAGTCGGAGGCAGCCCGCCCAAACGCGGGCCAGCCGGCTGCCGGGTCGACGCCGACCAGCGCACGCAGTGCGCGCGCGAGCGCGTCGGCGCCACCTGCCTTCACAGCATAAACCGGCACCCCCGCCGCCCTCGCATCGTCGCGCAGCCTGGGGGCGGCTTTGGCGCGGGCGCGGAGGGCGAGGACGACGTCCGCCGCGTCCAGGCGGGGGGCGAGGCAGACGGAGGACGAGAGGCCGGCGCCGCGCGCCGCGGCCGCGACGTCGGTGTCTGGCAGGCCATAGGCATACACGCGCAGAGGGGGTGGGGCACCGGGTGCCGCGCCCACCCCGCCCCCACGCAGCTGGAGGGCGGGACCCGGGGCGGTGGGGGGGGGCGGGTCGGCGGTTGTGGCTGGACGCGGCGGCAGCGGCGGCATCGACACAGAGGAGCCACTGCCATCGCCCTCATCATCCCACACGGCATCCGCCTCCGCCCCATCAGCATCAGCAGCCGCCAACGCCAGCGCATCCTCCAGCAGCGCGTCCGGCGGCAAACACACCACACCAGCCCTTGTCCGCACTCTTAACTCCCCCCCTGCCCCCTCCCCCGCCAACAACGCGTCCACGGCGACCGCCAGGTTGGGGTGCACCCTCCACACCGCGGTGTCCACCATCTCCACCGCCACGTCAAAGGTGGGGGGGGCGCCGCGCTCGCGCACGGACTTGCGGCCGCCGCGGCGGCGGGCTTCGTCGTCGCCCAGCGTGACACTGACGACGCCACCGACCAGGTCGGACAAGGACGGATTCTTGACCAGGTTGTCCAGGCAGCCGCCGTGCGCGGTCGCGATGAGTTGGACGCCGCGCTGGGCGATGGTGCGCGCGGCCGCAGCTTCGTCGTCTGTCCCAATCTCGTCAATCACCACACACTCCGGCATGTGGTTCTCCACCGCTTCCACCATGACGCGGTGCTGGGTGTCCATGTTGGTGACCATGAGGCGGCGGGCGCCTCCCACCGCGGGGTGGGGCACGTCGCCGTCGCCGCCGATCTCGTTGGATGTGTCGACGACGACCACCCTCCGCCCTGCATCGTCGGCCAGGAGCCTGGCTAGCTCACGAATGGCTGTCGTTTTACCGACGCCGGGGCGGCCTAATAACAACAAAGAGGCTCCACTGATCGCGTCGTCGGCGACGGGGGCGGCCGAGCCGCGGACCGCGCGCCCCACCCGCGCAGTCAGCCCCACAATCTTCCCTGCCCTGTTCCGCATGGCGGACACGCGGTGCAGGGTGCGGTCCACGCCCGCCCGGTTGTCCGCCCCAAAGTCACCCAGGCGGGCGACGGCGGCCTCGATGTCGCCGGGTTTGACAGGGGATGGTGAAAGCGCGACATCCCCAGACGGCAGCCTCGCCAGCGGCACCCGCCCCACGTCCATCACCACCTCCAGCACGGTGTCCAGGTCGGGGCGGCCAGCCAGGGCTGCGGCGACGGGGGGGGGGAGGAGGGCGACGAGGGCCAAGACTTCTGCGCGCGCGGCGTCCGCCGCCGCCGCTCTCCGCGCGGCGAGCGCTTCCCCTCCCGGCCCGAGCCGCGGCGGAGGGGGCGGGGCAGTGGCATCCGCCCTCTGGGACAGCAGGCGGGACAGGCGGCCCGAGGGGCGGGGGGCCAGGTTGGGGGGCGGGGCGTCGTCGGGGGCGGGAGCGGCGGACGCGCGCGGTGGCGCTCGGCGGCTGCTGCCGCGTTTTGGCAAGCGGCAGAGGGGCCGCATGTGTGGAACGGGCGAGTGGGCAGCGCTGCCTGCGGCGCGCCCGGTGCCAATCGGACCAATAAAGGAGAGGGCGCAACGCGCGTGTCGTGGTGGTGTGTGTGCTTTGTTTTGAGGGGTGGCCGCGAAAAAAACGAGCGTTTTTTTACACACGGCCCACACTCGTTTTTTACCCTCTCTCTCTCTCTCCAGGGGGGGGGGGGGGGGATTCCGATTGCGATTGCGTGCAGTCTTGGTGTTTTGATCAGGGGAAAAAAGGGGGGGGGCATGCATTTTGGGAAAAGGAAAAAGGGGCCGAGTTTTTTTCACTTGGGGGGAAGAATAATAATAAAAAGGATCCCCCGCCGCCCACACACGCACCGTGCCGTGATAAAAAGAAAAGAAAAAAGGTGACGGGAAGGGACACACGCACACACACACCCAAACACCACACCACACACCTCACTTGCCGTCCTTGCCCGCCTTCGTTTCCTCCAGCGCGCGGCGCAGCTGGCGCCCGAGCGCGGCCGCCAGCGGTACCGGCACCGCGTTGCCCACCTGGCGATGCTTCTGGTGCACGTTGCCCCACAGGCGGAAGGTGTCGGGGAAGCCCTGGGCGCGGGCGCACTCGCGCACCGACACGATGCGGTCCTGCGTCGGGTGGAAGACTTGGCCGACCTTGCCCATGGGCTGCGGGTCGGTCGTCGACGTCGGGAAATGACCGGCCGGGTCCAGCCGACCAAACAGGCCGCGCCACCCGTTGTGCCGGTCCTCCGTGTTGGGCAGGCACCAGGGGATGAAGTCGCCGACCTCGCGGCCGGACACGACGACCTTGCCGTTGGGGTAGGCGCGCGGGCGGCCGGCGGCGGCCGCGGCTTCGTCGTCAGCGATGATCTGCTTCAGCACGCGCCAGTCGGCCCCCGGGACGCCCTTGGGGATGCAGCGGCAGCGGGTGAGGTTGAGGTCGTTCATTGTCTGAAGAGGGTGGGGGTGGGAAGGAAGGTGAGGGTTGGAACCAAAAAAAAAACAAAAATCAAAACCAACCACGCCCCCCACCCAGCACACTCGCCTTGGAGATGTGGTCGTACAGCACCGCGTTCTCCCCCCGAATGCCGCGCTGGAACGCGGACTGGGGCGGCCCACTGTACGCCCGCTCGTCGTCGCCCTCGCCGTTGCCGATCGGGGGCAGGTCGCCGATCGCGTCGCGCACGGTCACCGTGCGCACGGGCGCCCCCCCCACCTGGGGCACGGCGGTGTAGGCCACGCCGCCCGGCAGGTTGATGGTCAGCTGGGGCGACTTGAACACGTGCACCGGGGCCGGCCACGCGGGCAGCGCTTCACCAGGCGCCGCCGCGATGATGAACGCGCGCTTGCGCGACTGGGCCACGCCAAAGTTGCCCGCGTTCAGCACGCCGAAGCGCAGGGAGTAGCCCATGTCCAACAGGGAGCGCAGGGTGAGGCGGAAGGTGAACGACTTGTTGTGGGACACAAAGTTGCGCACGTTTTCGAGCAGGAAGTAGCGCGGGCGGTAGAAGTCGGCGAACGACAGGTACGCCATGACCATCGAGTTTTGGACGACCGACCAGTTGCCCTTGTTGAAGCGGTTCATGCCGGAGTAGCCTTGGCAGGGGGGGCCGCCGCACAGGAACTCGACGTCGCCGGGGGCGGGGAGCGCGTCGTATTTCGGGCGGTCGTTTTTGATCAGGTCGTCCACCTCTTTCGCACACGCCTCATCCATCTCGCAGTCGCCCTCACACCCCGCCTTCTTCATGGCGGCCGCCAGGATGACGTTGCAGTTGTCGGCGAACACGGTCGCCGCCGGGTTGTTGAGTTTGTAGGCCTCCGCGGCGGGGGGTTCGTACTCGATCGCCCACTTGGCGTGCGACGCGCCCGCAATGTGAAGTCCCTCGGACAGGCCGCCACACCCGGCAAAAATGTCCATGGTGGCCAGGGACACGCCGTCGCCGTCCGCCTTGCAGGCGGGGCGGGGGGGCAGGGGAGCGGGGCGGGTGTCGCCGCCCGGGGGGGTGGCGGGGACGGAGGGCGGCACGGTCGCAGTGACCGCGCCCCCACCCTCGCCCTGTTTCAGCGACGCCACGCTGCCGCGGCACACAAACACGTCGTCCCCGCCCCGCACGCCACCATCGGGGCGCACGATGGACGCCCTGCGAATGACGGAGGCGGTGGGGAAGGTGGCCGTGGCCGTGGTGGCGTACACGTCCCACCAGTCGGCGGTGTAGGCGAGGTCGGTGGACACGTCTTCAGGCCGCGCGAACCGCTGCACCGTCACGCTCGCCCCGCCCTTGGCCACGCCGGTGACCAGGCCCAACTCCCACGCGCGCAGGCCCAGGTTGGCGCCGCCCTTGTGGTACTTGGAGCGGGAGCCCTTGGGGGCGGGGGCTTTGGGGGCGACGTTGGCGGCGGCGTCTTCTTCGTCGTCGTCCTCGTCGTCCGAGTCGGCGCGCTTCTTCTTCTTCTTGGGGGCGGCGGCCGCCTTGCCCTCGTCGAACGCGTCGGGGGGCAGGAACACGGCGTCGCCCACGCCGATGGTGATGCCGTCCTTGATGAAGGTGCCGGCGGCCTGGCCAGCGCGCACGCCGGTGTCGGGGCCGGCGTTTTCGTCGGCCAGCGACCCCAGCGCCAAATCTTTGGGCAGCACGCGGAGCATGCCGCGCTCCGGCTCGTAGAAGGAGCGGTAGAAGTAGGTGAGCGGCTTGCCCGCGTCGGCCGCGTCCGCGTTGGCCTGGGCGAGGGCCAGGTCTTCAGCGAGGTGGGCGCGGCGGTCGGCCGTCGAAAACGCGCGCACGCGGCGCGACGCGGTCAGTTTCTCCGTCACGTCCGCCAACGGGCGGGACACCACGCGGGTGGTGACGAAGAGCTCGCCGTCAGACGCGGCGTCCCCCAGCACGGTGTCGGCGCCGCGCACGGTGAGGCTGACTTGGACGGTGGGGGGGGCGGACGCGCCGCCGCGCGTGTAGAAGCACTGGACCACGCCCAGCGCGGGCACCGCGTCGCCGTCGGCGTCGACGGGGCCGGCCGACCAGGGCGCCAGCTCGATCACGTCACCGGGGGCGATGGACGCGCCGCCCAGGGCGGCGGACGCGTAGAGAGAGACGCCGGCAGAGGTGGAGGTGGGGGCACCGACCAGTTTGGCCGCGGCACCGACCTTCTTCTTCTTCTTCGTCTTGGGCTTGGGCGCCGCCACCGCCGCCAGCGCGTCCTCCGTCGCGTCATCCTCGCCATCGTCCTCGTTGACGTCGGCATCGTCCACGGCGGCGTTGGGGGCGGCGTCGCCGACGCCGTGCGGGTTCTTGAAGTACGAGCGCCACACCGCGCGCACCATCGCCGTCGCCGTCGCCGTCATTGGGGCGGCCTTGCGCCCCGTGGCCCGGTCCTTCAGCGGGTTGGCGCGCAGCCGCTTGGACGGCGCCGCCTTGGCGCGGGCGGTGGCCTTGCCGGCCGCCAGCACGGTGTGGCGGCGGGCGGCCAGGCGGGTGAGGAGGGCGGAGGCCAGCGCGGTCTTCGTCAGGCCGCGCGCGCCCGCGCTCTGTTCGATCGCTTTAAACTGCGACAACAGGATCTGACCGTGCACCGCCAGGAAGCGGGCCACCGCGGGCTTGGAGTCGGAGACAAAGGCGGGGTCGGAGGTCGGCAGCGCGGCCAGGGCGTCGACGGCGGCGTCAAAGGTGACGCGCGCGGCGCGCGCGCCGTCGGCCGACACAAAACGCCACAGCGCCAGAGCCACAGCCCCTGCCTTCTTCACCACATCCAGGTACGGCGCGTAAGCCGCCGTCGGCGTCACCAGGCGGTACCAGGCGACGTCGGTGCGCAGGACGACGTCGACGCGGCCGTCGGCGCAGGCTTCGAGGTGCCACTCTTGGATGGCGGACAGCGCGACGAGGGGCGCGGACGACGCGCCCGACGACCCGCCACCCCCCGCCGCCAGCGCCGCTGCTTCATCGTAGCCGTCGCACCCGTCGGGCAGCTGGGTGACGGCGCCCGTGGCGTAGAGCTCGACGTCGGGTTGAACGCCCGACCACAGCGGGACGAGTTCCAGGGTTTTGAGGAAGCCTTCAGAGTCGTACACCGCGAAATCGGTGAGCAGGCACGTGGGCAACGCCTCCGGAGGCGCCGCCACCGCGCCCTCATCCGCCAGCAGCAGTTCATCCATCTGGCCGTCCGGGGGCGGGGTGAAGACGGAGGGCGGGGGGTAGTCGTCCGCGATCTCGGTCTCCGAGATTTGGTGGTATGCGCCCGACTTGGGGGCGGCGGCGGCGCCGCCGCCCCCCCCCCCCCCCACCCCCGCCGTCGCCCCCCGCTTTGACGACTTCTTTGACGCGCGTCTTCAGCTCCAGCTGGACCGACAGGTCGGCGTCCGCCCGGTCGCGCAGCTGGGCGGGGGTGAGGGTGGGCAGCGGGGTCGCCGTCGGCGCGCCGGCCGCCGCCTTGCCCTTGCCCTTGTCGGCGGCCGCCTTGCCCTTGCCCCGGGCGTCGGAGGCAGGCACAGCAGCCTCGTCCTTGATGACGATGCCGGCGGCGGCGCCACCAGCGAGTTCGGCGCGCGTGTTGGCGACGGCTTCAAGAAGCGCCGCGGCAAACGGCCCCGTCGCGTGCCGCGTGCCCGCCGCCGCGTCGTCCGCGGCCAGCGCGTCCCGCACAAAGTGGCCGCACGCGCCCAGGGCGCGGGCGGCGGTGCCGTAGGCGGCGACGGCGGCGGACCGCTTGCGCGTCAGTTTGGCACACACGGCCGCAAAGTCGGCGGCGGGGCCGCCAAGCTCCAGCAGGGAGGCGCGCGTGTCGTTGGCGAGTTCAGCCTGATGGTTTGGAGGAGGGGTGGGGGGTGGGGAGGTGAGTGAAGCGCGCACACACACACAGAGACAGCGGCCGGCTCCCTCTCCCTCTCCTTCCCACAACACAAACTCACCATCTCCACCACGTGCCCAAACGTCTTCTTGTACGCGGCCGCCGGCTTGTGCACCACGTACGTGGCGGCCGCGGTGGTGAACACGATCGCGGGGGGGGCGCCAGAGGAGAGGACGGCACGGAACGAAGTCACGGGGCCAATCTCGCTCACAGCAAGCCCGGTCGCCCGCTCCGCCGCGGACCGAGCCACCAGGGCGGCCACGGTCAGGGGCGGGTCGGCAAAGGGGGCGGTGTGCAGGTGGGCGCGATCGCCGGTGGGGGAGAAGACGGAGAGGTCAAACGCGGCAAACGCGCCTCCCGGCTCGCCACCCGCCCCCAGCAGCGCGATGGCCGCCGCCTCCGAGTCGGCGCGGGCGGCGCCCTTGAGCTCGACCACGTCGTCGGACGCGCGGCCGCGGGGCAGGGCGGGCGCGTCGACGTAGGTGACGCCCTGGGCGGCGGCGCGGCCAGAGCCGACGGTGGCGGCAGCGGTGGCAGCGGCCGTCGACAGCGACGCCGCTTTGGCCTTCTTTGCCGCGGACGCCGGCTTGGCCGCCGTGGCGCGCTTGGCGCGCGCCTTCTTGGTGGTGGCGGTGGGGGCCGCGTCCATGGGGTCGGCGGCGGCAGGGTCGGGTTTGGTGGCTGTGGGGGGGGGAGGAGGAGGGGGTGAGTTTTTTGTTTCAACGAAAAAAAAAACGCATTTAGGGGGCCGCCGCCGCCCCCAAATCGCTCTCTTTCATTCCACGACTCCGGCAGATAGCCCGCATGTCTCAACACTCCCGTCCGTGGGAGGTGTGGGGGCGGAGGCGGGAGGTGGAGAGCGCGGGCCCGCGTGACACCAATTCAGAGGGGACCGCGTGTCGCCATCGCCAATCCCGACGTCGGGACCGGCCCCGCGCCAAAACTCCGCCTCCCGCCCCTCCTCACCCGCCGCACTCCCCGCCTGGATGCTGCGGAGAGTCATGCGCACAGCCCGGGAGGGGAGGGCGGGGAGGAGGGGGGAGGGAGGCAGCGCGGGCGCGACAAAAAAAGGCAGTTGAAAAAAAAAAAACGTTTGCGATGAGCGCCAAATCGCCTCAACCGCCCCACGCGCGCGCTGGCCCCTCTCCCACCCCGTCACGCACCCGCGCCCGAGCGTGCGGTTTCACCGCCTCTGCCCATGTGGGGAGTGGGGAGGGAGCGGGGGGGGGGGAAGCAAAGGGCCAAAGAAAAACGCGGGTCGAGAGTGGTGCCGAATTTCTTCGTCTCGAGCCCATCCCTCTCTCTCTCTCTCTCCTGCTCACCTTGCAGCGTCTCGGCAAACTCGGACGCCGCCCCCCACGAGTTGAACTTTTGGCCTGTGAGTGTGTGTGTGTGTGAGGGCGTGTGAGGGGAGGGCGTGAGAGAAAGGTGTGGGAGGCTGGGCCGACACCGAATTTCGAAAGCCGAGCGCGCGCGGCTCCGCATCGGCGTGTGCCTGGCGCGCGCGCCCTGGGGCGCCCCACTCCCCCCCACACCCTGTCAGCCGATCGTGGCGCTTGCAGCTCGCTCCGGGCGCCGTGGGCGAGGGTAAAGCTGGTCGCGCGCGCGTAGATTCTCCCAATCACTCACTCGTCGGCGCCACAAAAGCGTGAGCCGCGCCGCGCCCAGTCACGCTGCCGCCCAGCGCCTTCCACGCGGCGAGCTCGCCGGTGGAGGCCATGTGTGTGGATGGGGGGGGAGGAAGGAAGGAGGCTTGAGGAAGAACGCTCAGAGGGAGGAGCGTGAGAAACGTTCAAACGAGAGTGAGGTCGACAGCCGAGAAAACTCTTCTCGGTCCCTCTGCCGTCTCGCACATCATGCCCCGGCCCCCGCGCCATGCGCCACGCTGCCACCCGACCCGCTGGCCGCGCGGTAAAATGGATGCTGCGTCAGTTGGCGACGGTTTGGGGCTCTGGTGTCAAAAGGAAAGGGCGCGAAATCGTTTTTTCTTTTTCTTGCACACACACGAACGAGCGAAACCGATGGAAGAATAAAAACCCTATCTCTCCCAGCGCAGGAAAAACGCCTGCCTCTTTGTTGTTTGTTGGAGGTAAAAAGGGGGGGGTAAAGGGGAGGGCATGTCTCTCTCTCGCCACGCACACCACCGCCACGGCCGCGCGCCGCGTGTTGCAGTAGGCTGTTCAGAGCTTGTTGAAGGCTGTGGGGGAGGGTGTATGGAGAGGTGGGTGTGAGTGACGATGAAACAAAAAAAGGTGTCGACCCCCCAAACCCTCTCCTCCCCCTAAAAACATAACCACTCACAGAGCACATCGATGGACTGGATCGTCTCCGACTCGCCGTCGCGCACCAGCTCCTCCTCGATGATCGCGTCCTGGTGTGGGGTGGGGTGGGGACGGGGGGAAAGGTGAGTGCGCGTGTGTGTGTGTGTGTGTTTCGTCGGCATCGCTAGCTCTTTTGAAACCTAACCAAACAAACGAACGCACCATGGACTCGACCTTGGCGTCCTCGATGACGGCCGTGATCTGCATCTTCTTGATCTGTGGGCACGGCGAGGTGTGGAAAGAGGGAGGGAAAAAAGAGTGAGCAAAAAACACCGCCCACCGAGTCACCACTCTTTTTCCCTCCCCACCCCCCCTCCTCTCCACTCCAACTCACCCCATACCCAATCGGCACCAGCTTGGACGCACCCCACAGCAGCCCCTCCTTGACGATGGACCGCACCTCCGCCTCCATGGCGGCCAGGTCGGTTTCATCATCCCACGGTTTGACGTCCAGCACGATCATGGACTTGGTCAGCTTGGCCTTCTCCGCGCCACGGCGCTTGGCCTCCTCGATGACGCGCTTCTTTTCTTCGGCGGCAGCTTTCTCTTCTTCAGTCATTTCGCCGAACAAGTCGAGCTCGTCGTCAGAGTCGTCGGAGTCGGAGCCAGAGACGGAGGCAGCAGGCTTCTTGGCAGCAGGGGCGGCGGCAGCAGCGCCACCACCACCGCCCACCGACACGCCGGCGCCTTTGCCCGGGAAGGCGGCGCCCAGGAGGGCCTGGATGTGGGTGTACCAGCGCGCAGCGTGCGGCGCGGAGGAGGCGGGGGGGGGGGAGGCCAGGGTGGCGAAGACGGCCAGGTCGTCGCGGGAGGCTTGGTAGCTGTGGGTGTGCAGGGTGAGTGAAGGAGCGTGTGAGCAAGAGGGACGCGGCGGAAAGAGAGAGGCGGAGCGAGAGGGGAGGTCCGAATCGGGCGGCGGCGGCCCAGCGATTGGTTGTTGGTGTCGGTCGGGCGTGGCCCTATCCCGCCCGCCACCAGCGACGCTGACCGTGCGCTCAAGTGTGTGAGTTTAGCCCCGCTGCTGAGCGGGCGCACACAGCCACCCCGCGGCCGCTGCCAGCGACCAGCGCAGGCGAGCGATCGGGTGCTGCTGCTGCTTTTGTGCTTCGGCCGTCCAGTCTCCTCTCCCCTCCCTTGTACACACGCACCCCGTGATGTAGGACCGGGTGGCCAGGTGGGTGTTCAGACCGGCGACGTCTTTGTGGGAGTAGGCCATGTTGGGTGGAGTTCTTTTGGAAAGAGGGGAGGGGACGGGGGCAGAGAAAAACCGTTTCGATGTGTGTGCGGGCGAACCGAAACACAATTCGCTCTCGTTTCTGTTGAGGCAGGGCGAGAGAGGGCGCGCGCCCCGCTCTCTCCACCCTCACACACACACACCACACACACTCCCTCCCACCATGGACGCCCTCTCCGTCCTGCGCGAGTGGGCGTCGTCCGGCTGCGCGGGCGACGTCGCCGTCGCCGCCGGCCGCGTGCGCGTCGGCTCCTCGTTTGACTTTGACGCCGGCGCCCCCACCCGCTGGACCTCGCGCAAGGGGGCGGGCGACCGGCTGACCGTGGGCGCGGCCGCATTCTTTGCGGCCAGCGCCGCGTTTAAGGATGCAAGCGCGCGGTTCGGTGACTACCTGAAAGCCGCCCGCGACGCGGGGGTGCCGGCGGTGGCCATTGTGGACAGGAAGGTGAGTTGGTGTGAGTTGTGTGTGGGGAGGGAGGGAGGGGAGGGTGAGGGCGCGGGAGAGGGGCAAGCATTACAAGCATTAACATGCAGAATGTAAATAATGATAAATATTCGGAGGGAGGGGGCCGGTGTCCCTTGGTTCACTCACCCCTCCTTCCTCCCTCGCTCTCACTCGCTGGTCCCCCCACACAGGACCTGACCGCCTACCTCAAGGGCGAGTACGATGGCGCCGACTACCTGACCTCCGCCGCCGACGAGGTGGCGGCGGTGCCAGCCAAGCGGGTGAGTGGGGTTGCGTGTCGGGGGGGGTGGAGGAAAAAAACACGCCGCCGCCTTTCCCTCTCTTTGCACACGACGCACACACGACACTCCACACACAACACTCTTTCACAGCCCCTGGAACCCGACGCCGACACACCCGCCCAGCCGCCCACCGGCCTCGCCGCCACGCGCGCTCTCGAAGCCGCCTCCCGCGACCGCAACGCCGCGCTGCGCGTCCCCACATCCCGCGGCTTTGCCAAAGCGTTGGCGCTGGCGTCCTCTGCCGCGGCCGCCGCCAAAGCGGCCGCCGCACGCGCCGCGTCGCGCCCGGCCGCCGCCGCCATCGCGGCTGTGCCATCCCGCCGCTACGAGCGTGGCGCGGAGGGCGCATCCCTGGCGGACATGGGGCTGGAAGAGTATGGTGGGCTGGGCATCAGCGCTGCAGGCGGCGCGGCCGCGCGCCGGCCGCGCGCGCCGGCGGCAGCACCCGCCCCCACAGCCGCCGCCCCGTCCCGCCCGGCTGCAGCGACTCGCAAGCCAAGCTCTTCATCCAGATCGCGCCCGGCCTCCAAGCCGGGCGGCCCCCCCCATCATCATCGTGCCGCCCGCCGCCACCGCCAAACTCATCATGTTGAACGCCCCCGCCTTCTTTGCCGAGGGGCGCTACGTCTCCCCCGACGACGCCCGGGCGGCGGGCGTGAAGAAGGAGGCGCGCGTGACGATCGAGAGGAAGGTGGCGAGGCCGCCCGCGGGCGCGTCTCAGGGGGCGTACACCCCACCCTCTCATTACGTCATCACCGACACTGTCACCGCCTTCAACCCCGACGACTGGAAGCGTGTCATTGCCGTCGTGGCCACGGGGGCGGCGTGGCAGTTCAAAGGGTGGCCCCACCCAGGGGCGGCTGCAGGAGACACGGTCGCCCTGTTTGCGTCGGCACGTGGCCTCTTCCTCGGCCTGGCCGACGAAGCTCCACCCCCCGCCATCACGCAGTGGAATGTGAAGCGGTTCACGTTGCACCGGAGTGAGAGGCACCGCGACCGGTCGGTGGCGGGGGCGGTGTGGAGTGCGATCGACGATTTTTGTGCTGCTGCGGCGGCCAAGAAGGCGGCAGCCGTCAAGTGAAGAGGGAGGGGTGTTGACTGTGTGGGTGCGTGAGTGGAAAGAGGAGAGAGACCAGACGGTGTGTGCAAGAAAAAACACGGGTTTCAGCACTGCATTTTTACAAACCTTTTTGTTCTGTGTTTTTTGCTCTTTGGTTTTTCTTTAACGCCCCCCCGCCACACCAAACCAGCCCCCCCCCCCCCCACACGCGACAATCGAAAATTGGGGATGGTGACAGAAAGGAAGAGAGAAAAAAATGGGGTAAAGATAAGCCTAGCGCTCTCCCTCTCACCAACTCTAACCCCCCCACCCCCCCAACTTCTCTCACTCGCGGAACTCCATCATCGTTTGGTTGTCCGCCGGCAGCCCCGCCGCCGCCCGCAGCACGTTCTCCAACGCCGCCCGCTGCGCTGCCAGCGCGTTGACGACGGGGGCACCATCCTTGACGAGGGGGGCCTTGGTCAGGTAGGACAAAAGAGACGCGACTGGGTGCATCGCCCTGAACTCCGCCTCGCCATCCTTCTTCAGCGTGATCCGCGTCAACAACTCCGCCACAATGGCCAAGTCCAGAATGATGGGCGCCGCCAGCAGCGAGTCTTCGCACGTGTTGTGCATGACGATGGTGGACTTGCCCCCCATGAAGATTTCAGACGTGTACTCATCCATCGCGCGTTTCGAGTCGCCCACCGTCGGCACATACTTGATCACCACCACGTGGTCTGGGTGCTCGCCCTTGCCGTACAGCAGCCCATTGGACCTCACCATGTCGTCCACGACGTTGGATTTTGAAATCTCTTTGGAGCGGAAGGTGTGGGGGGCGGAGAGGTTGAGGCCGTCGTTGTTGCCGAGGTGGTTGTACGACACGATCGCGGTCGGCTTCAGCCCCGCCCCCACCAAAAAGTCGACCAGCACCGACTTCATCTTGGTCTGGCCCGACTTGAAGTCGTCGCCCGCGATGAGCACGCCGCGGGAGACGGCGAGTTCAACCAGGCCGGGGACGAACGTGTTTTGGGGGGAGCCGTTGATGAACGGGCACCCCTCCAGAATGGACGCCACCGCGTACAGCTGCGACGGCGCCACCTCCGGGTGGCCGGCTTCAATCGACGCCTGCAGGGCGTCCGCGGTGTCGTTGACGCCGGCCGTGACGTCGGCGAAGCGCTCCGTGTTGGCGGTCCACAGAATGACGACAGTGTCCAGGCCGTTCGCCTTTTTAAACTCCCGAATGTGACCACGCAGCGCATCCAGATGCTCCGCTTTCGTCCCCGTCAACACGTTGTCCGCGCGGGCGGCCTGATTGGGCGCCACAAAGGCTGGGTCAAACGCGGCGGGCAGCGGGACCCAGTCTTTCAGGTGGGGCGCAATCTGGCGCTGCAGCTCCCAGTCCAGCACGGCGGCGCGCTCCATGGCGTCGGCCAGGGGGGCGGCCGAGATGTCCCACCCGCCGAGGACGAGGTCGTTGGGGTGGACAAAGGGGGCGAGGGAGGAGAGGGGGGCGTGAACTTCTTCCCCTGCCACGTTGCCGACGCGGATCGTGGCGGCTTGCGTCAGGGAGCCGTAGTAGTTGGGGGTGCGCAGGCCGTCCTTGGTCATCCAGGTGATGCCGCTGTAGGTGGGGAGGGTGGGAAGGGGGTGTGCCGGCACAAAGGGTGGGTTGAAACGCACGCGGGAGCTGGGGGGCAGGCGGGGCCGACGCCGCCTGCGTGCGGGAGGGTGCCTCTCTCCCTCCCTCCCCGCCACACGATCCCCTGCTCCGCCGGCAGTCAAGGGAGCTCTGTGTTGGCCTCCACCAACGCTCCACGGACGGCGGGAGGGAGGTGGGGGTCGGGTGTCGCCACAGCCCCCGCCGCGCTCGCCCGTCTCCCCGTCGGTTTTTGTCATGGTGTGCGAGCGCGAAACGCCTCCCCCCCACCACGCACACCCTCTCTCTCCCCCCCCCCCCACCCACTCACAGCTTGTTGGCCAGCACGCCCGCGGTGACGGTGGTGCCGTTGTTGCCGCCCCAGCCGACGAGCATGAGCCTGTTTTGGAGGGAGGAGGAGGGAAGCGGCCGTTGAGTTTTTGCGTTTGCTCGGGGCAGTCCTCTCTCTGGTGGCGGCCGTGTTTCACCGCAACCCGCGGATGCGCGTGCGCCATATCGTCACCTAGGCTCCCACGCTGCCGCGCCGGGGGCGGGCGGGGGCGTGGACCGCGCGAGGTGGGCAGGAGGGGCGGGCAGCGCCACGCAGCTTCTACGCCGCATTCCGGGGGGCAGGCCGCGCCCCCGCCCCGCCCTCCCCACCCCGCATCACGTGCCCCACACACATCATCCACGCCCACTCACCCCATCTTGGGCACCGTCGTGTCGGTGCGCAGAGTGTAGGTGGTGGTTTTTGGGCGCGCAACGGGCGGCGTCGCGCTCACGTCGACGTCCACACTCTCGTACTGGTAGGAGGCCTCCGTGGCCCCGGGCACGCGGGTGAGGGCGGGCGAGTCGACGACAAAGTCGGTGAGCAGCATGGTTGTTGGTTGGTTGGTGTGGGCGTTTTTTTGGGAGCGCCAAGGAAAGGAGACGGGTTGTGACGACGGAGATATCGGCCTCTCTCGGCCACGGCCCACAGCCCCCTTGGCACGTGCCCGCCGCCGCCGCATGACCGGTTTCGAGTTTCACACGCCTCTTTTGCGCCGGGTGTTCATGTTTGCACAACGATTTTTGAACCTTCTTTCACACACCCGAAAACCGCACCACCAGTCACGCTGCCACCAACCCACCACCCACCCCCTCCTCCTTCCCCCCCCCCAGCCGCACCGCGCTCAGCTTGGCGGTGGTGAAACGAAAGAAGTCGCGCCACAAAAGCTCTGCAGTGGCGGAGGCGCGGTCGGCGGCGGAGGGGGTGTCGGCCAGCACGCGGCGGGGGGAGACACACCCCGCCGCGAGCCAGGGGGCAAGGGCAGCCACACGCGAGGCAGGCACCTGTGTGGCGGACGACGTCGCAGCCGCTGCCAAGCGGGCCAGGGCGGACAGGCCGGCCGTCTCCCCCCCCTCCAGCGCGCCCCCCGCCGCCGCGCCGTCGCCGACCGCCGCCGCGACGGTCGCTGCGTCCCCAACCAACTCCTCCACAGACGGCAGGTCGCCCGCAGCGGGGCACCGCGACGGCAGAGGCGGCAGCGTGCGGGGGGTCGGCGTCGGCTGGCGGGACGGGGCGGCCGCCGTGGCGGCGCGGAAGGCGGCAAAGGTGGGGGGCGTGCACGCGACGCCCCCCACGTCCGCCGCGTCAGCCAGCGTCCCCCCCCACACCCGCTCCAGCTTGGTCCTCCCCTCCGTCTGCCTGGCCAGGGCGGTCTCGACCGCGGCCTCGACCGCGGCCTCCGCGTACGCGGGTTCGCGGGTGCACACGACGCGGCGCGCATTGACCGCGCGCGCGAGCCGCGGCAGCACGTCCTCTGTCTCCCCCACGCACACGATCAGGTCGGACTGTTTGGTGCGCAAGGAGGTGCGCAGGTCGGCCAGCGCAGCCAACACGAATTTGGCGCGGTAGGGGCCAGCGCGCGGGGGCGGCGCGCACGGGTCGTCCGCCCTGCGAAACGCGCGCGGATCCAGGATCGCCACCGGCAGCATGGCTCCCGCCTTTGCACAGGCAGCGGTCAGAGCCGCATTATCATGCAGCCTCAAGTCGGCGCGCAGCCACAGGATGGAGGTGGCGCCGCGACCGGCGGGCGCGCCGCGCGGACCGCCACGCATCGACCGCCGCGCGGGCGCGGGGGCGGCCACCACGCCGGGCGTGCCCAAGGAAGGGTGTGGAGGGTTCAGCCGGCGTGAGGGACGGGCCAGGGCGGGGGCGCCAAAGAAGCGGGCCAGGCGGGTGAGCGGGGTGAAGGTGGGGGTGGCTGTGGGTGGGTGGGAGGGTCGGTGGGCTGGGGTCGGGGTGACGGCACCTCCCCCGTGTTGCTTCTCGCCATCGTTTTCCACCCATCCCGCCCCACATTCACTCACGTGTAGTCGAAGCGTGCGCGTGAGGGGCGGTCGGCATATTGAGCAGCGGGGAAACGGCGCGAGTGAGGGAAGGAAAAATGAATTGACGGTGTGTGGGCGCCGTCGTTTTTTCCTCACACCCATGCGTTGTTGCGTTCGCCTCCTGCGCCCGACCGCGCCCAGGCCCACGCCGTCCGTCCGCTGCCTCATGAGCACAGGCGCCGCCGACTGGTCCACCCACCCCACCGTGCCCTTTGGGCCGCACCCTCTGGGGCGCTCCCAACTCTTCGCCGTCACCCCGCTCTCCTTTGCCTTTGTCAACCTCAAGCCCGTCGTCCCGGGACACGTGCTGGTCGCCCCCAAACGCGTCGCCCCCCGCCTCGCCGACCTGACCCCCGACGAACTCTCCGACTTGTGGGCCCTGGCGGTGCGTGTCGGCACCGTCGTCCAGTCCGTCCACACCGCCCCCGCCCTCCAGTTTGCTGTGCAGGACGGGCCAGGGGCGGGGCAGACCGTGCCCCACGCCCACGTGCACGTGATACCACGCAAGGCGGGCGACTTTGAGCGCAGCGACGACGTGTACCCCGCCCTGGAAAAGTCGGAAGGCGAGCTGGGGCCTGGGCTGGCGAGAGGGGAGGGCAAGACGGTGGCCCCTGATCCGATCACCGCTGCGGGTGACGACCGCCCGCCGCGCACCGCGGAGGTGATGGCCGCTGAAGCCGACTCGTTGAGGCCGCATTTTGAGAGAAGAAAAGATGTGGCAGACGGTGGCGAGACCGGCGCACCAGCGGGTGCCCCCGCGCCGGCCGACACGCGCGCGTGCGTTCCCGGGCGACGCCGCCACCCCGCCCGCCCGCGAGTACCACGACACCGACTTTGAATGGAGGGCGTGGGCGGTGGAGGCGGGGCCAGTGCTGGCGGCGGCGCTGGCGGCGCGCGGGGACGGGAAGAACAGAGAGCCTTCGACTCCGCTGCAGTACCGCCCCGCCGCGTGGGACGTTTTCCACGCCCGCGACAACGCCACCGCCCGCTTCTACAAGGAGAGGCGGTACCTGCCTCTTGCGTTTCCTGACGCGGTGGCGCCCAGTGTGCGTCGGATTATGGAGCTGGGCACGGGCGCGGGGTCGTCTCTGCTCCCGCTGCTGCGCGCGTGTCCGTCCGCGACCGCCCTCGCGACCGACGTCTCCCCGCCCGCCGTCGCCCTGTGCGCGGCTGCAGCCGATGCAGCGGGGCTGGGCAGGCGCATGACGACGGCCGTGCTGGACGCCACGTCGCCGGACGCGGCGGCAGCGCTGGCGGGGGAGGGCGCCGACGCGTGCCTCCTCGTGTTTGCGCTGGGTGCGCTCGACGCGGACCGGCACGCGCCCGCCCTGGCGTCCGCCGCCGCGTCCCTGCGCCCGGGTGGCCGCGTCCTGGTGCGAGACCACGGCGTGCTGGATGTCACTCAAATGCGCGGGCCACGCCTGGTGGCCAGGGTGGGGGGCGACGGCGTGCTGGCGCCCGCGCTGCACGCTCGAAGCGACGGCACGCTGTGTTTTTTTTTCACGCCGACCTATTTGAGCGAAGTTGCTGCGGGCGTGGGATTACAAACGGTCGAGTGCCGGTGGGCGACAGTCGCGCGCCCCAACCGCAAGACGGGGGTGGTGTTGAGGCGCGTGTTTGTGCACGGCGTGTTTGAGAAGGGAGGGTGAAGAGGGATGATGAAAAACAAGAGGTCAACGCATAAAACAAAAAGAGGTCGACGCACAACACAAACACGCTTCCTTCGCGCAAATGGTGCCTCCCCACGTCGTCAACTCCCGCATGTCGAGCGCGCCGACTCACTAGTGTGTCGTTGCAAACTCTTGTGCCTGCTCCACAAGCCTCCCATGCGGCCACCACCGCCTCCCGGCGGCGCCACCGCGGCCGCCGCGCCGGCCGCCGCGCCGCTCACCAAAAACCAGAAGAAGAAGCGGCGCCAGGCGCTGGGCCGCCTGGCACGCCGGTTGCGAGAGGTGAGGGTGTGGGTGGTGGACGCTGGGGAGCGGAGGAAGAGAGGGGAGAGCGGAGCCGAAATGAGACCGCCGCCTCGACTCCAACGTCCTTTCCTCCACACAGCACGACTCGACCGACGACCCCGTCATCGTGCGCGACGTGCACACGCCCGCCCGGGGAGGCTTGGCCGCCCCCCTGCCCCGCTCACGCGTGGCTGTGGGCGTGGCTCCCTTGGCAGAGGCGCCCCGCGTTATCGTCTCGGCACCGGCGGCCGCCACCGCGTGCGGCGCAGCCTCCCATTCCTGCGCCACCGGCGACGCGTCCGCCGTGTCCGCGGCGACGGGGCTGCCGATCGCGTGGGCCGCGACGATGGCGACGGGGGAACAGCAGGGGGTGGGCGTGCCGTGCGGTGACGGCGGCAGCGACCCACCCGCCGGCTCGCCGCCGCTCAAACGCAGGCGGGAGGGCGAGAAGGGCGGTGTTGAAGACGGCGGCGGCGGCGGCGATGCAGACGACGGTGCTGGCGGCGACGGTGGCGGCAACGACGACTGCACCGCCGCCGCCACCGCCGCCGCACTCCCCAACCCCTCTCCCCACCCCTGCCGTACCGACTTCTCCCCCGCCGCCGCCGCCATTGCGGCCGCCCTGGCCGGCCACCCCGCCCCGGCCCTCGCCACCGCAGCTGCAGCTGCTGCCACGGCCGCCACCGCGCCCGCACTGGCCGCCACACTAGCCGCGCGCGCGCGGCGCGCCCGCCCGCCCCCCCCGCCCCCGTGGGCAACTATGCGCGGTATTATGGGTACCGTTTGACCGCAGGGGCGCGCGCGCCAGCAGGGCCGGGCTCGTTGGCGCTTCTAGGCCCGGGCGCGGGCGACGCGCGGGTCGCCGCCCTGCGCCCCTTTGCCCACCTCTTTGCCTCCACCCCCCTCCTCGACGTCGGCTGCAACGAGGGCGTGGTGACGACTGCAGTCGCAGCCGCGTGCCGCGTGTCGTGCGCGTTAGGGGTGGATGTGGATGCGAGCCTGGTCGCGCGCGCGGCGGCGCGTGCGCGTCGCCAGCGCGCCGTCGCGACCGCCCACGCCGCCGCCCTGCGGTTCGGCACTGCTCCTCCACCCGGTGCTGGTGAGCCAGGGGGCGCCTCTGCGCGCGGCCGCCGCGCCGCCGCGGGGGCCGCTGTGGCCGCTCTGACTGCCACACGGTTTGCCTGCGCCGACGCGGCGCGCGCCCCCCTTCCTGCGCCCCCCGCCTCCGCGGGCGCCGTCCTCTGCCTCTCCGTCACCAAGTGGGTCCACTTGACGGGTGGAGACACCGCCCTGGACGCCTTGTTTGGCGCGCTGGCGACCGCAGTGGCAGTGGGGGGCCACGTCGTGCTGGAGCCTCAGCCGTGGCGGTCGTACGTCCGCGCCGTCACAAAGCGCGGCGTGCGCGCGGCGGGGGCGGTGCCACTGACCTCGCTCGCCCTGCGTCCCGAGGGGTTCATTGATCGCTTGGTCACCGTTCACGGCCTGACGTTTGTGCGCCGGCTGGACGTGGAGGAGGGTGGGGCGCCGGGGTTCGACCGCCCTTTGCTCTTGTTTCGGCGGGATCGCTGAGAGTTGGTTTTGCGTTGATTTTTATACTGTGTATCATCACTTTGCTTTTGCAGAAAAGGCGTGCAGGCCGACCCCGCCCAGAAGAAAAAAACAAGGCCGACGGAAAAAAGGTGGAGAAGGGGGAAAGGGGACGGTGGGGGCCTGGAGAACAAAGGAAACCAAACAAACAACGCACTCCCTCCCTCCTTCACGCCACATCCACCACGCTGTACAATTCGATCGGCATGTCATTGATGACGGCGCCCAGGGTGGCGGCGAGGGCGTCGGCGTCGGCGTCGGAGAACACGAGCGGCGGCTTGATCTTCAAAACACTCGCACCAGGGAACCCACCCGCGCTGAGCAGCACCCCCCTCGCGCGGCAGGCGGCCGCCGCCCACGCGGCCGCCGCGGGCGCGGGGGGCAGCCCCGGGGCGCGCACCACGAGCTCCACACCGACCATCAGGCCGACGCCGCGCACATCCCCGACCGCGGGGTGCCCCCCCACCCCCCGCCGCAGGGCGGCCAGCAGGCGGCCACCCACGCAGGCGGCTCTGTCAGCCAGCCTGTCACGGGCAATGACGTTGAGAGTGGCCAGGGAGGCGGCCACGGAGGCGGTGGACCCGCCAAAGGTGGAGAAGAAGCGGCCGCGCGATGCAAAGGGGGCGGCCAGGGCCCGCGACACGGCGGCCACGCCGATGGGGTACACGTTGGCGATGCCCTTGCCCAGGATGACGGCGTCCGGGTGCATGGCGGGGGTGGTGGGCGTGGCGTTGGGGAGGTGCAGGTGGAAAGCGAAAGGCGTGCCGACACGGCCGACGCCGGTCTGGACTTCATCCGCGATCAGGGCGACGCCTTCACCCCGAAACACGGCACACACGGACGCCAGCCACCCAGGCGGCAGCATGATCTGGCCGGCGCACGAGGGGATGGGCTCAAAAATGAAGGCGGCGATCCGCGCGCCAGCAGACCGCGCGGCGTCGAGAGCGGCGCGCGCGCCCGCCGGTCCATCCACCTCGATGCCACGCACAGGGTCAGGCACGGGCAGGATGTGCACCCAGGGCGGGGGTGGAGCGCCTGGGGCGCCGCCGTGGAAACAATAGGGGGAAACAGACGCCGCCGCGCCAGCGTGGCCGTGGTAGGCTCCAGACAGCGCCACGACATGATGCTTCTCAAACCCGGCGTTAACGTCGCCAGCCGCAGCTTCCGACGCCGCGACCGCGATGCGGAGGGTCAGGTCGACGGCTTCGGACCCCGAGGCGGTGTGGTACACAACAGCGTCCATGGCCGCGGGCAGCGCCCCCCGCACCGCCTCCGCGTGGGCGACGGGGGCGGGGTGAGTGTAGCGCACGTTGGTGTTGAGCGTGGCCCACGCGGAGGCGACGGCGGCGGTGACGGCGGGATGGGCGTGGCCGACGGCGGCGACGTTGTTTTGGCAGTCGAGGTAGCGCCGGCCGTCTGCGGCAACTGCCCAGCAGCCGGACGCAGCCACGAGGGCGAGGGGGGGTTCGCCAGGCGCGGTCACAGAGGCGACGTTGGCGCCGAGGGCGCGCGCGCGGCGAGCGGCGAGCGCGGCCGCTGATTCAGGGTGAGGGGGCGGCGGCTGGGCGGGGGCGACAGTGATGGCGGACGCAGTGGCAGCCGCTGCAGCCGCCCCAGCGGCCCCCAGGGGCGACACCACGCCCGGCGGCGACACCCCGAGCGGCGACGCGCCCGAGGGCGGCGACGCGCCGCGGGGGGACACCGCGCGCGACCAGGTGGGCACGTCGGACGTGACCGACGATTTGGAGGGGGCTCGATCCAGCTTGATGTCGTCCCAGGTGGGGGGCAGGGTGCGGGAGGGGGGGGGGGAGGCGGGTGTGGACATAGCGAAGCGGAGTGGGGTTGTGAGCGAGGGTTTTTTGCGCGCAAAGAACCAAAGATGTGCCGCCGTTTCAGCGGCTGCAACCAGCACTAATTAGACCAGATTCTTGCCCTTTCAACCAGGCGGCGACACCACTGGGTCAAATGGCGGGAGAGGCAGCCGCGGACAGGGGGAGGGGAAGCCTGGCCGCGTGTTGGCAGCGCGCGCAGGACGAAACGCTCGGCCGAAGTGAACAGACAGGCCTTTCCGCTTTTTGCTCGACGTTTTCACGGTGAAAACGCAATAGAGCGGGGCGCGCAGCGGCGCACGCGTCCCCCGCGACGGCTGTGCGTCTTCCCTCGCACACCACGTCCACACACACACACGCGCGCCTCGCACACCACGTCCACACACACACACACGCGCCCGTCTGTGTGGAGCCAAACACACACCTAGCCAAACAATGACGCGCCCACCACCACCCCTCGACCCCGCCGACTTCAAGTGCCCCGTCTGCCTGGACCTGGTGTTCAAGGTGTGTGTGTGTGTGCGTGAGCGTGTGTGTGAGCAGTGGGGCAGGGCGTGTGGGCTGGCGCTCCAAAAACTGCGGCCAGTCAATCGACGTCCGGGCGCCCTCCCGACCCACCCCACACAACACACACACAGCCCGTCGTCCCCGCCTCCTGCGCCCACGTCTTTTGCTCGTGGTGCCTGCACCGCTCCATGAGTGGCTACGCCCCCTCCCGCTGCCCCCTGGACCGGTCGTCGTTCACCCACATGCCAGCCGTCAACAAAACGCTGCACCGGGCGCTTGCCCTGGCGTTTCCCGCCTCCTACGCCGCCCGCGCGGTGGAGGTGGCGGCCGAGGAAGCGGCCACAGGGCCGTCCGAGGATGTGGGCCCCCTGCCGCCACCCAGGGGACTGACAGTGTCCGATTTTGGGTGCGCGACGTGCGGCCTCCTCCTCGCCGCCCCGGTCGCCCTCAACTGCGGCTGCACCGTCTGCTCCTCCTGCGTCCCCCCCGGCCGCCTTTGCACTGCGTGCGGCGCCACGGGCGTCGTGTCCCGCCCGCCCGCGGTGTGCGCGCTGCTGGCGACGACGACGGAGGCGCTGTTTCCACAGGCGGCGGCCGACGCGGCGGCGCGCGCGTCGTCGACGGCGGTGGTGGCTGTGGAGGAGACTGCTGCTGATGATGACAACGTCACCACCAACCCTCCCGAGACTCAGCACTGTTGGTACGGCATCGGGTGCGACGCGTGCGGCGAGTTCCCCATCGTGGGGCGCCGCTACACGTGCGCCACGTGCGCCCGCACCTCCCGCATGGGGTACGACCTGTGTGGGCCGTGTGCGGATGCAGGTGCAGCGGAGCGGGGGGGCGCGTTCCGGTTTGGGCAGCGCCACGAGGCGACGCACGAGGTGGCGCGAGTCCCCCCGGCCCGCACTGCGCTGCACGCCATGGTGGAGGCCCACCCCGAGCTGATCATGGAGCAGTTGCTGGCGTTGATTCGGTTGGCGGCGACCCGGGACCCGCCGGTGCAGCGGCGGAGGAGGGAGGGGGCAGAGCTGTCAGACGGCGACCGCGCCGACGACGGCGGATCCTCCTCCTCCTCCAACGGCGACGCCGCCCTGGCCCTGGCCGACACCGAGCTGGACGCCCCCCCATAAGTCGTGGAGCTGGCGGTCGACCCCGCGCGCCTGCCGCCCGGGTTTCCGCCCGACCTGGCCAGTGTGGAAGCCCTGGAGGCCTTTTTCGGGCGCGTGGAAGCTGGCGGCCTGGCCGCCCTGACCGACGACGAGCGCAGTGTGCTGGAACGCTTCTTCCCCACCATCCTGCGCCACTTGACGGTGTGGGGCGGGGGGGAGCGCGCAGGCGGGGACGCGCCGCCCCCCGCGACCGGCGGAGGGGATGAGGACGCGCCGCCAGACGGACTGGAGCGCCTGACGCTGGACGATTGATTGATTGGTTAGTTCTCTGGTGCGTGTTTGTGTGTTTTCTGTGTGATGCAGCGGGTGGGTGGTCCGTGTTAAAACGTTTTTCAAACACTCGAGAAAAAAAAAAAAAAAAACAACTCTCCCGCGTTTTTTCACTGCCCAATCGAGCAATGGGGGCCGCCGGCGGGGCGCCCCCCCCTCCCCTCCCCCTGTGCCTGCCCCCCGGCTTGCGCCTGCGTCCTCCCGACCCCACCGACGCCCCGGCCCTGCGCTCCGCCCACACCTCCCTCTTCCCCGTGGATTATGAGGACGCCTTTTACGACGCCGTCCTAGCCTCCACGGGCGGCGTCTTCGGCCTGCTGGCGGAGGCGGCAGGCGGTGGGGACGGCCGGCTGGCGGGGTTTGTGACCGCGCGGCTGCAGTGTGCCTCAAACGTCGACGCACACGACGCGGCCGCGCTGGGCTTCCCCCCCCGCCCGCCCGACTGGCCGCCGCCACGGGGGCCGGGAGGCGGGTTGAGTGATCCTTCTCCCCATCGCCCAGATGCTGTTTATCTTTTAACTTTAGGCGTCGCCCCCCCCTTTCGCCGCTCCGGCCTGGCACGTGCTCTAGTCGCCGCCGCCCTGGCCCGCGGCGCGGCGGCAGGCTGCCGGCTCGCCTACCTGCATGCAGCCACTTTCAACGACGCGGCGGCGGGGCTGTACGCGGGGGTTGGGTTTGCTCACGTCGCCACGTTTCCCTCTTTTTACACGATCACCACCGGGCGCCAGCCCGACCCCGCCGTCACGCGGTATGACGCCATGCTGCTGGCAACGGAGCTGGTGGGTGGTGGTGGCAGCATGCCCGGCCCGCTGCACGGTTGGACGCTGCCGACGCGGTCGCCGGGTGCGCCGCCGCCGACGCCGCGGGTGTCGATTTGCGCCGAGGTGCAGTCACCACCCGATCACGCCCCCGCCATCGACACCCTAACCGCCTGGCTGGCCTGTGCCGTGGACGCTGCGGCGGCCGCAGTGGCGGCGGTGGTGGACGCGCTCATGCCGACGCGCGCGCCGCCACCGTGGGCGGCGAGGCTGGTGGCGCGCGGGCGGCGGGTGGCGGGGGCGGCAGAGGAGCGTGCTAGTTGTGAGTGTGTTTAGCGTGTGTTTTTATGTAGCTGCCTGTGTGCTGAAAACTTGTTGTTTCTCACTATCAATTGACAAAAAAGAAATTGCGCCCTCTCCCCCCGGGTTTTGGCGCACTGCACCCCCACTACATCATGGGCTGCACAACCGCCGCCGCTCCCGGCGGCGGCGGCGCGCCGCAGGTCCTGGCGTCCGCCCCGCCCGCAGCCCCTGCGCACCGCTTTCGGTCGCTCGACACGCCCGTTCCCAGAGAGCTGACTGACCTGGTGGCCCCCCACGTCGCGTCCTTTGATTATTTCCTAGAGACGGGTCTGGCCAAAGTCGTGGCTGGGCTGGCGGCGGTGCAGGTGAGAGGAGAGAGAGGGAAATGGGACACGCGACGGCTAGCCGCAAAAAAACGCGTTGGGCCGCCGGTCGCGACATGCGGCCCCCCAAACGCGCCCCCCTTGTCACCCTCCGTCCCGCCCCATCTGAATCCTCAATCCTTCCCACACACCCCACACCAGCTGGAGCACCCCGCGACCGGCGTGCCCACCTCCTTCTGGTTCGAGGACGCGGCAGTCGGCGTGCCCACGCGCGACGACGCCCCCCCGGGAGGCCCCCGCCTCATGCCGCGCGACTGTCGGGAGGCGGTGAGTGGAGTGCGTGGTTGGTTGAGGGAAGGAGAGAGGCGTCGGCTTTCAAAAACATCGTTCATCACACACCACGAACACCTCCCCCTTCCCCCCCCCCCACCCTCCACACAGGGCACCACCTACAAAGCCCCCCTCACCGCCGACCTGTGCTGGCGCACCGGCACCGGCCCCATCCAGCGCCTGCCCCGCAGGCTGGGGGGCCTGCCCATCATGGTCAAGTCGCGCGCGTGCGGCCTGCGCTCCCTGCGCCGCGCCGCCCTCGTGTCCGCGCGCGAAGAGTCCACTGAATTCGGAGGCTACTTCATCTGCAACGGCATTGAGCGCGTGCTGCGCCTGTTGATCCAGCCCCGCCGCCACGCGCTGGTGGGGTTGAAGCGGGGCGCGTACTCAAAGCGGGGGCCCGGCTTTTCGGACACCGCGGTCGCCGTGCGCTGCGTCCGCCCCGACGAGACGTCCGCCACGCTGCGCGTCCACTACATGGCGGACGGGGGCGACGCGCGCGTCGGGTTGACGGTGGGGCGGGCCGAATACTTTGTGCCTGCTGGCGTGCTGCTGCGTTCACTGACCGACGCGAGTGACCGTTCTTTGTTCGACGCCCTCGTCTCCCCCTCCCCCGGCGGCCCCCCGGCCGCCTCCTTTGTGGCCGACCGGGCGGAAGCCCTGCTGCGCGGTGCCGCCGCAGCCGGCGTGCGCACGCGGGCAGCCGCCCTGGAACACCTGGGCGCCTCGTTTCGCGACGCGCTCGCCCTCCCCCCCACCACCTCCCACGCGGCCGCGGGGAGGGCCCTGCTGCGGGACCACGTGTTTGTGCACCTGTCCCCGTTTGGGAGGGTGGAGAGGGAGAGGCTGGATGGGGGGGCGGTGGGCGCGCCGGGCGGCGACACCGCTGCCCCTGCCGACCCGGGCGACGCCGCCAAGGCCGACCTTCTGCTTGCCTGCCTGCGCAAACTGTGCGCCCTGGCCTCCGGCGCCGCCGCCCTCGATGACGCGGATGCTACCACGGCGCACGAAGTCCTGCTGCCTGGCACACTGCTGGCCAAAGTGGCAGCGGAGCGCCTGTCTGATTGCTTGCGCGCGGTGCGCGACGGCGCCGCGCGCGCCGCCTCCAACGGCGCCGACCCGGGCGACCCCGCCGTCGTGTGTCGCGCCGCAGACCGCATGCCCGACGTGGGGCGCAAAGTGGAGTACGTTTTAAACACGGGCAACTTTTCGGGGCGCGGCGCGCTCGACCTGCCCCAAACGACCGGCTTCTCCGTCGTCGCCGAAAAACTCAACTACGCGCGCTTTCTGTCCCACTTTAGGGCGGTGCACCGGGGCGCCTACTTCACGGAACTGAGGACGACCGCTGTGCGCAAGCTGCGCCCCGAGGCGTGGGGGTTTGTGTGCCCCGTGCACACGCCTGACGGCGCGCCGTGCGGCCTGCTCACCCACCTGGCCGCCGCCTGCCGCGTGGTGGCGGGCGGTGAAGGACACGGTGGAGTGACAGATGCTGCTGTCGCCGCCCTCGCCAGGGCGGGCGTGCTGCCGGTGTCGTCCGGCGGCGCGGGCGCCCCCCCCCCCCGCCGGCCCGCCCCACCACATTGAAGTCCACGCCGACGGCAGGGTCGTCGGCTGGCTGCCCCTGGCTCGGGCGGATGTCGCGGCAGCGGGGCTGAGGGCCGAGAAAGCGGCTGCGCTGGCGGCGGAGGCGGCTGGTGGGGAGGTAGGTGGCGTTTTGTGGGAGTGTTGAGGGGTCCAGAAAAAAGCATGAGCGACGCTCTCCCCTGTGCCTCCCCCCCCCAAAAGCCCGCCCATATAACAACACAACGGCCCCGCCGGCCGCCCTGGCGGCCGACAAGTGGCGGTCCGCGTCGGACGGCGGCGACAACGATTTTTTTGGGGCGGGGTGGAGGCGGCGCACCGAGGGGGGGGGGAGGGGTGAGGGACGTGGGAAGGGTCTTCCTTCTCGCGCGTCCTCGTTTTTTACCCTCCCCCCCTCGCGCCGTCGCGTGTTTTGCTCCCCGCCCTTCACAACACCCACACCCACACACCATCCCCCCCCCTTTTCCCCCACACCAGCCCCCCCCCGACACGCTGCCCGCGCACGCGGAGGTCGCCCTCGTCCCGCCCTCGCGCGGGGGCCCCTACCCAGGGCTCTTCATTTTCACCGGCCCGGGGCGCATGGCGCGCCCCGTGCTGGGGCTGGACACAAGCACTGGGTCGCCTGACGGGTCGACCCAACTCATCGGCACACTGGAGCAAGCCTTTTTGGCGATCAGGTGCCCCGACGGCAGCCCTCCCGCCCCCCCCGGCGCCCCCACCTTCACCCACGCTGAACCCGGCCCCACCGCCATGCTGTCCGTGCTGGCGAGGTGGACCCCTTTCTCCGACCGCAACCAGTCCCCCCGCAACATGTACCAGTGCCAAATGGCGAAGCAGACGATGGGCACGCCTGCCTTGGCACTGGCTCACAGGACTGACGGCAAACTCTACCGCCTGCACACGCCCCAAACGCCGCTGGCCCGCACCGACGCACACGCCGCGTACGGTGGGGACGAGTACCCTGCAGGGACGAACGCCGTGGTGGCCGTGCTGGCGTACACAGGGTACGACATGGAGGACGCGATGATCCTCAACGCGGCCTCCCTGGACCGTGGCCTCGCCGCCGGCATCGTCATCAAGACGGAGGTGCTGGATGCAGGGCCCGCGGTGGGCGGGGGTGGGCGTGGGGCTGGGCCTGCGACCGTGTTTGAACCGGAGCCAGCGGCCGCGGGCGCGGGCAGGCCGCCGCCGCCGGCCGAAACCGCGTTTGGCCAGACGCTGCCCGCGCACCGCCCCTGGGCGGACGCTCCACCCGCCCCCCACGCCGACGCAGACCGCATCGATGGCGACGGCCTGCCGGCCGTCGGAGCGGTGCTGTACCCTGGCGCCTCGTACGCGTCGCGCATCGACGCCGACACGCGCCGGTCCAAACTCTCCCGCGTCAAGGGCGACGACGTCGCCATTGTGGACCGGGTGACGGTGGTCGGAGGCGGCCCCACGTGTCCTGGCCCTGCGCGGGCTGCCATCACGCTGCGCATGTCGCGCAACCCAGTCGTCGGCGACAAGTTTTCGTCACGCCACGGTCAAAAGGGCGTCCTGTCCCGTGCCTGGCCGGACGCCGACCTGCCCTTCGTGGAGGCGACGGGCATGCGGCCCGACCTCATCATCAACCCGCACGCCTTTCCGTCGCGCATGACGGTGGGCATGCTGGTGGAGTCCGTGGCGGCAAAGGCAGCCGCACTCACAGGCTCCTTTGCGGACGCGACCCCCTTCCGCGGCTGTGGCGACGACGCCACCCCCGGCGACGACGCGGTCACCGCGTTCGCCGAAGCCCTGGAAGCGGCCGGCTTTTCCAGGCTGGGGGGCGAAACCATGGTGTCTGGCGCGACGGGGGAGGCTTTCGCGGCTGACGTGTTCATCGGCCCGGTCTACTACCAACGCCTGCGCCACATGGTGTCCGACAAGTTTCAAGTGAGGTCGGTGGGGCCCGTCAATGCGCTGACGCGGCAGCCCGTCAAGGGCCGGAAAGCGGGGGGTGGCGTGCGGTTTGGCGAGATGGAGCGCGACGCTCTGCTCGCGCACGGCGCGGCGGCCATCCTGCACGACCGCCTAGCCGCCTGCTCCGACGCCAGCGTGGCGGACGTCTGTGGTCGTTGTGGCAGTGTGCTGGCCCCGACTCCGCTCAAGAGGGCTGGGGGAGGGTTGGCGGCCCAACTGGATGCTGGGCGGCGGGGCAGTGGTAAGTGGGAAAGGGAGGGAGCAAAGAGAGCGAGTTTCATTATTTTCAACCTACCGCCACCAAGCCGGCGTGCCGAGCCTTTTGCGAACGCTCCCCACCGCCTTGGGCTGGGCTCACGGGCCCGGCCCGCATGGGGCAACCACAGGGGAGGCGTCGTGCGTGGCCGGGGCGTGACTCATAGCTGGCGGTGTGGTGGAAAAAGGCAACTTTTTTCTCCACCCGCCGAAACGGGCGCAGAGAGAATCTGGGGACCGCCTTATGTCTGGCTGCCGGCACGTGGCCTCTATCGAAACGGTCGCCGCGGTCCTAAGCGTGTCCCCACAACCGCGTGTTGGATTGAGGAAACAAAGCAACGCACAAAAACTCACCCCCCCTTCCACACACACACAACACACAGGCCGCCCGCGCGTCGTGTGCCGCGCGTGCGGCCCGGCCGCCCCCGTGCGCCGGGTCGCCCTGCCCCACGTGTTCAGGTACCTGGTGGCCGAGCTGGCGGCCATGAACATCAAGACGACGCTGGATTTGAGTGTGTGAAGTCGAAGAGAGAGAATGTGGTGGTGTGTGTATGTGTGTGTTTTAACGCTTTCTGAAACCCGGTCCTTTTTACTTGCTTTTCCAATCACCCTCTCCCGGTGTGTGTGGTCCCCCCCGCCTTTCTCTTGCGCGTGTCTTTATCAACACGCATGTGGTGGGCGCCCCCTCTCCAGAGTGTGTGTGGCTCTCCTTTTCCATCCCCCCTCCCACCCCTCTCTCAAAACAGGCCCACCTCCTTCTTGGCGCGCAGCTGCTTCCACTGCGGCAGCCCCGCAAACGCGGCCCGACCCGTCTTGAACACGGTCTCGAACTCAGCGTCCGACAGGTACGCCTCCTTGCGGGTGGCATCCAGTCCATCAGCTGGCGTCATCCCCTTCAGCTTGTCGTACGCAATGACGTCAACCCCCGGCTTGAGCGTGAGGGCGGCAGCTGGGGGCGGGGGCGGCGGTGCCGCGGCCGCGGGCGTGGGCTTGGCCGCCGTCGCTGCCGGCGCGGCCGCAGGCGTGCGCGGCGCGGGCTCCGCCCCCACCGACGTCGTCGTCCCGCGCCGCACCAGCAACGGGTCCACAAACTCGCCCGTCGACCGCCCCCGCACCCGCCGGAAGACAGCCAACATCTCGGGCTCCTCCCCCGCGTCGGCGGCGGCCGCCTTGGGCGTCGGCTTGGGCGTGGGTTTCAGAGTGGGGGTGCCCGCCGGCTTGGCGGACGGTGTGGCGGCCGCCGCCGCCGCGGGGGGCGGCGACGGCCCCGTGCGCACGGGCGGCGGCGGCGGCGCCTCCTTTTTGGCGGGAGGGGCGGCCGCGGGGGCCACCTCCTTTTTCGGGGGCGGCGCAGCGGCAGCGGGCGGTGCGGCCGCAGCGGCGGGCGCTTCCTGCTTCAGGCCAGCAGGCGCAGGGAACGCCTCCTTTTTGGGCGGCTGCGCAGGCGGCGGCGGCGGCGTGTCTTTCTTGGCAGGCGGCGGCGCGGCAGGCGGCGGCGCGGCAGGCAGCGGCGCGTCTTTCTTCGGCGGCGCGACCTCCTTGGTCACCGCCGCCGCCGCGCCCTCCTGCTTCGCGGCCGGCGGCGGCACAGCAGGAGCAGCCGGCTTGGTGTCGGCAGCCGGCGCGGGCGGCTTGGCGTCGGCCGGCTTGGGTGCGGGGGGGGCGGCGCGCGCGGCAGGCGTGGCGACAGCGCCGCCTGCACCCTCCTCCTCGTCCTCCACCGACGATGACGCGCCGCCATCGGCAGCGGCAGCCGCGGCCCCGCCACCACCGGCGTCGCCACCAGCAGCGCCCTTGTTCTTCTTCTTCTTCTTTTTCTTGGACGCGGCGCCGCTGCCGTTGGCGCCGCCAGACGGCGCGGCAGCATCCCCCGCCGCCCCGCCACCCGGGGCCACAGACGCACGGCGCGCCCCCTCCGCCGCGGCCGCGGCCGCGAGGGGGAGGCCGACGGCGCCGGGCAGGTTGCGCGCAGCAGGGGGTTTGGCGGGCTTTGCGCACGCCGCGTCGCCAGCCGGGGGCGGCGCGGTCGGGGCCGCCGCCGCCGCCGGCACAGAGCCACCACCATCACCTGACGCCGCCTTGGTGAAGGGGGTGGGCACCGCGCCCGCGGGGGGGGGAGGCTTGGCGCCGCGCGGCGCGGTCGCATCGGATGCCGGGCGCGCGGGGCGCGCCGTTGGCGGGGGGGGCCGCCGCCGCCGCCGGGGCGGCAGGCTTGGCGGGGGGTGCGTCCGACATTGCGGGGCGTGTGTGCGGCGCGAGGCGTGGAGGGGTCGGGCAGTTTCTTTGGTCCGAAAGCGCGGGGTGACCCATCACAACGCGTCCAAATTTTGTTTTGTTGGGGGACCGCGCCCCCCCCTCCACACACGGGCGCGCCTTACACGCCGCGTGTGTGCTCTGAGCACACACACACACACACACACACACACTGTGACAGAGAGCGCGAGAGGGCCAAGCACACCACTCGCCCCCACCATGCCGCGCCCCTCCCCCCGCCGCGCGCTGCCCGCCCTCTCCCTCGACCTAGCGGCCGCCTCCCTGCCTGACGACGACAATGATGACGAGGACTTCATTCCGGAGCTGGCGTCAGATGATTTCGAGGAGGATGACGACGAGGAGTCGGCCGGCAGCGACGACGACGACGACGACGACGACGAGTCGGCTGGCAGCGACGACCGGGGGGCCGCGTCCGAGGGCGCGTTTGCGTCGTGGTTGGCAGGTGAGGAGGAGTGTGGTGTGTGGAAGAGAGAGAGTGTGGAGGCGCGTGTGAGCAGAAACCACCCACCCACCCCCACCCCCACCCCCCCACCCGCCACCCCCAGGCGTCGGCACCCACGCCCTGGCCGACCTGGCCGACGTCGACCCCTCCCTGGCCGCCGCCCTGGACGCCGCCGACGCCCAGGAAGCCGCCACCAGCGACTCTGACGCGGCCGCCAGCGACGACGGCGACGACGACGACGCCACCGCCGCCACCGCCGCCACATCGCCCGCGGGGTCGACAGGGTCCGCCCACCCTTTCACGGGGGGGGACATCGCGGCCCGCACCCGGGCGAGGGCGCCGTTGACGCATGTGCCACTGGAGGCGCTGGAGGCAGCCCTCCCTGATTTGGATGATCCAGACGCCCCCCTGGACGCGGGGGATGCAGCCGCGTACGCCGCCTTTTTGGATGCTCTCAGAGGAGGCGCAGGTGGCGCGTCTGCGTCGGCTGCCGCGGCCGCGCCGTCGGGGGTGACCACGTTTGATGGGGACGACCCTGCTGACGCCGACTTCACTGTCCCCTGGGACGCCCTCCTCTCCCCCGCGGGAGCGGCCGCCCTCCTGGCATCGCCACGAGAGCCCAGACCCCGGCGCGCGGCTGCGGTCGGCGGCGGCGGGGGGCGGCGCCCGCCCAAAGCGGCGCGGCGCGCGAACAGGGCGCGCCCGACGGGCGCGGCGGCAGCGGCTGCTGGGCCGCCCGTCGCCCTGGTGCCGCGCTTTGCGGAGGGAGATGCGGCGATGGCTCCCCCACCCGCCCCGCCTCTCGTTGCGCGGGGCGGCACGGCGGGCGCACCCCTGCTGGCCGGCTCCACCCGCCGCCCGCCCCCCCCCCACCGCCACCCCCTTTCCGTCCGTCGATCCACGCACCCCCTTCAACCCGTCCTGGACGCACGGCCAGATCGCGGCCCTGCGCGACCAACTGGCCGCCCACGTGCAGCTGCTGGCCCGCCTGGCGGCCGCGACGGGGGGGGATGGACGGGGGGGCGGCCGCGGCACACGTGGCACGCGGCCTGCTGGCCGAAGTCGGCACGATTGCTGCCGCTGTGGCCACCGCAGCCGTGCACCGCCCTCCGTTGCCTCCCAACCTGGCGGCGGCGGGGTGTGGGGGGGCGACCCTGGCCCCGCCGCCGCGCGCGGTGGCTGACCTCGCTGCCACGCGCGCCGCGCCCGCCCTCCTGTCCGACGTCCTGGCCCTGCCGCCTGGCGGGGGCGCCCCTCCACCCACCAAGCCTCCACCCCGCGTGCGGGGGGGGGAGGCCGCGCACGCGCCGCCGCGGCCGCGCACGCCGCCCGCCGCGTCTGCCTTTGCATGGAGGTGGGCGCACGTGCTGTCGCACCCCCCTCTCCCACCCCCCGACCTTCTGCACTGGGCCGCCAAAGACGGCGCCTGGGCGCCCGCCGAGAACGAGCTGCTGGCGCGCGCCGTGCTCAGGTTTGGGTGTCGTGGCAGCCGGTGGGCCGCGCTGGCGTCGGCTTACCTTTTGCCCGCGCGTGACCCGCCGTCGATTCGCGCACACTTTAAAAAAGTGACGGAGGCCCGCGCCCCGCCCGGCCCCGTCAAAGCGGCGCGCGATGCAGCGACAGGGCCGTTGAGGGCGGAGGAGGCGGCCCTGGTGCGGACACTGCTGGCGCGCGCGCGGGGGCGGCGGCGACGCGCTGCCTGGCGCCCCGTTTTGGGCGGGCGTCGCGGCGCGCTACCTCCCCTACCGCGACCCTGAAGCCCTGCCCAAGCTATGGGCGGCAGCCGTGGCGCGGGAGAGGGCGGGCGGGGGCGCGGCCGTGCACTGGGCGTTGCTGGAGGAGGGGGAAGGGAGGGTGGCGGCGGCCGCGCCGGCCGCGCGGCCCGCGGCCGACACGCCGCCCCCCGCGTCGCCGACCGCTGCCGCCGCCGGCTTCGAAGTGGAGGACCTGCCGTCGTCCCCGTCGGAGGGTGCCGCCCGCCGCACTGCAGGCGGCAAGCGTCTCCGCCCTGCGGACGACGGCGACGACGGGTTTGAGGTGGAGGAGTGTCCGTCGTCGTCGTCAGACGGGGGCGACAGCGACGGCGGCGAAGTCGCGAGCGCGCGGGGGGGGGGTCGTCGCACCGCCTCCCCCTCCTCCGCCTCCACCCCCACCACCCCCACCCTCCGACGCCACCCTGCTGGTGGACGGCGTGCTCACCCGCTGGACGCGGGATGACGACCGAGCCGTGCTGCGTGGGCTGCTGCGCGGGGGCGGCGCGTCGCCGTCGCACGACGCGTGCGCCGCGGTGGCTGCCTCTCTGCCCCCCCCCACCCGGTCCGCGGCCGCGGTGCGGGCTCGGTACGACTGGCTGAGGGCGCGCCTGGAGGCGGCAAGAGGGCGGTAGTGGAGGGTAGAGTGTGTGAGTTTGTTTTCAACAAAGGAAACGTTTTTGCTTTGTTTGCTACAGAGAGTTCTTGTGTATAATCACGAAAAAAAGTGGGAGGAGGAATGGAATGAAACAGACATGAAAAAAAGCAAAGCAAGGATGGGGGTCGTCGTGTGTTGGGGGTCGCGGAAAAACAAAAACAAACAAAAATTCTCTCTCTCTTCACACGCCATCACCCCGCTTGGGCGGTTTGGGCGGCCGCCCGCTGCCACTCTTGCTGCCCTTGCCGCTGCCGCTGCCGCTGGATCGCCGCCAGACGGCAGGCAGGCGCCCCCACACGCCGCCACTGCCGCTGCCTTTGTCGGGCGACGTCGACGCGCCCGCCGCAAACGGGGTGGGTGCAGCCACAGGCGCCGCGACAGGCGGCGTCGCCGGCGCGCCCGACCCACCGCTGCCCCCAGCCGACGACACAGACGACGCCACCGACGACGATGGCGCGCTGCCCGTCTTGGCGCCGCGCGCGGGGCGCGCGGGCCGCGCGCGCGGCCGCCGCGAGCGGCGTGACGCGCGCCAACACCTCGTCAAACGAGGGGCGGGCTTCGGGGTCGTCCACCCAGCAGGCGGCGCACAGGGCGTTGAGTTCGGGGGGGGCGGCGGTGAGGGAAGGGGGGCGGCCGCCCTCGACAGCCACCTTGTAAAAAATGGCGGCGGTGGGTGTTCCCTCATACGCGGGCACGCCCGCCCACACCTCCCACGCCAGCACGCCAAACGCGTACACGTCGGCGCCACGAGTCATGCGGCCGTCGCGCAGGAGTTCGGGGGGCATGGCGCGCACGGTGCCGTAGGTTTTTGTGGAGACGTGGGACGCGCGTGCATCCAGGACGCGGGAGAGACCGAAATCAGACACTTTGGCCACAAAGCCGCGTGGATCAGAGGCGGTCGACCGCAGCAGCACGTTGGACGTGGACAGGTCGCCATGAAGCACGCCCAGGGAGTGGAGGTAGGCCAGGCCGGCGGCGACGTCTTTGAGGCAGGCCCACGCGGCGGCCGCGTCGCGGGCACAGGTGGAGGGCGCGCGCGCGAGCGCCGAGCCGCCATCATCCCCACCCCCGCCCGGCGGCCGCCTCGCAAACCTGCCCCCCCGAATCGCGGCCTCCAGGGTGCCGCGGTCCATGTACTCCAGCACGATCCAGGTTTCGGCGCCTGGCAGTGAAGCCGCGCGGTCGGGGCCGCCGCCACCGCCGCCCGCCGATGACGACGGCGCGTCGTCCCCGCTGCCGCTGCCGCCACCACCGCGGTGACCATCGTCGGGCGGCGCCGCCAGCGTCAACACCTTGTACGTGGCCACCACGTTGGGGTGGGTGGCGGCGAGGGCGAGGGCCGACTCGCGCGCCGCGGCGGCCGCGCCGCCGACGCCGCCATCCAAGTCGTCGGCTGGAACCACTTTAACCGCCACTAACGTCCCCTTCCACCTCGCCTTGTACACCCGCCCATACGAGCCACGCCCCAGCAACGGCCCCAGCTCGATGTCGGTGGCTGCATCCGCGGAGCGCGTGCGCAGGAGGAGGGGGAGCGGCGCGATCGCGCCCGGCGGCGCGCGCGCAGACGCGGGGGTGCCTGCCTCAGCGTCGCCGCCTCCCTTGGCCGCCGCCACGGCGGCCGCGGCAGCGGCTTTGGCCCCCGTGCGACGCAACGACCGCTGCTTCTGCAGGCGGCGCAGCCTGCGCGCCAGGACGGCCACGCCGACCGCCAACGCCGCGATGGCCACAGCCGACACCGCCAGCAGCACACCCGCCCACCACTTGAGGCGGGCGTGCACGCGGGCGGGGGTGGGGGCGGCGGCGGTGGAGGCGGCTCCCGCCAGCGCGTCGGCCACGCTGCCCGTCGCGTTGACAGGCGGCAAAGCCACCAGCTTGGTCGGCGCCCGCCCCGGCCTCGCGGGCGCCGCCACACACGTCAGCACGGTGTCGGTGGACACGATGGTCGTGTTGCCGGCGGGGGCGGCGCCATCCCCCGGCGGGACGAGGGGTTGGGTGAGGGTCACGGTGCCAGCCAGCTGCGCGTCGCGCCCGTCCTGGGTGAGGTAGACAGTGAACCCCGCCGCCTCGGCCTCCGGTTTGACGCGATCCCCGAACGCGGAGCAGTTGTCGAATCCGTCGTCCGCGGTGATGTCGACGCGGGCGTCGGCGAGGACGATGGTGGTGTTGGGCAGGGCCACGACCGACGGCCAGAGGGAGAGGCCGAGGGGTTTGAGCCGGGTCAGGCCCTCCTGCCGCACCCCGGTGCGGGGGGCCATGTTTTTGAGCCACACACGGTCAAAGCTGAGGCGGGCGCGGTCGCCGACGAGCACGATGGAGGACTGGAGGCGGCCGAAATCGATGGCGACGCGCCCAGACGCGTTGACGGGGGCGACGAGCACACGGCGCGTCACGACGGCCGACCCGACGGGCGCCCAGGCAGCATCCGACAGCTCCATGTCGCGTGCCAGGAGGATGGTCTTGATCTCGGGGTCTTGCAGGTAGGCGGCGAGGGCCTGTGCGTGTGTGGTTGGGTGGTGGGGAGGTGAGTCGAGAGAAGGGCGCGCCTCGTGAGCCCCGCTCTCCCCCGCCTCTCTGCCGAACCGAGCTTTTCCCGTACCCTCCGCCACACGCGACACGGGCTGCATTGCATGGCGCCCCAGTTGGCGTGCGCGGGCCACAAAAGCACGGTGCACCGCCCCCCTCCGCGCTGCGTTCTTTGTTTGATGCGCCATGGCGCATTCTAGCCCCGCGCTCCTCCCACCACACTCACCGCCGCGTCGTTGGCCGTCCTCGTGCTCGCCCTCTCCGCCCGCGCTGTGCGCGCGTCCGTGACCACGGGCAGCGCGCCCACCGCCGCCCCAAAGGCGCGCCGCGTGACGGCCGCGGGGTCGCGCCGCGCCGCGTCCTCGGCAGACGCGCGCGCCGCCCGGCTGGGCGACCCGGTGCTCGCGCCGGCGCCGGCGCCGTCAGACCGGCGATCAGAGGCTTGCGCGGCCGTGGTCTGGGGAGCGGCCGAGGCCAGGGTGGCGGCCGCCAGGAGGAGCAGCAGCAATCTGGCTCGGCGCCCCATTGTGGTTTGTGGTGTGTCAGCCCCCCCTCGGGCGGGGGGGTGGAGGTGCGAATGGGGAAAGAGGCTGTGCACACTGGCGCGCGCGACTGGGGGGTGGGCAGTCGCGGCGCGCGTGCGTGGTGGGGGGGTACGCACGAAGAGTGCGAAAAAAAACCAGGAGCGCTACGCAATTCTCACACCCTCTCCCGCGGGCCTTTCTGCGTTGGCCCCAATTGTGCACGGGCCCGCGCTCGCCCGCCTCCGCACACAACACACACACACACACACACACAGCCAACCACACAATGTGCGCCGCCCCCGTCGACCCGGCCCACCTCGCCGACGCGGGCCTTGCTGCGGCAGCCCTCTTCGCGCTGGACGATGATCGAGCCGTGCCCGGCACCGACTACACCGTCGACCTGCAGGGCGTGGTGCACGGTTATGATGGAGCCCACACGGACGCGGCGCCGCGCCCGTTGTTTGCGCTGACGCCCGCGTTGCTGCGCAGACCTGTGTATGCCGCGTTTGTCGCCCTGCTGGACAACTACACCGCCCAGACGGGCGTGTCTGAAGCTTCCACGCCGGCACAGCAGGCGGAGGAGGGTGCCTGGCTGGATTTGGTGGTCGCGTCCCGCCCCATGAGGTACGTTCATTCCCTTTTGATTCAAAAAGGCTTGGCCCCCTCCTCCCTGCCCGACTGGAAAGCGTCCCTCCACCAGCGCTGGTTTCGGCGCTACACCCGGGCCGCCCGCGACGACACGTGTGGCTTTGAGCACACGTTCTGTGGGGAAGTTGATTCGAATGGGAAAGTGATCGGACTTCATAATTGGCTCAGTGCCGCGTTGGAGGAGAAAGCGGGCCGGCTCAACTATTATGGCCACATCCCGCCCAAGAAGGCGGCGTCTAGCCCGGCCGACGCGTTACTGTCTATCCAGTTTGCGTGGCGGGGGAGTGCGAAAGATATCTCGTCCATGTTTGTCGGGTCGTCCCCGGCGCTGGAGCTTGCTCTCTACACCCTGCTCCACGCCGCCGGCTGCGAAGAAACGAGGCTGAGTGTCGGCGGCCTGGCCGCCACGGTGCGCGTGTACACGATACGCAGCAAGTATGGCGACAAAGTCGGCTCGGCCTTCCCTGTGCGGGCGGGCGGGCGGGCGGGCGGGCGAGTGGCGCGCTGCCGCCCACCCCTTACGGCGGTGGTGGCGGTGGCGGTGGCCGTGTGTCTGGCGACCGTCCCCCGCGCCCCGCAGGCGGTGGCGGCGGCGGCGGCGGCAAGCAGCCGTCGTGCGGGGACCTTGTGGTTGAGTTGATCAAGCTGGTGGTGAGATTGCTCAAGTGATGAAAAAGCGAGAAACAATGATGTTGGTTTTTCATGCGCATACACACTCACACACCTATACTCAAGCGCGTGCTGTGCGCGCGTGGTATTGGGCCGGGGCGTGTAAAGAGAGAGGGCGGTGCCCGCCCCTCCACACTCGTCGCCCACACACACACTTCCAGCGAGCCTCTCTCTGCACAATTGCCCGCCCCCCCCGGCGCCCCAAGCGCGCATTCCGCCTCCTCACCCCCACGCCCAGCCTGCGGACTCACTTTACACCCTTATGCGAGCCGTGGCCCCGCCAACCACCCGCGCGCCGCCGCTGCTGGCGCCGTCGCCGTCTCTCCGTCGTCCCCACCTCCCCACCCCGTCCCCCCGCCTCCCCCCCCCTGCCGCCGGCTTTGGAGGGTTTAGCAAAAAGACCAACCCCCAGCCCCGCACTCCCACCACTCGCCACCCCCCCTGGATCGCGGACAAGGGGGCCTGCCCCTGCTGCTCGGGGCGCCGCTTCGCTGACTGCTGCGCCCCTTTTCTCGCCCCCGACGCCCCCTCCCCCTCCACCCCTGAAGCCACCATGCGGTCCCGGTTTGCGGCGTACGTGGTGGGAGGGCGGGACGGCGTGGCCCACATCATTCGGACGACCCACCCGGACAACCCGGCCGCGCGCGGCTCCACCCGCCCCGACGGCACCCCCGCCTCGTCCCTGGAGCAGGATGTAAGGGCCACCATGAAGCGGGTGGCGTGGCAGAGGTTGAGGGTGGATGGGACAGAGTGTGGAAAAGAGGGGGAGGAGGAGGGGAGGGTGAGTTTCACAGCCTGGTTTAAAATCACGGGGCAGCTGGGCTCCCGCGCTGACGGCGGGGACGCGGTGGGGACGATGGAGGAGACGAGCCGGTTTGTGAGGGGGGATCAGGGGGGGTGGCTGTATCGGGAGGGGGAGGTCAAAATGAATGGTCAGGCGAGGGAGGGTGGTTTGTGACGAAGAGAGAGAAAGAGGCCGACACACAAAGGCAAGGAGAGGTTGGTGGCAGTGTGTGGATTGCTCCTGCCGTTGGTGTCTCGGGGGCGGCGCGAGAGAAAAGGAGGCTGCTGCGTGTGGTTGGACGAGAGCGCGCGTCGTGTTGTGTTTTCGACGGTGGCGCCGACACCACAGCGCAGCAGTTTTCTCCTCCCAACTGAGGCCCACCCCATCCCCCACCCCCCCTTGTCCCCTCCGACACACATCACAGCCTCTGCCCACCCGTCATGGAGCGCGTGGGGTCGGCGGGGTCGCTGCGCGGCGCCTCCCCGCGCGCCGCGCCGTGCCCGCCCGCGCCCACGCGGCGAGCGGCGAGAGCGCCGCCCGCGGTGCGCAGGGCGCACGCACGGTCACGGTACGTGTGTGTGGCGGGCACGGGTGTGGGCGGGGAAGAAGAGGGAGGAGGGGGAGCGAGCACACAGCGGCCCCGGCGTCGCATTGGCCTCACCCCGTCCTCCCTCCTCGTCGCAGCCTTTCCCCCTACCTTGTCCCCGGCCACCGCCCCCTCACGCTGATCCCGGCCGCCCAACCTCGGGCGGCCGCGTCCCTCTCGGGCGCGCTGTCACCCGCGCCGCCGCAGCCGACGCTGTCCCCGGCCCTCACGCCGCCGCCGCACTCGCCGTTGCCCGTCACCCTAAACGGGCGCGACATCTGGATCGAAGGCGTCAAGACGCCGCTGCTGTCCGGGCTGCCCCTGTCCCTGGCGCGGGCGGTCCCCGGGGAGAGCCCGGGTGATTTAATCCTCGGCTTTCGCTCCGCCAGCGGCCGCCCCACCGCACAGGAAGACATCCCCCTGGGCCAGCTCATCAACGCCCCCTTCCTCGCGGGCGCCCGCGCCAAGCTGTGGTGGATGGCGCCCGCCCACGGCCACAAGGCGAGTGGAGTGCCCCACGAGACCCAGTTCCTGTTGCTGGAGCTGGCGCCCGGGGGGCCGTACGCGGCGCTGACGCCGTTGATTGATGGGGGCACGTTCAGGGGGACACTGAGGCCGGCTAGGTGAGTTTTGGTGGGGTGGGGGTGGGGGGTTTGAGAGGGAGGGGAAGAGAGGGAGTGGCCCAGCGGCACACACACACACACACTGCCCCGCTCCCTGGCCAACGCTGGATCTATGTGCCTGGAACTGGAAACAAACAGGCTGGACATTCATTGGTTTACACACACGAAGATGGCGCCGACTGATGAGGAATGGGGCGTGTGTCTGAAACACACACCCCTCCTCCCTTTCATCACTCGCCGCCGCCGCCCCCACGCTGAAACAAGTCCAGCATCAACGCGGCCGCCAGGGCGGGCACCGACCCAAAACGGCCCACGTACGCCTCCACCTCGCGCGCGTGGGCGCGCGACAGGTCGGTGGGCACCAGGTCGAATGCCTTTGCCCCGCCGTCGCCGCCGCCCGCCGCGCGCGCGGCCCCTGGGGCCGTCTCCACGAACACCAGCGCGTCCGAGGGGCGCGCCCCCACCGTGGGCCGCAGCGCGAAGCGGGCCACACCGCCCGGGGTGGAGGGCGGGCGCATGTCGAGGCGCCACCCGAGCAGAGCAGCCACTGCGCCCCGGTACGCGGCTGCCGCGTCGCCTGCGGCCGCCGCCAGCCTGGCCAACCGCTTCTCCGCGTCCGCCACGCGGGCGGTGGCGGCCGCTGCGGCCGCCGCGTCGGTCGCGCCATCGCCCGCGCTGTCGCCGCCGCCCGCGTCGGCGCGCGCGCGCGCGGCGGCGAGGGCACCCTCCAGCTCCGCAATGCGCGCGGCCGTCGCCTCGCGCGCAGCCGCGGCTTCCGGGTTGCGCACCAGGTGCAGGACGCGGGTGGAAGCGGAGTCGGCGTCGCCCCGCGCCAAGCGCGCCGCTGCCCGCTCGGCCGCCGCCGCCGCCGCGTCGGCCGCCACGTCTGCCGCGTCGGCGCGCGCGACCGCGTCGGCCAGCTGGGCGCGGGCTGCCGCTGCATCCGCACGGGCGGCGGCCGTCACTTTGACTGCAGCGTCCGCGTCCGCGGCTCGGGCTTCGGCGGCGGCGAGCGCAGTTTCTAGAGCGGAAGTGCGCGCGCGCAGCCCTGGCGTCGACGGCGGCGCGTCGCTGCCGCCGCCACCACCATCGTCTGCATCCACGGCCGCGTCCAACGCACGCCTCAGCCCATCCCGCTCGGCGGCCAGGGCGGCGGCGCGAGCCTCGGCGCGCGCTGTCGCGGCTGCCGCGTCTGCGGCCGCCGCGCGCGCGTCGCGCGCGCGCGCGCGCGCTCGGTCGCCGCCTCCGCCTCCGCCGCGTCCGCCGCGGCGCGGGCGACGGCGGCGTCTGCTTCCGCTGCGCCCCGGGCGTCGGCATCCAGGGCAGCTGACGCCCGAATGTCGGCGACGCGGGCGGACAGCGTTTCGGGGGTTGCTGCGTCGGGTGGGCACGCGACCGCGGCGACCGCCGCCGCGCGCCACCGCGCGGCCTCGCTGGCAGCTCCCTCCGCTGCGGCCGCAGCCGCGTTCGCGTCCTCCGCCGCAGCCGCAGCGCGGCCGGCCTTCGCTTCCGCGGTGGCGGCGCGCTCGCGCAGGATCGCTGTCCCACTGCCGTCGGCGCGCGCGGTCGCCAACGCCGCCTCCAGCCTCGCCGCGTCCGCCCGCAGCGCGCGCACGACGGCGCCGTCGCCGTCACGACCCACGGCGGCGTCTCCCGCGGCGCGGGCGGCGGCGGCTTCTGCTGCGTCGGCCCTGGCAGTGGCGGCGGTGGCTGCCGCCTCTGCCGCGCGCCGCGCGTCGCCCGCGGCCTCGGCGGCCGCCACCGCGGCATCCAGCCGCGTCTGCAGGGCGGTGGCGACCGCTTCCGCTGCACGGGCTGCTGCAGTGGCTTTGTCCACGTCGGCTCGCACCGCGCGCAGCGCTTCGGCCGCGTCGTCTGTCTGCGCGGCCGCCGCGCGCGCGGCCGCCCTCCGCCCCGGGCTGGCGGCTGCATCGCTGTCGGCGGTCGCTGCAGCGGTCGCGACCGCAGCAGCCGCCTCCGCCGCGTGCGCCCGGCGTAACGCGTCTGCAGCCGCCTCGGTGGCCGCGTCGGCGCGGCTCGCGGCGGCTGCCGCGCGCCCCGCTTCTGCGGCGAGCGCAGCCTCCAGCCGGGCCCGCTCGGCGGCGGCAGCATCCGCTTCCGCGGCCGCGCGGGCGGTGGCGCGAGCCACCGCGTCGCGGGCGGCCGCCGCGTCTCGGCGCGCCGCGTCACGCTCTGCGCGCGCGGCGTCGCGCGCGGCAGTCACACCATCCAGGGACGCCTGCAGCCCCGCCGCCCGCTCCCCGCGCGCCGCAAACAGGGACAGCACACGGTCTGCGACCGGTGTGTCGCTGGCGCGCGGCGCGGGCGGCGCGGTTGCCGGGGGTGGTGCCGCGACCGGCGCGGCGGAGGGTGTCGCGGCCGCCGCGGCGCGCGCTTTGGTGCGGCGCGTGGGCTCGGTGGCGGCGACCTGTGTGTGTGTGTGTGTGTGGGGTGGGGGCCGTCGTGGGCGCGGCGGGGTGCGAGAGCGAATTTGCACGTCAATGCGCGATTGCTTTTCGCCCCTCCCACCCGCGGCGCCTTCACCACATGCCCCTCCCTCTATCCGGCCTCCGCACACGCGCACACACGCTTACCTCTGGACCTGGACCACTGGCGCCGGCCGCAGCGGCCGCGGCCGCGCGCCGCTTGCGCGTTGTCGCCCCTGTTGACGCCGCGGCCGCGAGCTCACTCTCGAGGGCTCTCGGCACGGGCGGCGCGGAGCCGGGGGGCGGGGGCGCGCCGGGCGACGCCATGTGTGTGGCGCTGTGCTGTGTGTGTGTGTGTCGCACGCGCGGAAGAAGAAAGAAAACGACGCCCGTGTTTGGCGATGGGAGTGCGCGACCGACGACCAATTCAACCCACCCTCCCCACCACCCCCACCAGCCCCCCCTCCCGCTCCGCCCAACCCGCCCCCGACGCCCTCACCCTGCGCCTGGAGTCGGGCGCTCCCGATGTGACGTCGACCGCCTGGCCCACCGCCCTGCTGCTGTGCGCGGGCGCGGACGCAGCCGCCCTGGCGGAGCACGCGACCGCCGCCGCCGCGTCCCTCTCGGGCGGCGCCGCCCGCCGCACCGACAAACGGCTGCCCCCCTCCATCGACGTGTTTGGGTGGTGCACGTGGGACGCGTTCTACTCGCGCGTGTCGGCGGCCGGGGTGGCGGAGGGGGTCGCGTCCCTGGCGTGCGGGGGCGCGCCCCCGCGCACCCTGATTCTGGATGACGGGTGGCAGTGCACCGAGCTGGACCCGCCCTACCGCAAGGCGAGGCCACCGCCCCCGCTGCCGTCCAGCGGGGGGGCGGCGGCGGCCGCGGTGCAGGGGGGTGGGGTGGGGGCGGTGGCGGCGCCGCCCGCGTCGCCGTCGTCGCCGCCGCCTCGGCCGCTCGCGCCGCCCACCCCCGAGCCCGCCGGCTCCACCCGCCGCCTGCCCTCCTGGGAGGATGTGTCCACCGACCTGCCGGCCGTCGTGCGCCGGGTGGAGGCGGCGGTGGAGGAGGTGGCGACGGACGCGCGCGCCGCCGCGGCGGCCGCCATCGCGACCCTGGAAGAAATCGAGGCGGGCGCTGAATACGAGCGCGAAGCCGCCGAACGGCGCGCCCTGGAGGCCACCGCCCGGGACGCGCCCCCCGGGTCGGCCCTGGGGGCGGCGCTGGCGCGGCTGGCCCCGCTGCCCGACGACGCGGGGGGTGGTGAACCCCCCGTTCCGGAGCAACACGCCGCGCCCCCCTCCCTCGCCGTCTCCCGCCCCCGCCCCTCGGACGGCGCGGGCGCGGTGGGCGTCACCCTCGTGTCGGCCGCCTGGGTGGTGGCGGCGGGCGTGCAGCGGGCGGTGGGGGCGGCGCTGGGCGCAGCAGAGGCGGCCGCCGCGCGCGCCTACCTCGCGCTCGTCGACCCGGCCCCCGCCTCATCGTGGCGGGTGCGCGCCTTCCAGGCCCTGGCCACCGGCCCCCTGCGCTCCTTCATGCTGGAGTTTTACGCGGCGTCGGGCGACTTTACGCGGCGGTTGACGAGTGTGCGCGCGAACTCTAAATTCTCGGCGCCCCACGCGCGCGCGGACGACTACTGGTCGCGCACCCCCGACGACCTCGCCTCCGTCGTGTCCTCCCTGCGGTCCAACCACGGCGTCCGCCACATCATCGCCTGGCACTCTCTGTCTGCCTACTGGGGGGGTGTGGCGCCTGAAGAGAGTGGGCATGAGGCCGTGTCGCGGTACAACGCGCGCCTCGTCTACGCGACCCCGACCCCGGGCGTCGCCGAAGTTGAACCCTCCATGCTGTGGAACCCCGCCGTCCTGGCGGGCGTCGGCGTCGTCGCCGACCCGGCCACCCTGTACGCCGACCTGCACTCATATTTGGCGGCGGCGGGCGTGGACGGCGTCAAAGTGGATGGCCAGGCGGGCGCGGGTCTCTTGGGCGCGGCGCTGGGCGGCGGCCCCGCGGCTGCTGCCCGCTTCCAGTCCGCTCTCGAGGGTTCCGTGGAGACCCAATTCCCCGACAACCATGTCACCAACTGCATGTGCCACTCCACGGAAAACCTGTTCCGCACGCGGGCCACCGCCATGGTGCGCGCGTCTGACGATTTTTACCCGCGCGACCCCGCGTCGTCGTCGCCCCACGTCACTGCCTGTGCCTACAACACTGTGTTCCTCGCCGGCGTCCTGCACCCCGACTACGACATGTTTCACTCCAGACACCCGGCTGCGAGGCTGCATGCCGTCGCGAGGGCGGTGTCGGGGGGGCCGGTGTACGTGTCCGACGCGCCCGGGGCCCACGATTTTGCGCTGTTGAAGAAACTCGTCCTCCCAGACGGCCGCATCCTGCGCGCCCGCCTGCCCGGCCGCCCCACCCCCGACTGCCTGTTTCGCGACGTCGCCCGGGACGGCGTCACCCTGCTCAAATTGTGGAACGCCAACCCGCACACCGGGGTGGTGGGCGTGCTGCACGTCCAGGGTTCAGCGTGGTGCCGCGTCGCTCGCCGCTTCGTCACCCACGACGACGCGCCGCCCCCTCTGGCCACCACCGTGCGCCCTCGCGACGTGGTGGGCGTGGTGGGTGAAGCGGAGCGCGACTGGGTGGCATACGTGCAGGGAGGGGCGCGCGTGTCCGCGCTCGCACGGGGCGCGGGCATCGACGTCGCCCTGGAGGCGGGAGGCGCGGCCGTCGTCACGCTGGCGCCCGTCTTCAGGGTGACCCCCGACACCCACTTTGCGGCGGTCGGGCTCAAAACCATGCTGAATGGTGGGGGCGCGGTCGCCGACGTGCGCGCTGATGCGAGTGCGCACGCGGCCTCGGTCCGCGTCGTCGGCAGCGGCGACTTCATGGCCTGGGCCTCGTCCGAGCCGGCCTCCATCCTCGACAATGACGGCGCCCCCCTGGCCTGGACGCACGACGCGGCCACCGGCACGCTGACCATTGCGCCACCCGCGGGAGGGGTGCTGGACTGGGATCTGACGGTCGAGTGGTGAAAATGAAGGAAAGTGGGGGAGAGAGAGTTGAGAGAGTTGAATGCACACACACACACACACACACCCCTGTGGAGAGAGACATCGCAGACATACACGCAGAAGAGGGAGTGGAGAGAGAGAGAGACTTTGTTTGATCGTTTTTTGCCTGTTAAAAAGAAAAGAAAATACCGACACACACAACCTTTTCCTCTTTCCTCCCCTCCTCCCCCCACACACCATGGCTCCCACCGCCCTCTACACCCCCACCCCCACCTCCCTGGCCGCCCTGGCGTCCGCCCTTGCGTCCGACCCCACCATCCACGCCCGCCTGGTGCGGTCGGGGGAGGTGGGCCTCGCGGCTGACAAGTGGGACGACGCGACGCTCACGCGCTGGCTCGTGGCGGAAGGCGGGGACGTCCAGAAAGCTGCGTCCCGCCTGACCAAGCATGCCGAGTGGCGGGCGGCGCTGCTGCCTGACGGGTTGACGGAGGAGAAGGGTGAGAGAGGAGGGGAGGGGAGGGAGCGTTTTGCGGGGGTGGGTGGGTGGGTGTCTCTCCGCGCGCGCGGTCAAAGGCTCACCTGCCGTCCGTTTTCATTGGTGTGCGCGCCCTCTCTCTCTCTCTCTCTCCACACACACACACACACACGCGCGCCCACACACTCATCCCTCAGAACGCGCCATCGAGGCCGAGCTGGTCGCGGGCAAGACGTGGGCCTCCCCCGCCCCCGACACGGCCGGCCGCCCCCTCCTCCTCACCGCCTCCAACCGCCACCTGCGCTCCACCCGGGACAAGCAGGCCATGACCCTGGCCCTCGTCTACGCTATGGATGTCGCCTCCAAGCAGGCGGACGAGCGTGGGGACGGGGGCGTGGTGTCGATCGTGGACGCGCGCGGCGTGCGTTTTGCCCACCTCGACAACGCGGTGGCCAAGCTGGTGGTGGAGGTGGCGCAGGAGCACTACCCGGAGCGCGCCCTGGTAAGCGTGGGTTGGATGTGGGGGTTGTGGGTGGGGTGGAGAGAGGTGGGGGCGCGTGTGTGTGTGTGTGTGAGTGTGTGTGTGTGAGTGTGTGTGTGTGTGTGTGTGTGTGTGTGTGTCCCGTCCCCCCCTCCCCCCCCTTTCCCTCTCCTCTTCACGCAGCACACCCACGTCTATGGTGCCCCCCGCGCCTTTGCCGCCCTCATCTCCTGGCTCCTCCCCTTCATCGCGCCCGCCACCCGGGGCAAGGTCACCTTTGTGAACGGTCCCCCCACCCCCGCCACGTGGGAGGGGGCCGCCTGCATCGAGGTGGATGCCCTGCCGGTCGACGTGGGGGGACGCGGCGCGGCGGCGGTGCCGGTGCAGGACGCCGCCCGCTCCGTTGGCCTGGTCAAGGGCGCCGAGACCCGCCCCGCGCCCAAAGTGTGGGCGCCGTACGGCGTGCCCGCCCGCGCCGCGGGTGGCGGCGGCAAGGAGTAGTAGGAGGAGGCGGGCGGCGTGTCGCCAACGGCCGGCGCGTCGACCGCCGCGGTGGCGTGAAAGAGAGGGTGGGGTATTGGGGCGTGGCCTTTTTTCTTTCTTTTCTTGGAAAAACAATAAAAGCGGTTTGAATTTCTTTTTACTGTGGAGAAAAGGCGTTAGTAAGGGAGGGAACGCGCGAAGAAAAGCGGAGAGGGAAAAAAAGCCGAGCGCGCGTGCGCGCCCGCGCGTGTGCTTCCTCCCCCACCCCCAAAGAAATAACCCCAGGGCACACTCGCGGCACGCACGCCACAATCACATGCACGCAGATAAGTAGGAATTCACGCATTAAAAAAGAAAGGGACGCCACCCTCCCCCCCCCACAAAAATCACCGCCCCACCCCGCCGCGCGTGTCCCACGGCCGCACCGGCCGGTTGTCCGCGTTGCTCTTGGGCCCCCACTTGATGGGGGTGGCTGCATTGATGATCTGCTGCTTGAACTCGGTCTTGTTGAAGGGGGCCAGGGTGCGGTTGGAGGGGGGCGGGGTGGGCAGGTGCTTGGTCGCGTTGAGGACTGCCTTTGCGTCCCAAACGGGTTGGAACCCGGTCACCGGCTTCAGCGACGTCACCGTCTTGTTCAGCTGCAGCGTGCGCTTGATGTCCATCAGGCCTTGGAGGGCGGTCGCGTTGGTTTGCAGGGGTTTGGGGCCGGCGACCGCGGAGTAGGCTGCCGACGCGGCGTCCGCCACCACACTGACCTTCAACTGGCCCAGGTACTTGGCCTCCGAAATGGCCTCCGCAATCGGGTTGCCTCGGTCGGGGTAGTCTTTGGCGTCTTTCAGGGCGGCGTTGACCGCGGTGATGGCGTGGATGGCCCAGTCGGTGAGGGGGGGGGCGAGGTAGGGAGGTTCCGAGGTGTTGACCGCAGTGCCTGGCACCAGGGGGAACGCTTCCCCCGCCCACAGCGCGTGCGCGTCGATGGCCTCCGCCAGCGCCAGTATCTTGCTCTTTTCAATGTCTTTCACGGCAGCCCGCTGAGCTTCGGTGGGGGTCCACCCCAGGTACGTCCGGTTGGCGTCGCGCCAGTCCTGCATTGCATCGCTTGCGCAACAATCGGATACAGCGCCACCTCCCCATGAATGATCTCCCCCTTCCAGGGTTTGAGCTGGGTCATGTTGGCGCCCAGGCGCACGTCGGAGCGGCGGAAGGGCCAGATGTGGAGCTTGGGGAAGGACCCCGTCCAGGATTCAGAGGCGGAGGGGAAACCAGGCCCCGCGACCGCGCCTTCGTCCGCGTGGTCTGGCAGCGCGGGCAGCTGGTAGTCGGCTGGCAGGATGCCGCGCTTGATGCCGGTGAGGGCGTCGGCGTAGGCGACTGCGGCGTAGCGCAGTTTGGGGGTTTTGGGGCCGACACACTGTGGAGTGGGGGGAGGGTGGTGGGTGGAAACGTCGGTCGAAAAACAAAAAAATGTTCTTTTCTATCCTCCCTCTCTCCACACCCACACACATACTCACCTGGAACGCAAAGTAGCCCATCAGGTAGAAGCCGTCAGCCGACGGCACACCATCCGACCCCGTCTTGGACACGCCGCCCCAGGCGAGTAAGTCGGTCAGCGTGGAGTTGGCAACCGCGACGGCGGCCGCGTTGAATTTGTCCTTGTATTTCTTGCCTTCATTGCGCTGCACCGACCACTCGTTGTAGACGTAGGACCGGCCAAGCCAGATGTTGTTGTTGATGTAGCGGATCTGGGGGAGGGTGAGTGGGGTGCGTTTTTGTGTGCGCTCTCGTCTGTCCACCCCTCCCCACACCCCACCCACCTCTCTCTCACCTCATCCACAAACGGCCGCACCACCCGGTTCTCCATCTGGCTAAAGTCCATCAACACGGATGGCTTGCCGTCGCCGTAGGGGGTCGTCGCATTCACATACGCGAGCGCGGTGAACCCGACCGTCTTGTTGGAGCCCATCAGGTTCCACGCCTGGGTTTGGGATGGGTTGGAGCCGTCATTGTAGAACACTTTGCCCCACCAGATGCGTTCGTAGATGTTGTTGAACGGGTTGTCGAGGCCGGTGGGCCAGACGGAGCGCGCGATGGACGAGTTCGGCGAAAACGCATTCATGTAGGTGCGCCCCACGCAAAAATCGTACGCAGGCTTGCCCGTCGCATTCAGCGGCGGCTCCTGGGAGGGCATGACGGGTGTGCCCGCCGCAAAGTAGGCCTCCAACTCGGTGTCGCTCATGGGGCGGAACTGCGACATCGACGTGATGTCGGCGGTGTTGACGACGGGGAGGGGGGTGGTTTGAGCGGACGCCATGGTGGCGACCGCGGCCAGGGCCAGGAAGAGGGTGGTGGTCCGCATTGTGTGTGGACGGGGAAGGGTGCAGGAAAGGGGGCGGCGCGCGTGCGCTCGGCACGCGGCAACACTGCCTCGCTTTCTTTCTTGGTTTGACCCTTGGTTTTAGGAGCGTGCGCTTATAGACGCTGTTCAGAGAGCGTGTTGACAGCGCGGTGGTCTGTGTGGGAGGGGGAGGGAGGACCGTGTGAGAGGGGCAACTGTGCGTCCACGCCCTGCCGGCTAGTTTGGCCCATGCAGCGTCCCCTTGTGCGACTGCAACCTGTCTCTGCCTGCCACTGCACATCATGCCGTTGAAAACGTGTCACACACCACAGCAAAACAATCAATGGGGGCAGAGAGGCTGTGCAGACGGGGCGGGGCCACACTTTTTGCTGGGCCGCACCAATGGCCAGCATCCGCGCGCACCCCCGGCCACTCCCCTCCCCGTCAACCAGACTCCCCGCGAGAGGGTGTGTATCCCTGGTGGTGTGCGTGGCGCCCCCACTGACAGTGCTCCAGGCTGTGTGGGGAGGAGGACTCACCTTGAGAAGCGTGCACGAGAGGTGTGTGGTTTCTCTCCACGCGTCACAACCGCTCCGCCCCACACTCCCCCGCCCCGTGTGGCCCCCAAAAAACTATGCGCATCGCGGCCGCCCGCCTGGCCGCCACCCCCCCCTGGTGCTCCCGCGTGACCTGTCGCGCGGCACCATCCATGTCTTCCCTCCCCCTACCCCCTGTCGCCGCTACAGTGGCAGCCGTCGCAGTGGGTGACGAGCTCCTGGAAGGCACCGTCACCGACGCCAACACCCCCTTCCTCGCCTCCCTGCTCACCGCCCGGGGCGCAGACTTGGTGGAGGCCGCCTTTGTGAGGGACGAAGCGGCCGTGATCGCGGCGACAGTGGCTCGGTTGTCGAAGGTCGCGGACGCCGTTGTCGTGGCGGGAGGCGTCGGCCCCACACACGACGACGTCACGTACGCCGCGTTGGCGGGGGTGGGAGGCCTCACCCGGCATGCAGGCACGGTTGCGGCCATGGAAGCGCATTATGCAGCCAGAAACGTGCCCCTGACCCCCGCGCGCTGCACGATGGCCGACCTGCCGTCCGGAGCGTCCGTCCTCACCACCCCCGGCACGTGGGTCCCCCTGGTGCGCGTCGCCCCCAACACGATCATCCTGCCGGGGGTGCCGTCCCTGTTTCGCAAGCTGCTGGAGGCGCATGCTGATTCCTTGTTTGGGGGGCCACCGACTTTGACGGCCAGCCTACTCACCCCCATCGGCGAGGGCGATGTGGCGGTCCCACTGGCCGCTGTAGCAGCTCGTGTCGGCCCCACCGTCAAGCTGGGGTCCTACATCCTGGCGCCTGAGGATGGAGCGAAAGCGCGCGGGTTTAATGTGCGGCTGCGGCTGCGCTCGCGGTGTGCTACTGCGCTGGCGGCCGCGGTGGCAGAGGTGGAGGGCGCGGTGCCGGGGGCGGTGCGAGAAGAGGATGAGTGAATGGGTAGGGTTTTTGGGTGGTGTTGGTGTTGTTGTTGTCACCTCGTGAAAGCAAAACCGCTCTCTCGTCCCTCCTCTCCCCTCCGTGCGGCATACTTTTCTGTCCCCTCTCTTCTTCTCTCTGCACTAAAGAACACCACCCCCTCTCTCCTCAAGCCAGGGCCGCGGGCGCCGCCGCCCGCCCGCTGGCCACGGGGGCGACCGCCGCCACCGCGGCGGTCGCCGCCGCGTCGTCCGGCTTGCGAAACAAGAGCATGTGGGCGGGCGTGAAGATGCCGGCTTCGCCGCCGGCGACGAGAGACGTCGCCACCGCGCACAGCATGTCGTGCACTGGCTTGAGGCCGGGCGGGGCGAGGCGCAGCGTGGCGGCCGTGTTGACGAGCGCGCGGTTGAGGGTCATGGCGCCGCTGTCGCGCAGCTTCTTCAGCCTGCTGTACCAGTGGCCCGCGCCGGGGACGGGGAAGGAGGCGAGGTCGATCGAGCGTTCCAGGACAAAGCCGACCGCGCGCCCTGCTGCCTCCGCCTGCGCGGCCGACCTCATCTCCGGGAGGCCGTTGCCAAAGTTGATCTCGTCGATGGTGCGCACGTGGTTGGGGTTGGTGGGGTCGAAGGCTGGCGTGGTTACCCATTCGTAGGTCACAAAACGGGCCCCCGGTTTCAGGACGCGGAATGTTTCTCCATAGACAGATTCGAGGGCGGACGCGTGGCAGGTGGCTTCAACGGCGTACGCGGCGTCGAAGCTGGCATCACTGAATGGCATGGCGTTGAAGTCGCCCCGGACGGCGGTGCAGAGGTGGGCGAGGCCGGCCTGTGGGGGGTGGGTGGGTGAAGAAGGGTCAAAGGCGCGAAAAAAGGCCGATCCAAATCGCGCCCGTCCACCCTCCTCAGCGCCACACAAACCCTTCACCTTCAGACTTTAGACCCTCTCTCACCTTGTCGTTGTGGGCTTGGGCGCGCGACACTTGGTACTCGTTGATCGTGATGCCCGTGACATTTGCCCCCGTCGTCGCCGCCACGACCCGCATCGGCCCTCCCACCCCGCACCCGACATCCAACAGGGTGTCTCCCGGGCCGGCGCCCAGGAGGGCGCCCAGGCGGGCTTCGTGGGCGGCCTCTGCAGCCGCGGCCGGTTTGTTGCCAGGCAGCGGGGGCGAGAAATGAAAGCTTGTCCCCCACCCCATCTCGTACAAGTCGCTGACCATGCTGTAGAAACTGTCCACCACGGCCGCGGTGCGTGGGCGGGCGGCCGCGGTGAGGGCGCCCTTGTGGGGGCCCTCAAACGATGCGTCGTAGTCTGCGAATGCGGACGCGACGTCGCGCTTTGCGATCGAGCCGCCCGTCAAGCGGGACGAGGTGCGGGTGAGCAGGAAGTAGGCAGCGCCCAGGCCGGCGGCCAGGGTGGCGCCAACCGCCAGTCTGTTGTCGGTCAGTCTCTGCATGGCGAGGAAAACGCGGCGCAGTGTGAGGGAAACAACGTTTTTTGTTTGTTTGTGATCACGCTCACACAACCCGCACGTTCTTACATCACACACACACAACACACACTCAATTCATCAACAGAGCACGTGTTCTGAAGAGAGAGGGGGAGGATGATGAAGAAAAAGAATGAAGAAAATAAAAAACCTCCGCCCTCCCCTCTCTTCCCTCTCTCTCCCTCCCTTCTTTTCACTCCACCGACGCCAGCCGCCCCCCGCTGCGCGTCCGCGCCAGCGCCTCCTTGAACGCCGCCTTGACGGCGGCGGGGGAGGGCAGCTTGCTGCCCGACCCGGAGCGTTTGGGGGTGGCGCCCCCGCGCGCGCGCGCCGAGTCCTGCGGCGAGCGCACCGGCCCAAACCGCGCGCCCAGCGCGGCGCGCTCGGCAGCGCACGTGGCGGCTTCGGCCGCCACCGCGTCCCGAGACAGCGGCGCCGTGACCGCCATGCCGGTGTGGTGGATGCCGAGGGACGGGTGGAGGGAGCGGGGGAGCAGGAGTTCGCCCCACAGCGAAAAGTACCAGGGGACCATCGGCCGCCACGCGGCCAGCAGGCTGGTGGGGACGACGCCGGAGAGAGACGCCCGGCGCGCGTCCCCCAGCAACAGCTTGGAGGCGGCGTCCGGGAAGACGTAGTCGGTGGACGAGGCGGGGGAGGCGGTGGCGTACTCTGACCGCGCCGCGGAATAAGCGTCGTTGTCAAACAGCGAGTCAAACTCGGTGCGCGTGTAAAAGGATTGAGCGTACAGCATTTTGCGCCCGCCCAGCCTCGACACGGCAGTCTCCAGCCCCCCGTTGACGGCCAGAGGGTCAAAGGGGGCGCCGCCCAGGGGGACGCCGTAGACACCGACGTTGATCCAGACGCACCCCGGCTTGGAGGTGGAGTAGGGGAATCCATAGCCCGCCCCCCCCCGCCCGGGCAGGGCAATGTGGCGCACGGGGCACATCCACAGGGGCCAGATGCCCAGCTTGGACGGAGGAGCTGTCTCAGTCTCGATCAACTCGGCAGCCGAGTCGGCACACGGCATCACAAAGTCTTGCACCACGTAGCACCTCGCCACCGTTTCATCGCCCACGTGGTGCAGCATGCGGTACAGCTGCCTGGTGGTGGCGAGCCAGGCGTACTTGACGCGCAGGATGGCGGCGGGGCCGGCGGAGGGGGCCGGCGGCGGGAGCGGGGGCGGCGGCGCGCGCGGCGTGCGCGGGACGGGGCCGGGGGCCGCGGCCTTCGCGGGCGGCGCCGCAGGCTCTGTCCACGCAGCTCCACCATAGAAGATTTCCAGGCCGTTGCGCGCCATCCAGAAGGCGCCCCGGTCGAAGCGGAACAAGTAGTCTTCAATCGGAACCGTGTCGACGCGGACGCACGCGGGGTAGTCGCCCAACGCCAGCGCGGCAACGGTGCCGCTGCCGCCACGCGCGGCCACAACGTCGGCCCACGCCTTCGCAAACGTCGCCTCATCCATGGCGGGGGAGGAGCGGCCAATGTTGGCGAGGTGCCAGAAGAACCAGGGCGCGGTGCGGGAGGCGCGGAGGGAGAGCAGGGGCGCGCCCTCCATCGGCCCGTCAGCCGGCGTGCCCACGACGACGACAGCCGAGTCGGACGACAGGGCGACACCATCCAGAAACTCGGGGGGGGCGACGCGCGCGTTTTTGGCGGTGGGGGCGACACCGTCCGAGAGGGAGGTGAGCGCCGCGGCCGCAGCACGCGGCGATGCGAGGTGCAGGTACGACACAGCCACGTACGGGGGTGCCGGATCCAGGCGCAGGGCGAGGCGCGTGATGACACCCACCGTGCCAAACCCGGTCGCGGCGGCGGCAAAGAGGTCGGGGTGGTGGTCGCGCGAGACGCGGGTGAGGTAGCGCCCATCCCCTGTGATGATGTCCAGCTCGGCCACCGTGTCCGCCACCGACCCCGCCCGGTGGGACGTGGACTCGATGCCGCCCCCGGAGAAGGCGCCGCCCGCCGTGATGCCGGGAAACTCGGGGACGACGGCGGGGATCCAGCCGCGCGCGAGGGCTGCGCGGGCAACCTCATCCTGCGACACGCCGGGCTCCACGTGCAACAACCGGGCCGCCGGGTCCAGCGCGATGACACCAGTCAGAGACGACACGTCCACGGAGGTCACGCGGGGAGCCGACTTGTAGAGGGGGGACATGGTGCGGTTGGAGTCGGCCGCGCCGCCCGCCGACCGTTTGAGCACGACTTTGTCGCCCGGCTGCCTGCTCGCCAAAAAACCAGCATAACTCTCCCGCACCGCGTCCACAGTGGCAACGTGCGCGGTCCAACCTTTGAGGGGGGCGGCGGGAATGGAGGACACGCGCTCGAAGCGGGTGCGGTAGGTGAGGGCGAGAGCGATCGCGACGGCGAGGGGGGAGAACACGCGGCCGGCGCCAGCGACGGCGACGGCGACCGCGATCGCGGCAAACAGGGTGGCCACGATGCGGTTCATGGTATGGGGTGTGTTGTGTGGTGCGCCAGCAAGCCTGCGTGTGGGTGAGGAGGAGGGGAGTCAGGCAAAAGGCACAAGAGGGTGGTCAGCGCCACGGCGCGCGTGGGGGAGTCGTGGGTGGTCTGGTGCCTCCCCCCGCAAAGCGATCCAGCCTCGCGCCGCCAGCTGGCAGCATGCATGGCGTCGAATGCCGGCTTTTGAGTGCAGGCGGGGGGCGTGGGCCGGGGAGGGGACGCCGAAAAATGGGGGCGACCGTTCCGACGTAGGCTGGCCCACAAGCAAAAAAGTTTGCTCCCTCCCTCCCTCTCCCACGCCCCCCCGCGCCCTGGCCACAGATCGGTGGCGCGAGCGTGTGTGTGCGTGTGTGCCTCTGTGTGTGTGCGCACCTTGCGTGTGTGTGTGTGCCGGGCTGCACTTTTTTCTGCGCTCCGTCTCTCCCCTCGAAATTCAGTGTGAGAGAGGAGAGCGCGCGCTACCACTCGCTTGTTTTTTTCCTCGCGCCCACACAACCCACACAACCCACACACAACCATGATCACCCTCCACATCAAGCCCGTCACCTCCACCACCTCCTACACCGTGACCGTGGACGTTGGCGCCAGCGTGGCCGACCTGAAGGCGGCCGCGGCGGGCGGGGCGGGCGCTCCCGCCGACCGCCTGCGCCTCGTGTCCTGGGGCCACGTGCTCAAGGACGGGGAGGCGCTGGCGGACAAAGGTGAGGAGAGGTTTGACGTGTGGTGCGTCTGCGTGCGCGTGGTGTCTGTGCATGGGCGCGGGGGGGGGGGGGGGGGGGGGGCAACGCGTCTGTCATCCACCCAATGCACCACCATCCCCTCCCCGCGCCCTCCCCCCACACCCAGGCATCGCCGACGGTGCCACCGTGCACATGGTGGTCAGCCAAGCCAGGTGCGTGCGTGTGCGGGTGGGGGGGAGGAGGGGAAGGGAGGGAGGGTGCCGCACGAAACGTTTGCGCGGCAGATGCCCCGCTGGCCACTGAGCAAGGAAGGACGGCGCGGGTGGGGGGACGCGCCCCCCCACCCGCCGACCGAAAGCGCCCCGCACTCACTGTTTTTTTTCACCCTCAACAACACACACACAACAGCGCGCCCCCACCGCCCCCCTCGGCCCAGGTGCCGACGACGACGACACCACAAGACCCTATGGCCGTGGCAGCCGCCGCGTTTGCGTCCTCCCCCACCTTCCAAGCCATGCTGGCCGACCCGGCTGCCCTGGCCGCCATGGTGGACTCTCACCCTGCTTTGCGCGCGTTGGCTGCATCTGATCCTTCTTTAGCAGCCGCGCTGCGGGATCCGGCCACTCTCCGCGACCTCGCGGCCGCGGCCGCCAACCCTGCCCTCGCCCGCGACGCGGCCCGTGCCGCCGACCGAGCCATGGCGTCCCTGGACACCCACCCCGACGGTCACCGCGCCCTGAGGCGGCTGCACGAAGCGATGGCGGCGGCCGAGGCCGCGGGTGGGGACGCGGGTGGTGGTGATGCGGGGGCCGCCGCGACACCGGCTGCAGACGGCCCCCTGCCCAACCCTTGGGCACCGCAGCCACAGGCTGGGGGCGGCGGTGGTGGTGGTGGCGCGCCCGACTTTGCTTCCCTGTTTGGCGGTGGCGCCGGTTTTGGTGGCGCCCCGGGCGGCCTCCCCCCGGGTCTCGACCTCGACTCCATGGCGGCCGCCCTGGCCGAACCGGGCGCCGCCGACGCCATGGCGTCACTGGTGGCGTCCCCGGGCATTGTGGACGCGGTTCTGGCGGCCAACCCTCAATTGGGCGCGGCAGTCGCGGCCAACCCGTCCCTGCGCGCCGCCCTGACCAACCCCGCCCTGGTGCGGGCTGCGCTGTCGGCGGACAACATGCGGGCGGCGGCCTCGCTGCAGGCCGCGTTGGGAGGTGGAGGGGGTGGTGTGGGTGGTGGCGGCGCGGGCGGTGCCCCCCCCCCTGACTTTGCTTCCCTCGCTGCCATGATGGGCGGTGGCGGTGGCGCCGGAGCTGGCGCCCCTGACTTTGCCTCCCTGGCGGCCATGTTTGGTGGTGGAGGTGCTGGTTGTGGTGCTGGCGCCCCCCCTGACTTTGCGTCTTTAGCAGCCGCTCTCGGCGGCGCCGCCCCCCCGCCCCCCACCCCGCCCGCCGACCCTGAGACCGCGTACGCAGCCCAGCTGGACACGCTGGCGGCTATGGGGTTTACGGACAGGGCGGCGTGCGTGGCGGCGTTGGTGGCGACTGGAGGAAATGTTAACGCGGCTGTTGAGCGGTTATTGTGAGCTTTCTCTGTCGTGTATATCTTGTTTTTTTGACCCGGCTAGAACGCACACACTTGGGTGGACGGGGCTGGTTGAGCGGGGCGGGATTGTTTTTTCTGTGAAGCGTGTTTTTATTCGCGCTTGGCTAGAAAACACACTCTTCGTGCATTTCCCCTTCCTCTACCCTGCACCCGCGTGCTTCGTTGCTCGGCCACCATGGCCGACCGCTACGAAATGGTAAGCACCCTGGCCTCGCGTCCGACAGCCACACGCAACGGAGACGGGCGCACGGGGGCCGCGCCCCCCCCCCCCCCCATGGCGCGCTCTCTCTTTGTGGCGGTCCGCTTGCGAGTCCCACGAGGCGTCGCGCGCGCGGCACCCCCCGCCACGCATTCGCCACCGTTCGCCCCCTCGGCACGCGATGCTGAGTACACAGTGGCGTTGTGACGGGGCAGGAACACGTGGAGCGCGCGTGTGGAGCGAGGGGGCGCGGCCTCTGCGCCTTGAGGAAGGTCAACCATTGGACCTTGGGCTCGCTCGTTTCGCCGCGGCGCGCGGCCAACCGCCCCACACACGCACCGCCGGCCACACGTGCGCTCGGTGTGCGCCTTCCCCGCGTGTCGGCCTGTGTGTGCTGTGTGTGTGTGGCTGCAGGGAGGGCGCCCCCTCCCCCAGACCTCCCTGTTGCTTGCCTCTCTCGCGCGCCCGCTCGCGCGCTTGAACCACCACGGTTCACCCTCCTTTTCCCCTCCCCCTTCTCCCCTCCAGATCAAGGACATAGGGTCCGGCAACTTTGGAGTGGCCAAGCTGGCGCGCGACACGTCCACCGGCGAGCTGGTGGCGGTCAAGTTCATTGAGCGCGGGGACAAGGTGAGAGAGGAGAGAGGAGAGGGTGGTTGGTTTTGGTCGAAAAAACACACGCCCAAAAAACCCTCCTCCTCTCTCCCAACCCTCCCAACCCCCCCCCCACAACCCACACACTCCACACAGATCGACCGCAACGTGGAGCGTGAGCTCGTCAACCACCGCTCCCTCCTCCACCCCAACATCATCGCGTTCCGCGAAGTGTTTCTGACCCCCACCCACCTCGGCATCGTCATGGAGTACGCCGCCGGCGGCGAACTCTTCGACCGCATTGTGCGGGCGGGCCGCTTCTCCGAGGACGAAGCCCGCTTCTTCTTCCAGCAGCTGGTGTCGGGCGTTGCCTACTGCCACGCGGAGGGCGTGTGCCACCGCGACCTCAAACTGGAGAACACGCTCCTGGACGGTGGCGCCGCCCCCCGCCTCAAAATATGCGACTTTGGCTACTCCAAGTCGGCCCTGTTTGACTCGCAGCCCAAGTCGACGGTGGGGACGCCGGCCTACATCGCGCCCGAAGTGTTGTCGCGCAAACAGTACGATGGCGAAGTTGCCGACGTGTGGTCCACCGGGGTCACGCTCTACGTCATGCTGGTGGGCGCCTACCCGTTTGAAGACCCCGCCGACCCGCGCAACTTCAGGAAGACGATCCAGGTGAGAGTGGAGGGTGGGGTGGGGGTGGGGAAAGAGGGAGAGAGAGAGAGACAAAAAACCACTTTCAACCGCACCCACCCACCCACCCCACACCCCTCCCCACAACAGCGCATCATGGGCGTCAAGTACTCCTTCCCCCCCTCCCTCCACCTGTCCCGCGACTGCGTCGACCTGATCGCCCGCATCTTTGTCGGCAACCCCGCCCACCGCATCACGATTGCTGGTATTCGCGCCCACCCCTGGTTCCAGAAGAACCTGCCCTCCGAGCTGGCGGATGGTGGGGTGGCTGCTGCCGCCGCCATGCCCCACCCCACCCAGTCTGTGGACGAGGTGAAACGGATTGTGGCCGACGCGCGCGCGCGGCCGGGCGCGCCGGCGGGGGGTCATGGTGTGGGGGACGAGTTTGACGAGGAGCGCTACATGGACAACGACCTGCTGGCGGATGAGGAGGGGCTGCTGGACTGAGTGTGTGGGTGTGTGCCTGTTTTTTCTTCTTCTCAGTGGTGTGTGCTTTCTGCTTTACCAAAACGCAAAAAAAACTTCCTTCTTTTTTTTCCCTTCCCACGATTCACGACAAACGGGATGGCCTTCTTTGTTTGCACTACTTTTTTTCTGGAGAGAGATGACCAAACAAAACGCTGTGACACCCTCCAAAACGATTGTTTTTTTTGAAGAGGAGAGACGCGTCGGGTGTTTGGTCAAAAACGCTCTCGTTCCTTTTTGTGCTCCTCCGCCCTCTCCGCGCATTCACACACCAACCATGTCCGCGCTCGCCCGCACCCCGTCCCTACGCGCCGCCGCCCCCCCCCGCTGCGCCGTGCGCGCCGCGGCCGACCCCGACTCCCGCATCAACAAAACGATCGACCTGGGCAGCCCCAAGGTGTGTGTGTGTGTGTGGTTTTTGTTTCTGTGTGTGTGTATGAGGGCGTGGGAAGACACACACGGGTGGTGGTGGTGAGGAGGTACACCGTGGCACCGCGGGAGGGGGCAGCCAATGCGCGGACGGAAAGTCGACGCGCGTGTCGGCACCTCTCCCCAGCCCGCCCAACCTCTGATCACACACACGTCACACCCCACAAACCCCCTTCCTCAGGTCGTCCACACCGTGGACGCATCCGCCATCGACAAGCAGGCGGTCTACTGCCGCTGCTGGCGGTCCAAGACGTTCCCCCTGTGCGACGCGTCGCACGTGGAGCACAACAAGAGCTGCCCGGGGGGCGACAACGTGGGGCCTCTGATTGTCAAGGCGCCTTGAGAGGGCGAGGGAGAGAGCGTGTGGGAAGCAGAGGAGAGGGATGGCTTTTTTTGTGTTGGCGGCTGCGGACACCCTTCCTGTTGAACCGTCGTGTGACTTCCGCAACACACAAAAACCATGAAAGGCGGGGGGGCACACATTCTCAAATACAACACACACACGCGTGCAGAATGAAACCAAATCTCTCTCTCTCTCGCGCGCGCTTTTCAACCCCACTCTTTCCCTTTTTTAACCTATGTTGATCGTGCGCGGCGCCCGGTACGCCATCGCCTGCACCCCCGTCGGCTTCACCGTGCGCAGGGCGGCCTCGAAGTCGGCCAGCGTCAGCTGGCGGGGGGCGATGGCATAGCGTGTTTTGGCGGGGTCGTCGGTGGCGTCCACGAATGCTTCGTCGTCGTCGTCGTCGTCGTCGCCGCTGCGGCCGCGCCCGCCACCGCTCACCGCCCGCATGTACTCGTGCACCGGCCTCGCGGCCGCGGCAGAGCACAGGTCGAACAAGTCGGATCCCGAGAATCCGGGAGTGCGCGCCGCCACGCGGGCGAGGGGGCGTTCGGCGCTGGCCAGCCCCGCGGGCGGCCGGTTGAAGCGCAGCGGCGCATCCACCGTCTCCACCCCCGCCTCCTTGACGTGGCGCGCCAGGGTCAGCTTCAGGATGGCCTCCCGTTGGGCGGCATCGGGGAGGGGGACTTCACACTGCACCCCAAACCTGCGCAGCACGGCTTCGTCGAGCTCGGACGGGCGGTTGGTCGCCCCCAACACCGTCACAGCCGCCGCGCCGCCCGCCGCCGTCGTCAGGCCGTCCCACAACGCCATGAACTCCGTCTTCAGTGCGGTCACGGCTTCGTGCTCGGTGGCGCGTCGCCGGCCCAGCAGGGCGTCGCACTCGTCCAGGAAGATGATGGACGGGGCGAGCTTGGTGGCGAGCGAGAACGTGGCGGCCACCAGTTTGTTGGTGTCGCCAAACCACTTTGACTCCAGGCTGGACGGGCGCACGTTGATGAAGGAGGCGCCCGACTCGCGGGCCAGGGCTTTGGCCAGCATGGTTTTGCCGGTGCCTGGAGGGCCGTAGAGCAGCACGCCGCGCGCCTGGCGCAGCAGCGTCCCCGAAAACAGCGACGGCTGCTGCAGCGGGGCCACCACCTTGGCGTGCAGCGCGTCCTTGACGGCGGCCAGCCCTCCAATGTCGTCCAGCCCCACGTCGATGGCGGCCGGGTTGATGACGTCGAGGGCGACGACGTCCTCATAGTTGTTGGTCGCCACGGGGCGCCCCAGCCGTCTCTGAATTTCTTTCTTCTTGTGTTTGGCGGCCTTCTTGGACCCGGCGTGCGGATCCAGCTGACTAAGAGACCACTTGAGCAGCAGGGCGGAGCCCAGCAGGGAGGCGCCCATGAGGAGGAGCTGGTGGGTGGGAAGTGGGAAGGTGGTGTTGAGTGTTCTGAAACAAAACGAAAAAAAAACGCGTCGGCGTGTCAATTGACCCTCCTCCCGCCAGCTGCTGCGCGTGCGGCACGCCGCCCCGTCACACACACAGACGGGATGCACCTGGACATCACAGGCGGCCCTGCGCCGCGGTGTGGACGCGCCCCCCTGGCACACACACCAGACGCGCGCAGCCCGCGGACAGCCGGACAAAAACGGGAAACCGGTGACTCTCGCACACACGCACACTCACCTCCACCATCACATTCTTGTCGTTGGTGGCGCGGGCGCGGGCGGCACCCATGATGAGTGTGGGAGGGGGGCAGGGGTGTGTGGGGTGGGAGAGGGGGCGCGACCAAACGAAGCGCTGCGCTGTGTTTTTTTTCGTCGAGAGGAGTGAGCAATAGAGGAATGGAGGAAGAGAATCACTCTTCCTGCGTGTTTCCAATCGCCACACCCCTCTCTCTCCCTCCCAATGGCGCCCCCCCCGCCACCCGACGACCCCATGAACGTGGCCGACGACGAGGACGCCCTGATGGCGGCCGCCATCGCGGCGTCGCTCGAGGTGTGTGTGTGGGGGGTGGTGTTGTTTTGGTTGGTGGGGTGCCCTGTCTCCCATGCTGCGTCCACAGCGTGTATGTGGTGCCGGGTCCTCGCACGTGTGCACATGCTGGGTGGTGTTGGTTGGGGGCGCGGACGGTGGGCGCTCAACAAAAAAAAACGCGCACCCTCGATCCAATGCCCCTCTCCCACCCACCCGCCCCCACCCCCACACAGACCGCCGCCGCTGAAGCCGCCGCCACTGGCGTTGAACCACCGCCCCCGCCCCCGCTGTCGCTGGCGGCGGCGGCGGCTCCCCCCCCGGCCGCTGCCGCGGCGCAGCCCAACCCCGCCGCCCTGGCCCAGCTGCTGGCCGGCGCCCTGGCCGGCGCGCAGCAGCAGCAGCAGCCAGCGCCTGGCGTGACGCAGGCCGCCCTGGCGGCAGCGCTGAACGCGGCGCTGGGCGGCGGCGGCGGCGCCGTGCCGCCGCCGCCGCGCGCGCGCGCGCCCCCGCCGGCCCGCCGCCCCCCCCCCCTGCCCCCGCCCCCCGCGTGGGCGACGCAGCTGGTGGGTGGGTGGCTGCCTGCTGGTGCGCCGCCCCCGCCTGCCGTGGCGGTGGGGGATGCCAGCGCTGCAGCCGCAGAGTTGTCGACCCTGCTGGCCGCGCCCGTCGCCCTGCCCGGCGCCCCGCCCGCCGCCCCGGGCGCCATCGCGCTGCCAGTGGCGCAGGACGCCACCCTGTCCTCCACCGCCCTGGACGCCGCGGTGGCGGCGGCCGTCTCCCCCGCGCGCGCGCGCGCGGCGCGCCGCGCGCGGCCGCACTCGCGGCCGTCTGGTCTCGCGCCTCCGCCCCCGCCTCCTCCCCTCTGGCCGCTGCGGTGGCCGCCGCTGCCGCGCGCGCCCTCGCCGCCTCTCTGGCCACCGACGACGGCGGCGGCGACCTGTTCTTTGAGGGCGGGGCGGCCGCGGATGGCCTTGTTTCCGCTGCGGCCGCGGGCACCCTCCCCCCCGCCTTCCTGGCCGCCGCCCTCGCGTCGGGTGGAGGCGGCGCCGCCGCCCCCGCCGGCTGGACGGCCGCCCTGGCCGCCGCCCTGGCGAGGGCGGGGGGGGGATCGTTGGAAGACTTGCCCGACGCGTGGGGGTCCCGCCTCGCGCCTCTCGACGTGCTCACCGCCCCCCCCCCCCCTCGCCGCAGCCCTGGGGGCCACCCTGGCCGCCGAAGCGGCGGCCGCCCCCCGCCTGGGTGGGGCCGCGTTTGAGGCGAGGTCCGTGCTGGCCCCCCTCCTGCGCGTGTCCCCCTTCCCCGACGTCCCGGCCTCCGCCCCGCCGCGCGGCGTGCGCACCCACACCCCCGCCCGCACCGTGTTCACCTCAGCCCGCGGCTACCCCGACCGCTATGGTGAAGCCCAAGCCGTCATGCGCACCCTGGCGTCGACTGTGCAGCGGGCGGGGCACGCGGCGCACGCGGTGGCGGACAGGGCTGCCCGCGCGAAAGCCCCCCCCCCGCTCCCCCCCTCCGCCCCCCGGGAAGCCCTGCTGGCCTGGCTGGCGGCGGCGGCGGGCGAGCTCGCCTCCCGCGCGTCGGGCGGGGACAAGGGGGCCCTGGATGCGGCGGCGCTGGAGGGCGGCGCCTCTGACGCTTTTGCGCTGGGCGTCGTGTCGCTCGCCCTCCGCTTCTGCCGCCCCTTCCTCGACCCCACCGACAAAACCTTTGCCCGCCTGGACCCGAGTTATTACACGACTGCCGCCACCTACCGCCTGCCGGGGGTGGGCCGGGAGGCGAGGCTGGACGGCAACCGGCCGGCCGTGGGGGACGACGACGACGCCACCGCCCCCCCCCCCTCCACCCCGCGCCCCTACCTCTCCCCCGCCCCCGGCGCCCCCACCGCCCCCCACTTCATCGCGGACTGCTTCTTCCTGACGCAGAGGCTGGTGCACGTGGGCCTGCTGCCCGCGACCAACCGGTTCCTGGAGGGGTGGAGGCGCATCGCGCGCGCGGCGGCCGCGGGCGGCCATCCGCCTGGCGCCCCCCCCGGCCTCGAGGAAGCCCTGTTCCGCGACTCCGGCATGGCCGCCCTGGCCGACCCCGCCTTTGCCACGGACGCGTGCCGGTTTGCGGTGCTGACGTTGGTGTGGTTAGGGCAACTGCTCGAAAAAGGGGGCGTTTCTGCGCTCGCCTCCATCCCGGCCCACACCCTGCGCGACGCGTGCGGCTGGCTGGCCTCCACCCTGCGCCTTGGTGGGGCGGACGTGGTGGGCGCGTGCGACGTGGGGGCGGCAGTCGCAGCCCTGGCCGCGCTGCTGCGGGCCAAAGGGGCGCTGGGTCCCCTGGCCGCTGCCGCCGCGGTCGACTTTCTCCAAGCCGCCCTCGCCCCCCAGCTCGACCCCCGCCGCGCCGCCCTGGGCGGCCCCCTGGGCCCCGCCGCCCTGTCCCCCGGGGAGCGGGCCCTGGTGGCCACCGTGCTGGCGACGGGGGGGTCGCCAGGCGCGGCATTGGTGCCCGCTCTCATGCGTGCCCACGCCGCCGCCGACGCCGTCGTCGGCCTGGACGTTGACCGCGACAGGTTCGACAAGTACGGGTTCAGGGGGCAGGTGGACGCCCTGCTGATGGAGCTGTGGAATGATGGCGCGTGCTTGGCGTCGACTGCTGCCCTTGCGTCCGCCGCGGCGACCGCGGCCGCTGCAGCCCCGGGCGCCGCCGCCGCCGCCGCCGCCGCCGCCACCGACTTTGGAGGCTACATCGAGTCCGTGCTCAACTCCCTCATCTACCTGCTGGAGGACGCGTTTGTGAGGGTGCAAGCGATTCACGATGTCGAAACAGCGAAAGCCGACGCCACCGCCTGGGCGTCCCTCGCCCCCCACGAGCGCGCCTCCAAGGAGGCGTACGTGGCGGGCGAGATTCGCACCGCGCGCGGGTTCATGGGTATGGCGCGTGCCTCGCTGGCGGTGTTGGCGCGGTTGGCGCGCGAACCCAGCCTGGCCGCCGCTTTGGACGCGCCGCCCCTGGCCGCGCGCGTCGCCTGGACCCTCACCACCGCCGTGTCTGCGGTTGCAGGCGCCGGCGCCCGCGCCGTGGCGGTGCGGTCCCTGGCCGAACCGGCCCGCGTGCGCCTGGACCCGGGCGCGCTGCTGGCCGCTTTTGCTGAAGTGGCAGGAGCGCTCGCCGCGCGTGGGCCTTCTCTGTCCACCGCCCTCGCCTCCGAGCCCGACTATGATGCGTCTGCCATGGCGGCGGCTGCCACCATGGTGGCGGAAGCCTCTTACGGCACGGGGGCCGCCTTCGAGAAGCTGGTGGACGACGTGGAGGCGCGGCGGGCGGGTGGGGGCGCCGCGGCTGCCCCCGCCAACGCCACCGCTTCCGTTGACCTCTCCCTCCCCTTCCCCCCGCCCCCCGACCCGGCGGCCGCCTACGCCGCCTCCCTGGCCGACACCATGTTTGGAGAGTGGGACTCGTCCCCCCCGGGCGCCTTCTCGCGCGCCCTGGCGGCTGCGAGTGTCAGCGCGCCCCCGCTCGGGCGCGCCGCGTCCACACGCATCGCCAAAGAACTGCGAGAACTAGCCGCCAACGCCACCCTGTCCCCCGACGCCTCCATTTTTGTGCGCACGGATACCGCCCGCGCGGATCGCCTGCGCGCCCTGGTGACGGGGCCGTCGGGCACCCCCTACTTTGGCGGGTGCTTTGTCTTCGACATTCTCTTCCCACCCGCCTACCCCGACGTCCCGCCCCTCGTCCTGCTGGACACGACGGGCGGCGGCCGCGCCCGGTTCAACCCCAACCTGTATGCTGACGGCAAGGTGTGCCTCAGTCTGCTGGGCACGTGGCACGGGTCGCACGCCAGCGAAAAGTGGGACGCGGCGAGCGCCAACGTGTGGCGCGTGCTCGTTTCCATTCAATCCATGATCCTCGTCGCCGACCCCTACTTCAACGAGCCCGGCGTCGAAGCCGTGCGCGGCACGCCGGAAGGGGATGCCGCCGCCGCCCGCTACAACGCCAAGCTGGCGCTGCACGTGCTGCGGCACGCAATCAATGGTGTGCTGGACGCGCCGCCCGCGGGGTTTGCCGCCGTCGTCGTCGCCCACTTCCGGGGCGTGCGCCACGCCCTGCTGGCCGCGGCGGGGGAGTGGCTGGCGTCCGCAGCCAAGGCGGCGGACGCGGACACGGTGGCCCGCATGCGGGAGGAGGTGTCAGGCATGAAGGCGAGGCTGGAGAAGCTGTGAGAGGGGGAGAGAGAGCGAGATAAGGAGGGAAGTGCTTTTTTCTTTTCAATTTCAAAACGCTTTTCTTTCTTACAGCACGCCAAACCAACAAAACGAAAAACACACACGCGTCCTCCATCCCACGCCGTCCTTCTCAGTCCGACTCATCAAACTTATAGGAGCACACAGCCCTCGGGTCGATCGCGCCGCCGCGGTAGGACCCGCGCTTCTTCTTGGTCTTTTCATGGCGAAAGTCTTTGCCGCGCACTTGGCCCAGCACGGCCTGCGCTTTGGCGCCCCAGCCTTCGCCCCCAAACGTGGCTTCATACGAGTTGTTCCAGGACCCCTTCTTGCCGAGCCACTGGGTTTCATCGACCCGCTTGAATGCGCGCGCGGCGGTGCCGCCCCGGCCAGAGGGGGCGGTGTCGTCAGCGTCAGCGTCATCGGGTTGAGAAGCTGGCATGTTGTTGTCGTCGTCGTCGTGGGCCGTGGACGCCGCCTGGGGCGGGGTCGTGGGGGCCGCTTCGTCCGCCTTGGCCTCCTTCTTCTGTTTTTTGTTCTTCTTCTTCTCCTTTTTGGTGGTGGGAGCAGCAACGTCGTCGTCCGCTTTGGCCTCGGCCGCAGGAGGCGCGGCCTCAGCCTCAACCTCCACAGGCTTGCCCTTGCCCTCCTTGCTCTTCTTCTTCTCTGCTTTCTCCGCCTCCTCGGCCGCCCGCTTCCGCTTGCGCGCCTCTCGGGCCGCCCGCTTGGCCTCCTTCTTGGCCCGCTTGGCCAGCCGAGCGTCCGCCTTGGTGGCGGGCGGGTCGGCGCCGTCGTCTTCAACGACGTCGGACGCTTCCCCCGCGTCTTCGGCGTCGCTCACCGCCTCCGTGAACTCGGTCGCCCGGGCGGCGGCTTTGGAGGCCAGCGTCTTGAGCTCAGTCATGTCGGCGGGCGGCAGGGACTGTGGAGAGGGGGAGAGGTGGGGAGGGGTGGTTGGCAAGGCCCCAATGCGTTGGCCGCCGCGCCCTCCCTGGCCGCGCCAGGGCCGTGTTTTCCCGCAGTCAACGTCACTATGCGTGTGCATAGTTCATGTACTACTCGCATGCGCGTCGCTTCTCACATCCCACACTCACGTCGTCGTCGACCGGCGCGGCCGCCGCCGGCTTGGCCTTTTTGGCGGCGGCGCCGTCGGCCGCCTTGCTCTTTTTGCCCATTGGAGTGTGTGTATGTGTGTGTGTGCGTCTAGTTGTGCGAGTGTGCAGGGCACACAGAGAGAAAGGCCACTATGTGGCACGCGCGCGCGAGTAAGAGAGAGAGAGGGCGGCTGGAAAAGTGTTGTCTCGCTCTGGTCTCTCGCTTGCAGTCAAACAAAACCTTTCTCCCCTCTCTCTCCCCTCCCTACTCCGCACACCTCGCCAGCACGCCCGCCTTCAACTGCTGGGCCACGCTCTTGGCGTCCCCCAGCAGCATGGCTGCATTGTCTTTGACGAAGAGCGGGTTGTCGGCCCCCGCGTACCCCGCGCCCAGCGTCCGCTTCATGACGACCACCTTTTTGGCGCGCCACACCTCCAGCACCGGCATGCCGGCGATGGGGGAGGACGGGTCTTCCACGGCGGACGAGTTGACGGTGTCGTTGGCGCCTGGAGGAGAGAGAAGTGTTTGCGGGAGAGAGGGAGTGGTTGGAACAACGTACCAAAAAACCACACCGGTCGAGTCACCTCCCCTTTTCTCTTTCCTCTTCCTCCCACTCACCAATCACAAGCGCCACATCGTACTCATCCATGTGAGGGTTGACGTCCTCCATCTCCTCCACAATGTCGTAGGGGACGTGGGCTTCCGCGAGCAGGACGTTGAGCTGGCCCGGCATGCGGCCAGCGACGGGGTGGATGCCGAAACGCACGTCGGCGCCCGCGGACCGCAGCGCGGCGGCAATGTCGGCGACGTCGGCTTGAGCGCCCGCCACCGCCAGGCCATACCCGGGCACGATGAGCACTTTGCGGGCGGAGGTCAAAAGGTCGACGACAGCAGGCACGTCGGTGTGCGCGGCGACCGGCGCGTCGGCGCCGACGTCGGCACCCGCTGTCTTGGCCACCGGCGTCGCGTACCCGCCCAACACAACGTTGGCCAGGGACCGGTTCATGGCGCGGCACATGATGTAGGACAGGATGGCGCCGGAGGAGCCGATCAAGGCGCCCACCGTGGTCAGCAGGTCGGAGTGCAGCATGAAGCCTTCCGCGCAGAGAGCGTACCCAGAGTACGAGTTCAGCAGGGTCACCACCACAGGCATGTCTGCGCCGCCGATGGAGGCGGTGGTGTGGGCGCCCAACGCACCGCCCGCGACCGCGGTCGCGGTTAGTGCGGCCGCCGCGGTGGCCGGGTCGCCCGCGCGCAGGGCGGCGACGCCCGTGGCCGCGCACGCGGCGGCCAGGGCGGTGTTGATGCCATTCTTGCCGGGCAGGGAGAGGGGCGTCGAGCTGAGTTTGCCGGCCAGCTTGCCGTAGGCGATGGCCGACCCGGTCAGCGTGATGGCGCCGACCAGGGTGCCCAGATACGTCGCCACCGCCTCCATGCCAACGCCACCATGCGAGAGGGCGGCAGCGATCGATGTGGCAACGGCAGCACCCCCCACAAGCGCGTGAAAGGCAGCCACCGTCTGAGGCAGTTCGGTCGTCTCCATGCGGCGCGCGATGGCGATCCCCGTGGCGCCGCCCGCGGCCAGCAGGCCCGCGATCTGGGCGTAGGTGCCTGCGTCTGCCCCCAGCGCGCCCAACGTGGCGGCCACGCCGCCGGCGACCCCAACCACACCCAGCGCGTTGCCCAGGCGCGCGGTGTCCTGGCGAGCCAGGCACCCGATGGACGCGATGCACAGAATCGAGGACGCCAGGTAGGAGGCGGGGGTGACACCGGCGAGGCCGGCGGCTTGGCCGGCCCACGTGGCGGCGACGAGCGTGGCAGCCGGGGCGGCGTAGAAACCAAGGTGGTCGTCCGGGTCGCCGGGGCGCTTGAATAGGTCCAGCATGCGTTTCGTCACCAAAAACCCGCCCCCTATGTTGACGGCGGAGACGGCGACAGAGGCAGCGGCCAGCGCGTGCGCGGTGGGGGAGGGAGGGAGGGCGTGGCCGTGCATCAAGGCGATGGCGCCACACGCAGTAAGTCCGGACACCGCATTCGTGACGCTCATCAACGGAGAGTGCAGCGCAGGCGCCACCCCCCACACCGTTTGATAGCCGCACACAGAGGCGAGGCCAAACGTTGTCAGCATGGCAGAAACAGCATGCGACGGCGCCGACGCGCCCACAGCCAGCACACCAGCGACCGCGGCCGCCGTCGTCACTGCCCCCGACCGCGCGGCGGCGCGCGGGTCGGGGGGCGGCTTGACCGCGGCGGTGGTGGGCGGCGCCTTGGCTTGGGCACTGGGCGGTGGAGGCAGCGCGGGCGGGGGCCAGGTCAACGCCCCGCCACGCACAACCAGCGCCGACCTCACTGCAGGGTCGCCATCATCAAACGCCAGCACGCCCTTGTCCCCCGTGAATGGGCCGACGGACAGCAGGTACTTGGTGATGTTGTTGGAGTAGAGGGTGGAGGCGGTGGCAGGCATGCGGGAGGGGAGGTCGGTGAATCCGATGACGGTCACGCCATTCCGTGTCACGATCCTCTCCCCAGGCACAGTCGCCACACAGTTGCCCCCCGCCTCGGCAGCCAGGTCCACGACGACAGACCCATGCTTCAACGCGTCCAGGGCGGCCTGCGTGATGAGCTTGGGGGCGGGCTGGCCGGGGACGAGGGCTGTGGTGACGATGATGTCGACCCCGTCACCCGCTTGCGCCTCAAACAACGCCCGCTCCGCCTCGACAAACGCGTCGCTCATGGCTTTGGCGTACCCGCCCGCGCCTTCGCCGGATTCTTGGATGGAAACAGTTAAAAAGTCGGCGCCCATGGATTTGGCTTGCTCCGCGACGGCGGCGCGCGTGTCGAAGATGCGCACGATGGCGCCCAGCCCGCGCGCGGCGCCCGCGGCGGCGAGACCCGCGACGCCGCCGCCAACGACCAGCACTTTGGCGGGGGGGACGCGGCCGGCGGCGGTCATCTGGCCGGCGAAGAAGCCGCCGTAGGCGTGGGAGGCCTCGACAATCGCACGATACCCCGCGATGTTGGCCATTGAGCTCAGCGTGTCAAATTGTTGCGCCCGCGACAGCGTGCGTGGAATGGCGTCCATGGCCAGCACGGTGGATCCACGCGCAGCAAGAGCGTCGAGCAGCGGCGCACTCTTCTTCTGCGCGGGCTGGATGTAGGACAGCAGCACGCCTCCCTGTTTGAGTGCGTCCGTTTCAGCGGGCACGACGGGTGGCCGAATCTTGAGCACGACGTCGGCGGCCAGCGCGTCGGCCGCGGTCGGCGCGACGCGGGCGCCGGCTGCCGAAAAAGCGGCGTCCGGCAGCGCCGCTTCCGCGCCGGCGCCCGCCTCCACGACGACCGACTTGAACCCCGCTTTGAGCAGGGTGGCGACCCCGGACGGTGTTACGGCGATTCGTTTCTCGCCAGGGGCGGTCTCGCGGGGGACGCCTGGTGGAGAGGGAGGGTTGGTTGGGGGATGGGGGTCGGGTTCGCGGTGTTTGTTTCTCTTCCTTTCTCCCAGCCCTGTCCCACATTCTCTCCACGCACCAACCACCAGCTGGTCATACGGCGTCCCCTTGACGCTGTTGGTGGCGGCGTTCTTGCCCTCCCCGGCCGCCACCGAAAACCGGCGCGGCGCATGCGCGGGCCCGCTCGCGATGGCGCGCCACGCCGTCCGCGCGCCGGCCGCGGCCAGGGCGGACGCGGCGGACGACAGCATGTGTGGAGAGGGTGTGAGGAAAAGGAGGGAAGATATGGGAAAGCACCCACGCGCGCTCGGGGCGCGTGTGGGGAGGCCCCGCGTTGGGGGTCAATTTTTTTTTTTGGCCGACGGTGTGCGAACCTTTTCTCACTTGCAAAACTCCCAAAACGCACACCCGCACTCACGCGCACACACGATTCACGCATAAACGAAAGACCCTCCAAAGCACGCACCCTTTCTTGTCCATCACGCCCAAGCAAAGAAAAACCCATACGCACACATCCATACGCACACATCAAAAAACATTTTTTTTTTCATCCATCACCATTCCAGCCCTTCATCCGCCACGGGCGCCGACGACGACCACCGGTCGCCGCCGCCACGGTCGCCACGGTCGCGGCCACCGCCACGGCCGCCGCCGCCGCGGTCGTCACGCCAGCCGCCACCACCGCCGCGGCCGCCGCGGGGGGAGTCGCGGCGGTCTTGCCAGCCGCCCGACGAGCGCGCGGGGCGCGCTTGGCCGCCCATGCCCTCCGGCGCGGGCGTGCCGCACCGGAAGCACTCGGTGCGGGACGCAAAGTTGTTGAACGCGCACGAGGGGCACGCCCAGTCGCCGTCACGCGGGGGCGGGGGTTCGCGGCGTTCAAAGGAGCGCTCGCCAAAGGAGCGGTCGCCACCGGCTGAAGGGACGTCCCCAGGCACCACCTCTGCGTTGGCCCCCTTCGGTGCGCCACACAGGAAGCACGACGTGCGCCGCCTGAAGTTGTGGGCGCCGCAGCCGCCCTCCGCGCAATACCAGTCGCCCGGGTCGGCGCGGCGGGGGGGGCGGTCGCCGCCGGCGCGCGAGTCGTAGCGGTCGCCGCGGTCGCCACGCTCGTAGCCGCCACGCGCCGGCACCGGCACGCGCGCCGCGTCCGCCGGCCTCTCCCCGCCGCACGTGTAGCACGCCTCCCGCCACGCAAAGTTGGAGGCGCCGCAGGAGCACGCCCAGTCGCCCGGGCGGGCGGTGTAGGCGGGGGCGAGGGCGGCGCGGCCGGCGCCCTCGGGGACGGGCGCGCCGCACGAGAAGCACTCGGTGCGGGACGCAAAGTTGTGGGCGTCACACTCTGGGCACGACCAGTCCCCCGGCTTCATGCCGCGCGGTTCGCGAGGCTCGCGACGAGAGTCGCGCGAGTTGTAGCGGTCGTCCCGGCGGTCGCGGCGTTCGTAGGGGGAGGCGCGGTCGCCGCGCTCGGCAGCGGCGGCGGCGCGCGCGGCGGCGGCGGCTTCACGCGCGGCTTCGTTGGCGGCCGCCGCTTCGGCAGCCGCAGCCGCAGCCGCGGGCTCGGGCTCGGCCGCCATTAACGCCCCCACCGTGGGCAGCAGGTCGAGGGCGGCCGCGACAAAGGCGGGGGAGGAGAGGACGGCGTCACCAGCCAAGAGGTCCTCCCCCGTCGCCACGCCATCGCCACCCTCCCCAGCCGCCTCCACAGCTGCAGCTTCAGCTTCTGAGCTTGCTGCGACAGCCGCCGCGCGGGCGCGCTGGGCGGCGGCGCCAAACTTGGCGGCGAGAAGGAGGCGAACAACGTCGGCCGTCGTGGCGGCCCCCCCCGCCCCAGGCTCCAGGGTCGCCCCCTCCACCACGGACGCCGCCAGCCGGGCAGCCGCGTTGGTCGTCTTGCGGTCGACGTAGGGCAGGGGGGCGGCCAGCAGGGCGGCCAGGGAGGCGGAGGGGAGGGAGTGGAGGACGTCGGGGCGGGCGCGCGCAAACTCGAGGTGCGCGTGTTTGAGAGCACCCGCAGCCGACAGCGTCTCACCGTCCATCCCCACCTCACGCCAGTGGCCGTGGTCGCGCAGGGCGGCGACGTGGGCGTCCCAAGCGGCGTCAAAGGCGGCGAGGAGGTCGGCGTCCGAGGTGGCAGCGTCGGTGGCGGCCGCGGCCGCGCGCACGGGCAGCAGGCGGGCCACCAGCTCGCTCAGGCGGGAGTGGGGCTGTGTCGACAGGTTGGCGTGGGAGGGGAGGGTCTTGCGGCGGGTGGGGAGGAGGGGGGAGGCGGCAAATGGTCTAGCCGCCGCGTGGCACGCGGCCAGCGCGCGGCGGGCGCTGGCGGCTAGCGTGCGGGGAGGGGGGCCACGCATTGTGTGTGTGTTTGGGAGGTTGAAAGAAGGCCTGCTGGTGTGCAGGTGGGGGATTTTGGGGGGAGGGCGGGGCGACGGGCGTCGGAAAAGAAATGGTGTGAGGTTGTTTTTTTTCGCCCATTTGCTGTCGACGCGACGGCAGAGCGTCTGCCTTTGCGGTCCCTCTCAAAGCCTTTTTCAAAGGCTGGGGCGTTTCTCTCCCCGGCCGCACCACGCCCACACACAACCATGCCCCCCTCCCGCGTGTGCGACGCGCTGTGGGTGCCCAACTCCCTGCTGCGCCTGGTGACCAACGAGAGCGAGGTGTGTGGGATGGACGGGGGCGAAGCGTGATGCTGCGCAGCTCCGGGCTGAGCGGGACGCGCTGCGCACCCCTCGCCACCGGCAAGACGCAAGCCTGCGTGTGTGTGTGAGTGAGGCGCGCGCGCATGGCACGAGAACTGACCCGAAACCATGCCCCCCGCCCCCCCAACCCCCATTCCTCCAGCTCACCCTCCTCACGCGCGTGGGCGAGCTCGGCCGCACCGTGGACGCGTGCGTGGCCGCCCTATGGCACGTGTACGACGCCAGCAAAGAGCTGGAGGTGAGAGAGAAAGAGATGGAGGGAGGGAAGAGGGGGCGGGCGGGCAAACGCGAAGGCCGGCACCCCGCTTCGCACGCTGAGCCCTCCATCCTCCCTCCCCCCTCTCAGTCCGACGGTCCGCGCGGCCGCCCCGCCGCCTCGTCCCACCCGACCGTCGCGGCCGCCGCCGCCGCCGCCCGGGATGACCTGGACGCGGCGCTGACGGCTCACCACGGCGCTTTAACACGCGCGCAGGAGGCACTGGCGTCCGCCTCCCACCAGCTCGCCCTGCTGGCCGACGCCCACGCCGCCACCGCGGCTGAACTGGCAGCCGCGGGCGTGGGCACGGCAGCGGGCGGGCTGGCGGATTCGAGGCGCCTGCTGGCCAGTGTGGAAAGAGAGCTCGCCTCTCGCGCGGCGGCGGTCGCGGCCCGCGGCCCGCGCGCGGGCCTCGGCCCACTGGCGTCCGTGCTGGATGATCTAGGCTTTTGCGAGTCGGGCGAGAGTGGGCCGCCAGCGGCTGCTGCGGCCGCTGCTGCTGCTGCCCCAGCCGCTCGGCCGCGCTCGCGCCTCGGCCCGTCGCCGCCGTCCCCTGCCGACGGCGCTGCCACCACCACCGCCCCCCGTGTCTCACAAGCTGGGTCCTCCTCGCCCGCTGCCAAGCGGGCTCGCCGCGCGTCGGGCAGCGGCGGCAGTGGTGACGGCGACCGCGTGCCGCCACCGCCGCCACCGCCCCCCACCCAGCTGCCGTCCCAGCTGCTGCCCACGCAGCCGCCAGGGACTGCAGCACTGAGACCACCGTCTGGCAGCGGCGGCGGTGGATGTGACGCGTCGCCCTGGACTCCGTGCGCGGGGGCGGCCCCTGGCGCGACGCCCCGCGTGCTCGCCTCCTCGGTGCCGCCCGCCCCGCCTTCTGGCCGGACAGGGTTGCCAGCCGCCCTGTTGGCGCGGCTGCTGCCCGCCAGCCTGGGCGGCGGTGGCGGCAGCGGGTCAGCCCCCGACGGCGGCAGCGCGGGCGACGGCAGCAGCCAACCCCCCGCCAGCGACGGCAGCCAGCCCCGTGCGAGCGACACCAGCCACCCCCACGGCAGTGGCGGCAGTGGCGGCACTGCCGTTGTCGCCAGTGGAGGCAGCGGCGCGGCGGCCGGCCGTCGCTCACCGCGCGCAGTGGTCAGCCAGCCGGTGGCCGGCCCGTGCGCCGCCGAGTGGGGGGCGCCGGTGGGGGAGCTCCTGAGAGCGACACAGTGAAGAGAGAGAGGTGTGGAGGGAGAGTTTGTTTGGGGGGGCGAGGCAAAAAACGCGACGCTTTGTGTGTTCGAAAAAAAGTGACGAAAGAAAAAGCTAGCACTGTCTTTTAACAAGAGGGGGGGGGGGGGGGGGGGCATTGCGCGTGTGTGTTGTGTGTGCGGGCCGTTCACCTTCCTCACGACCCGCAGCACGCCGCCTTGGCGCGCGCCCCCGCGCCCCCGCCCCCACTCAGCCGCACGCCCCCCCCCCCCCGCACTCGTCGGCGGCCACGCGCCCCCGGGCGCCGCATCCGCCCTCGCCACCACAGCGCGCGCGACGTGGGTGAAGGCGTCGTCGACGCCCGCGCCTGTTTTGGCGGAGGCTTCAAAAAAGGGGACCCCATACTCGCGTGCCAACGCCGCCCCCTCCTCCCGGGTGACGGCGCGGGAGGACGGGGGCAGGTCGGCCTTGTTGCCGACGATGGCCTGGAGGAAGGGACAGGGGGTGGTGTGTCGGAAACAAGGGGCGCGAGGCGGGGGGGCGGACGGGAGGCGAGGTCCGCCCCCCCCCCTGAAAAGCACGCCCCCCTCACAATTCCCGTGGGTTCCTCTGGCGCCGGTCTCTTCGGCTGAAGCCGCCACGCGGAGCGTGGTGTGCAAGCACACCCCGCCCCAAGGCGCGCCCACCGCTTTGTCCGGCGCGCGTGTGTGTGTGTGTGTGTGTGGCCAGGCAGGAAGAACCACCGCCCCCCTCTTCGCCTCCTTTCACTCACCTTGACCACACCCTCCACCGCGTGCGCGTCAATGGCCTTCATCCACCCCCGCACATTGGCAAAGGATGCGGCATCCCCCACATCATACACGAGGAGGACGGCGGCGGCACCCCGGTAGTAGGCGGCGGTGATGGTTCGAAACCTCTCCTGCCCCGCCGTGTCCCACACTTGGCACTTGACCCAGCGCCCATCCAGCAGGACTTTTTTGACTTTGAAGTCGATGCCGATGGTGGTGATGAAGGAGGAGGTGAACGAGTCTTCCGCGAAGCGGAGGAGGAGGCACGACTTGCCGACGCCTGGAGGGGGAGGGGGAAGGTGTGTAGTGGTGGTAGGGCACCGTTCTCACCCCCTCTCCCTTTGCCTCTCTCGCTCTCTCTCACGCACGCACACACACTCACCCGAGTCCCCAATCAGCAGCAGCTTGACCAGGGCGTCGCAGTCCTTGATCCGGCCGCCGGGCGGCGGCGGGGCCGCCATTTGCGATGGAAAAAAGGGAAGGAGGGCGGCCCTGGGTGTGCGTGGCCCGCGCGGGCGAGCTGGTGTGTGACTGGTGTGTAGTGCAGCAAGGGAGGGCGCGGCGCAGGAAGGGAGGGCGCGGTGATGGGGAGGCGTTTTTTTCGAGAGACACGAAAGCCTGCCTTTGAATGTGGGTCGACCGAAACAGACGAACGCAGCCCTCTTTCTCTGCGTTTTGGGTGTTTGGTTTGGCTGCCCCTGGCGCACGCTGCACAGCAGCCATGCCCCTCTGAAACACGCCTTGGTGATTCACACCACACACGCGCACCACATGCGGCTCCGCCCGCCGCGCGCGGCCGCGCCCGACGCGGCGCCGCCGCCCACGCTGCGCCGCCCCCCCCGCCGCGCTCGCCGCGCCCTTCCCACGCTGCCCGACACGCCGGCTGCTGTGGATGTCAGCGACTGGCTGGCGTCACGCGCCGGTGTGGCTGGTGATGTCAAAGGGGCGCACGCGGACGCGCGCCAGCCGCTGGCCACCACCCTGGCCAAGCGCCGCCCCAGCGCGTCCTCCCTGGTGGTGGAACTGGCTCGCAATGTGACCCAAGCAGCGGTGGGCGGCGGCGTCGCCCGCTTTCCTCCTTCTCTCGCCGACCGCGTCGCCGCGCTCTCCCCCCGCGACGCGTCGCGCCTGCTCGCCGACATCCTGTCCACCCCTCCCTCCACCGGTGGTGGTGTCGACGTCGCCCTGGCCACCTACGCCGTCCTGGATGGCGCGGGCGGGGTGGACGCCTTCGTGTGCGCGCGGATGGTGGGGGAGGTGTGCAAGCACGACGCGGTGGCCTGGCCGTTTGATGACGATGACGGCGCACGCAGCGACTCCGCCTCCACCAGCAGCTCGTCCTCGTCCTCCCTCCGGCGCAGGCCCGGCCCTGCAGCCGCCGTCGCCCTGTACGATCGGTGGACGGAGTTGAGGGGAGGCTGTCCCGACGTCGTCGCCGTCAATGCCGCCCTGGGGGCGGCGGGGCGGGCGGGGGAGTGGGGGCGGGCGGAGGCGCTGTTTGAGTATGCGCGGGCGAATCTGGAGGTGAGAGGAAGGGAGGGAAAAAGGAGAGGAGAAGTTTTTTGATCGGTTTTTGTTTTCTGTTTTTCTCACCCTCCCCTCCCCCCCTCCACAGCCCGACGCCTACACCTACACCGCTTACATGTCCGCCGCCTCCCGCTGCGGCCGCCCTGCCGCCGACGCGCTGGCCGCCCTGGACGCGGCAACAGCCGCCGGCGCGGCCACGAGCGTGGCCGTCTTCACTGCCGCTGTTTCGGCTGCCGCGCGCGCGGCGCGCGACGTGCAGGCCGCCCTCTCCGCCTTTCGCGCCATGGAGGCCGCCGGCATCGCCCCCGACGTCGTCGCCTACAACGCCCTGCTGGCGTCCCTGGCGGGGGCGGCCGCGTGGGAGGCGGCGTGGGCAGTCGTCGCGTCGATGCGTGCTGCGGGCACCACTCCCAACGCCCGCTCCTACAACGCTCTGCTGTCTGCCTGCGAGCGGGCGGGCCAGCCCGACCGCGCGCTGGAGGTGTTGGGGAGGATGAAGCGAGCTGCTGGTGGTGGCGCTGGCAGTGATGGGAGCATCGGAGGTGGAGGGTACGCCCCTCCGACCGCGATCTCCTACAACATCACCCTCTCCGCCCTGGCCAAGGCGGGGGACGTGCCGAGGCTGCGCCAGCTGGTGGCCGACATGCAGGCGGACGGGTTTGCGCCGGACGCGTTCACGCTGGCGACCGTGGCGGGTGGACTGGAGAAGGGCGGGACGCCGGGTTCGGCGCGCGCTGCTTTCGATGACCTCGTCTCGCGCGGCGCCACCCCCAACACCGTGGCCTACAACGCCCTCCTGTCGGCCCAGGCTGCTGCCAGGGACGGTGGCGGCGCCATGGCCACGCTGCGCGCGATGCGGGCGGCCGCTGCGGCCGGCCGCGCGCGCACCGCCCCCGACGCGCGCTCCGTGTCCCACGCTGTCCGCGCCCTCGTCCGCTGCGGCCGGCGCGCAGATGCCATGGCGTTGTTCAGGTCGGTCACGGAGCGCGGTGAAGCGCTCACCCGCAGCGCGGCGGCCGCGCTGCTGGCCGCGTGTGAAAGTGACGCGGCGTGGGCAGACGGAGTTGCGGTGTGGAAAGCCGCCACCGCGCGCGGCCCCCCACCCACCCGCACCTCGTCCGCCGCCCTGCTGGCGGCAGGGCGCAAGCTGGTGTACTCGTTCCCGGGGCTGCTGTCCGCGCTGCCGGCGTCGCTGGTGGCGGCCGCTCGCGCCGCGGTCGAGGGGGGGGCTGCCGCGCGTGCGCTGCTGGAGCAGAGTGGGATAGGTGGGGAGAAGGCTGTCACCACCACCACCAGCAGCAGGCGAGAGTGATCTCTGTTGTTTTGTTTTTGTGAACTTGTGTTTAGGAAGAAAGGATGTTTTTCCATCAACTTGGTTTTTCGTGTGTGCGTGTGCGTGTCTCTCTCCACACACCACCTCTCTCTCCTTCACAACCAGTCCTCCTGCACCGCCGTCACCACGTACAGCGCGGTCCAGTAGGCCACCAGCACGGCCGCCCCGGGGGGCGCGTGCGCGGAGCAGGCGAGGAAGAAGCCCCACGCCGTGGCCGCGCTGCCCAGGTATTGGGGGTGCGGGATGCGCACCCCCGACCCCCGCCGCCTCGACGCAAACGCGCGGAAGGGGAAGCCGTGCACCCAGGGCACGACGCGGCCCAGACGGGCGCCGTAGTAGACGCCGTTGGAGCCGAGGGTGAGGTACACAGCGGTGTTTAAAATTTGACCGGCCGCAAAGAGGGCCAGCCCCGCCACCAGGGTGGGGAAGGGGGTGTCGAGGGGGGTGAAGGAGCCGCCGCGGGAGGTCCAGAAGGCGGCGAAGGCCCAGAACTGGGCGGCTGGGGAGGGTGGGTGAAAAGGAGGGTCGGTTTTTTCGGCGGCGGCATCACGATTCGTCGCCCTCCTCTCTCCTCTCTCTCTTACCCTTGCCCACGCACGCCGCCACCTCCAGCGCCGGAACGGCCGACTTGCCGAACGTCGCCCGCCATCGGGGGGCGTGCAGCCAGACGGCGGCGTACAGGAGGTGGGGGGCAGCGAGCGCGGCAAAGACGGTGGCGTCGGAAGGGTTGCCGAGGGGCAGGCGGCCTGATTTGACGGACCACATAGTGTGTGGGCTTGTGTGTCGTGTGTGTGTGGGGGGGGAATAGACGGAGGCAGCCGGGGTGTGGGCGTTTCCGCTGCCGAAAAAGAACGAGTTGGCGGGAGAAAAACCATGTCAGCTGGCACACTCGCACAGAAAAAAAAAACGGCTCCCCCTGGCAGCGTGCCCCACACCCCTCCCCGCACACGCACGCGCACGCACACGCGCATTCAAACCCCTGCACCCGCGGCCGGGCCGTCGACAACGCGTGGCGTTCGCCGTTCACTTGCACGCTGTCCCCCTTCCGCCACGCACCATGCCGCCCCCCGGCGATGGCCCCCCCATCAAAGCCTTTGTCGGCGGCATCTCCTGGCACCTAGACGACGAAGGCCTGCGCGCCCTCTTCTCCAAGTATGGCGCCACGTCAGCCTCCGTCATGCTCGACCGCACGTCCCGCCGCTCTCGCGGGTTTGGCTTTGTTTACTTCTCCTCCCCCGCCGACCTGGACGCCGCCATCGCCGAGGTGCACGGCACCGAGGTGGAGGGGCGCACCGTGAGCGTGACGCGGGCGGTGCCGCAGAAGGATACGGCGCCAGGGACGCCCGCCGCCGCGCTGGGCGGCGGGCGCGACGCCGCCGCTGCGCGCGGGGACCCCGTGCGCCGGGGGCGGAGCGATGACCGCGGCCCCCCACCGCCGCGCCAGGGCGACCCGTACGCGCGCGCCCCCCCCCTCCCGCCGCGAGCGCGAGTGGGGGGACGACGGGTGGGCGCCCCCACCGCGCAGGCGTTATGAGGACGACCCCCGCGACCGCGCCCCGCCTCCCCCTCCCCCCGCCTACGGCTCGTTTGCGGATCGCGGGACGTCGGGCTATGGTGGCGGCGGCGGCGGCGGCAGTTATGGTGGACCGCCGCCGCCGCGCGACAACCACGGCGGGTGGGGGCCTCCTCCTCCCCGCGACGACCGCGGCTACGGCAGCGACCGCTACTATGATGCGCGGGGGCCGCCGCCACCGCAACAACATGCTCCTGCGTATGGAGGGTACGCCAGCGACCCGCGCGGGCCGCCTCAGCCGCAGAGAGGGGGCGACCTTTACTCCCACCCTCCACCCTCCGACTACCGCCCCCGCGACGACCGCGACCGGTATGGCAGGTATGGCGCCCCGCCGCCGCCGGCGCGGGAAGAGAGGTACAGCTACGGGGGCCCGCCGCCGCCGGCCGACCCGCGGGGGGGCGGGCCGCCCCCCCCCTCCTACAGCGCGCCACCGCCGCCCGACCCTCGGGGCGGCGGCTACGCGCCTCCCCCCCCGTACGCGGCGCCTCCCCCCGCGTACGGCGCGCCCCCGCCGGCCGCGTACGGGGCGCCGCCTCCACCCCAAGCCTACAGCGCGCCGCCGCCGTCGAGTCACCGGCCGCCAAGCTACGCGCCGCCCCCCGCCTACAGCCCGCCCCCCGCCTACGCGGCGCCTCCGCCCGCCACGTACGCGCCGCCCGCTGCGTACGCGCCCCCGCCTCAGCCGTCGGCGGCGGGCTACGCGCCTCAACCGCAGCCGGCCGACCCGCGCGGTCCGCCACCGTCAGCGGGCGCCGACCTGCGCCCGCGCGACCCCCGCCTGGCGCCGCCCGCTGATCCAAGAGGAGGCCCACCGCCTGCGTACGACCCGGCGCCGGCGCGTCGGTACTGAAAAAAGGGAAAGGAAAGCGACAGTGAGAAAACAGGGGCAGTGTGTTTTCAACGTTCAACAGACAACTCGCCAGACAAGGAAGAACGGCCCAGCTGCAGCAGCCATGCAGCCCCTTCACAGCGCGTCAAGCATTCGTTTTGCTTTTGTTTGGGTGGCGGGTGCGTGTTGTGTGTGGAAGAGAGAGAGAGAGAGAAGGTGGCCAGTTTCGATTTGCGTGTGTCCTTTGTTTCACACTTTGTGTGCGCCGCGCCGCCTTTTCAGACAAAAAAGAGAGAAAAGAGAGTTTTCAGTTCACACAATCAGCTCAACCCACTGTGTTTTCCCTGTTCATTTTTACACGGGTGGTGTCACCGTCGCGCCATCGCCCCCGCTGGCCGCCGCGAGCGCGCGCTCCCACGCCGCCACCGCGTCCGAGCTGCCGCCATCCTTCCAGGCGGTCGTCCAGAAGGCGGCCAGGTGCGGGTCGCCCCTGTGAGCTGCGGCACGCGCCGCGGAGAAAGGGTCGCCCGAGAGAGCAGCCGCGTAGCAGGCCGCGCCGCGCGGCGCGCGCGCCCCCAGCGCCGCCACCGCGGCCGCGGCTTCGGTCGCCAGCCCGCCCCGAGCGGCGCGCAACAGGACGGCCTCCAGTTCGGGGCCGGTGAGGGCGGGGGCGGCTGCGAGGGCGAGGGTGAGCGCGCGGCGCGTCGCGTCGGCGTCGCCGGCAGACCACGCACCCGAGGCCGCCGCCAGCGCATCCGAAAGCAACGGGGCGGCTGCCTCCGGGTCGGCGTCCGTGTCAGGCCTGCGGGCCGCGCGCCCAACAAGGGTGGCGGCGGCGGCGGCGGCTGCCCAGTCGGGCGGGGGCGGCGCGTCGCCGCTCGTGTCTGAAGCGTCAGACCGAGCGGGCGACCTCTCGCCACCACCGCCACCACCGTCCGACAGCGGGCCAAACACGGCGGCCGACCCAAAGCCAGCGGCGGAGAGCGACGGCGTCACTCCCGCCGCGTCCTCCAGGGCGGCCACTGCGCCGGGAGCGTCGCCCGCGGCGCGCAGCAGTGCAGACCGCGCGCGCGGCGGCACGCCCGCCAAGCGAGCGCCGGCAGCCGCACCCGCCGGCCCCGCCACCGCCGCAAAGAAGGCGGCCGCATCCGCGTGCGCTGAACGGGGCAGCCCCCTCTCCGCGACGGCGGCGGCGGCGCCGACGTCGCCCGCGGCGGCCAGCGCGCGCGCGCGCGCGACGCTGGCGACGCGAGCGGCAGCGGGTGCGGCCGCCCTGCGGCATCCACTACCCACACCGCCGACTCGGACACGGCCACCAGGGCCAGGGGGCCGGGTGAGCGCTGGACGGGGGGCAGGGAGGGGAGCGGGGTGGGGGAGGGCGCGTCGGTCAGGGGGCGGGGCGGGGTGGCCGCAGCGATGACTGACACGTCGATCGAGGGGGGGGCCTCCCCGCCCAGGCCACCGACGACGGCCACGTGCACGGCGTCTGGCGTCAACAGCACCAGGCGGGCGCCATCCCAGGCGGCGCCGACGACACGGCGCACAGGGAGCGACGCGGCGCGCGTGATCATCGCCCCGCCGCCGCGCGCGGCACACATGTCCACGCGGGACGGGTAGGCCAGGGCCACGCCCGTCGCCCGGGGCGCCCACGCCAGGGCGACGGGGGAGGGGAGGGGGGGGGAGGCGGTGGAGGGGGTGTTCCAGGGGTGGAGCGTCGTGCGCCCGTCGGCGCGGGCGACCGCCAGGGCCGCGCCCCCGTGCACGCGCGTGGGGGGGGGGGGCGTCGCCCCCCCCCCCCCCCCAGCACGTCGACCGCGACCAGGGTGCCGGGGGCGCCCCCCCCCTCGAACTCGACAAAGTCGATGGTGGGGCGGGCGGGGGCGGGCGGGGAGGCAGGGGCGGTCGCGCCGCGCTTGCCGCCCACGCTCGTGCTCTCGCGCGCCCCGGGCACCAGCACCGCCAGCCGGGGCGCGCCCGCCGCCCAGGCCACATCGGTGGCGGTGCCTTCCGCCACGCACGTCCAGGCGAGGACGCCGGATCCGGGGGCGGGGGCGGGGTCTGAGGCGCCCCCCCCCCCCGCTCGCGCGTGTGGCCAGCCCGTCGCCCGGTCGCTCCCACACCGCAAACACGCCGCCCGCGGTTCCGCCACCGCGCCGCCACACGGCCGCCACATACCGCCCACAGTCGGACGCCAGCAGGCGGGGGCAGGTGGGCGGGGCGGCGTCGGGCAGGCGGGCCGCGGCGCCGCGCGCGCGCAGGTCGGCCGTCAGCGCGCGCGCCCCCCCCCCCCTCCTCCCGCCACCCCGCCGCAAAGTCGGCCAGCCACAGGGAGCGGCCGTGGACGACTGCAAATGCACAGCCTGCGCCTGCGGGCGCCCCGAGCAGGGGCGGCACCCCTGCGACTGGCGGCGCGGGGGGCGGGGCGCCGCGCGGGGGCGCCAACAACAACACGCCCGCGTTGGCGGCCAAGGCCACGGTCCAGGGGTGGGTGGGGTGGGCGGCAATGGCGTACACTTTGGGTTCGCGCTTGGTGCCGGTGGGAAGGGAGGGGGTGCCGTCTGCCACCAAGGCAGCGGGCGCGCCGGGAGCGTCTGCGCGCGCGGCAAACACCAGCCCTCCAGCCGCGCCCGACGTCAGCAGGATGGGGGGGTCGGTGCCTGCATGCGCGCCCGGGGAGGCGGTGATGGCGAGGGCGTCGGCCGCGCCGCGCGTGAACGGGCGCCCCCGTCCCGCGCAGCGCCACGACCCCAGCTCCCAGGTGGCCAGCTCTTTGTCTGCGCCCAGGGTGACGAGGCGCAGGGGGCCGCCCCCCGGGCCGGAGGTCCCGGGGGCGGGGGCCAGGGCGGCGGCCAGGACGGCGCCGACGTGGGCGTCGAACACGGCAGTGGGGGCCAGGTCGGGTAAAGCCGTGCCGCCACCACCATGGGCTGCAGGCGCCGTCACCGTCCACAGGGCCACGCTGCCGTCCGCGGACGCCGTGATCAAGGCGTCGCCATCGCCCGAGGGAGACGCGAGGGGCAGCGCTGCCGTGACCGCGGCGCGGTGGCCGCCAGCCAGCCGCGCGACCGGCAGCGCCGTCGTCAGGCTGACGATGAAGGAGGAGCCGCCCGCCGTGCCCACGACGAGGGCGGGAGCAAGTGGCGCCGGGGGCGTGGGCTGCCCCCCCCCCGGCGACCGCGGCGGCGGCGGCGCCAGCGGGCGCGCGAGGGCGGCCACAGCAGTCGGTGCTTTCGCATCCAGCGCGCCGCGCGCCAGTTCGCGCCGCTCCCCGGACGCCAGGTCTAGCAACACCAGCTTGGCGTCAGCCGCGATGGCGAGCCAGCGGCGACCGCGCACCTCGCGCGCGCGCCGCGCGTCCACTGGCGGCGGCGCGCGCGCGGTCGCGCGCGCGGCGGCGGCTTGAGCCGCCAGGGCGGCGGCCACGGTGTCTGCATCCACAAAGGCCAGGGCACGGGGGGCGCCCGCCGCGGTGCGGGCGGTGAGGATGGGGGGGAGGGCGGCCGCCAGGGAGGCCGCGGCGGCCGCGGTGCGCGCGGCAGACGTGGCGTCCGTCGCGGCCGCGGCCCTGGTTTCAGCCAGGCGGGCCAACAAAGCGTCGGTGGCGGCACGGTCGTCGGCGGTGGCCAGGTTTTCTTCAAAGAGAGTCTGTGGGGGAGAGGGGGAAGGTGGGTGGTGGCGAGAGGGGAGGTTTGGGGGCAAGACACACACTTTCCACACCCACACGCACCGCGTCCGCTTCCCAGTCCCACACGACGACGGTGCCGTTGACGTCGGCGAAGGCGAGCCAGGGGAGGACGGGGTGGAAGGTCAGCGTTTTGACCTGGGGGAGGGAGGGTGGAGGCGGGGAGGCGTTGCCGTTGGCAGGGATGCAAGAGGAACGCCACCACACACGTTGAGGCGGAGCCCATCATCACTGCTCTACACAGCTCACCTTGGCCGCGGTCGGCCGCAGCAGCGCGGCCTCCATCGATGCCATTGCGAGAAAAAAACGAATAGGCTCGCGCACGCGTGTGCGCGTGGGGGTGCCCCTGTTACCCCCTGGCCGTGTGCTTGTGTGCGGCCTGTCGCACACGCTTGGTTGCCCGAGCGCGAGAGGGGGGCGCACGGGATGGGGAGGGGCGTTTGTTTTTGTGTTGTGCGAGAAGCAAATGGTCTCGCTCGATTTCACGCCGCAAAAACACGCCTTGACGACCGCCGTGTCTGTCGACACACACGCCTTGACATGGACCCGCCCGAGTCCCCCGGGGCCGGATCGACCCAGCCCACGGCCCTGACGCCCGCCGACGTGGACGAAGCCTACTACAAAGTCTTCGTCACAAGCGAAGCCCCCCGCGCCGCCAGCGCCGCGTTTGCGGCGTTGCATCCTGTGACATGAAGGAGGCAGTCAACAAAGTCGTGAAAGCCAAACTCCTCTAGCTCAACACGCTGCACTTCAACTGGGACGCCCTGCTGACGGGCGGAGAGGAGGGGGGGCACCCACGCCCCACGATCGCGGGGTGCGTGGCTGGGCGCGGACGCGCCACCCCCGAGCCGCCGGCGCCTGTGGTCACCCCGGCCAACATGGACTCACCCCGGCCAACATGGACTCTTTGACGGCGGCTTTGAGGCGGCTGGTCGCGCTGGCCCCAGGGTCGCTCGTCGAGATGGAGCTGTCTCCTGGAGTGACGGTCTCCACCTCGACCGAAGCAGCCGGGTACCTGTCCGCTCTCGAGGGCGCTGGCGTCGTCCTCCCCCCCCGCCTGGACAACCCCGAGCCCATCGTCAAGGCCGTGCTGGACGCGGGTGCGGTGGAGTAGAAGTGTGTCCGTGTTCTTTTTTGCTGTTCCTCTGCACTCTCCCTCCCTCCCTCCCCCGCCCCCCCGAAACCACGCACACCATTCCTGCAAACACACTGCATCTGCCTTGGCAGGGAACCTCACACATAATCAAAACAAAACCTGTTTCACCCGCCAAGGCCTCTATCAGAAAGGGAGGGGGGGGGTGTGTGTGTGGAGGCGGCCGCCGCGGCCGCCAGCAGGGTGGCGACGCACAGGAGGGCGCGCATTTGTGGGACGTGTTTGTGTGCACTGCCTAGTTCTGCACGCCCCGCGTGCGCCCACAAGCCGATGCGAGAAATGGGACAGTGCACGTCGAGCGCCGGGAGTTTAGTTTTTCTCTCTGTTTCCCGATGGCCTCCCCCCAGCAGCCCCCAGGCTTGGTGCTGCCCCCCATCGCCGACCAGGTGAGGCACAGGGGAGGGCGCGTGTGCTGTGCGAGGCTGCGCAGCACCGATCGCTGTCCGTCCCTCACCCCATCCCCCCCCCCTCTTTTTCTTCCCAGCTCATCGTCGCCGGCCTGGACGTGGCTGGCGCAGGGTGAGTGTATGTGCGTGCGTGTGCGTGTGTGTGTGTGTGTGTGTGTGTGTGTGGCACCAAGCACGAGTGCACACCACCAAAAAACGTAAACGCCTCCCGTCCTCCCACCCAGCCCGCGCGCCCTGCTCTCCCTCGTCCACCCGGACACCACCGTCACCCGCGTCGTGCACCCGTTGACGCTGCCAGCGGACGTCGTGGGCGGCGGCGACGCAGGCGAGCCCACTGAGGCCGGGCCCCCCGCCTTCCCGTCGGTCGAGACGGGGGGCGGCCGCGACGGCGCGGTCATCACGTTCCGCACGGGCGGCGCCCCCGCCCCCCCCCCCCCTCCTCACCCTGATCGCGGTCACGCGCCCACTGCGCGGTGCCTCCGCCGCCCTAGCCGCCGCCGTCATCGCGGCCGCGCTGCCGGCGCCGGGCGCGGGCGCGCCGCCCGCGCTGGTGGTGGCGGCGCAGCGTTTGCCCGCCGCGATCGCGGGCGCCAAGGGTGTGGTGTGGGGGGGGTGCGTGGACGGTGTGGGCCTACCCTCCAACACCACCGCCTGGCCGGCTGGCGGCGCTGTGGCCGACGCTTTTGCGGCCGCCGTGCTGCACGCCCTCCCCGCGGTCGGCCGCAGGACCGCCCTCATCTCCGCCGCCGGCCACCGCCCTCCCGCCGACGGCGATGACGACGACTCCCTGCACGCCGCCACCCTGCTGGGGGACGCGGTGTCGGGGGTCACGGGGGTGCGGTTGTCGCGCGAGCGGGCTGCGCGGTTGGCGCCGGCGCGGGGGGTGGTGCGCGGGGGGGCGGGGGGAGGGGGGGGGCTGATGTACAGTTGATGTGTGTGGTGTGTGGTTTGATCTGCACGCACCTGTCAAAAAGTCTCTCTGTGACCGCTCTCTGTGACCGCCAAGCAGTGTATTTGCGGGAGTTTGTTTTCGTGTTCCGACGCCACAGAAAACGAAGAGTTTTTCTTGTGTTCGGCCTGCCCAGTTTGGACTCCGAGGTTTGTTTTCGTCGATGAAAAAACTGATGCCGCGGCAAACACTGCCGCTTCTTGCCCGACACACACTCTGCACCCTCTCCTCTCTCCACCATGAGGGATGCCCCGCCCCCCGCGGCCCGGTTCCTGCACGTTGGCGTCATAGTGGCCAAACAGCGCGCCTCCCCAGCCGCGCGCGTGGCCCCCGCGCCCCCCGCAGCACGCGCGGCGCCCCGCTATTCTTACGCCTCCGACCCCGACCCCGAGACCCCGGACGGCGGCTTCGGCGGGTGGGTGGGGGCACCCGCTCCGCCGCCGCCTGGCGCGTGCCCGTCCGCGTCGCCGCCCCCCGTGCGCGCGGCCGCCAAAAAAGCCGTCGCCAAGATCCAGACCAGGCTCGACCGCGAGAAACGGGCTTCCAACGACTTCTCGGCGTTGGCCGCCCCCCCGGCGGGCAGTGAGGGATATGGAGAGACAGAGAGAGACGAGGACGATTCGGTTTCGGCAGTTTTTTGTTGTCGGCCTTCCACCTTGGAGGACACCCCACAAAAGCCTGCCTTTTCTTTTGCAAACCACGCCCGTCATGACATAAATTACACCACAAAACACACACACACACACACACACTCCATGCGCCGCCCTCCTTCGCCCGCCCTCATCGTCGTGTGCGGCGGGCCGGCGACTGGTAAGTCGGCCGCGACGGCCGCCGTCGCGGCCGCACTGGCGGCCGCGGGGCGCAACGTGGCTGTTGTGAACGACGCGTCAGCGGGGCATGCAACGCCTGCGGACGCGTACAAAGGTGTGTGGAGGTGGGAGGAGGGGAGGGGAGGGAGAGGGGTCGCGAGCCCGCTGCCAATGTTACCCCGATCTCCTCCCTCAGACCCTCTTGCCGAAAAGCAGACGCGCGGCGCGCTGCGCTCGTCCGCCGAACGCGCCCTGGCCTCCACCCCCCCCCCCGCCGCCGTCATTGTGGACTCGTTGAACCATGTCAAGGGATTTCGGTATGAGCTGTGGTGTGCTGCCCGGGCGGCGGGCGCCGCGCACACTGTCGTGTGGTGCCCGCGCCGCGTGGTGAATGTGGGCGGAGGCGCCTCCGCCCGCCCTCCCAACGGCGGCTGGCCAGATGCTTTAGCCACCGACTTAGCAGCCCGGGAGGAGGCGCCCGACCCGCGCAACCGGTGGGATGCACCCCTGTTTGTGGGGGCGGTGGACGGGGCACCACCCCCCGCCCCCCACGCCGCCGCCCCGCCCGCCCTGCCCGCTGGCGGCAGGGGCGCTGGCGGGCAGGAGCCCGCCTGGTCTCTGGACGCGGTGGCGGCGGCTGTGGTGGCGGCTGTGTGCGGTGTTGGTGGTGGCGATGGCGGCAGCACCACTGCCGCCACCCCCCCTCCCTCCTCACTCACCCCCGCCATCTCCACCACGGGCGCTCGGTCCGCCCCCGCGGACGGTCTGGCAGACCTGGATGCCACGCTGCAGGCGGTGGTAGTCGCCATCGCGGGGGTGGCGGCACAGAGGGCGGGAGGCGCGCTGCAGCCCGCGCCGCCGCCGATCACCCTCCCCGCCGCCGGCGGCGCCCCCCCCACCACCATCCACCTCTCCCGCCCCCTGCCCCTGGCCGAGCTGCGGCGGGCCAAGCGCGACTACCTGCGCGCCGTGACGGCGCCGCTGGCGGGGGCGCCGCCGCGCGGGGGGGCGGCAGCCCGCGGGTTTGGTGCGTGGCTGGAGCGGGTGAGTGAGGGGGGGCGGTGAATGGTGGGGGGAAGGCTGTTTGTTTTAGAGTTGAAGACAGAGCACCGTGTGTTTGTTGGGTTGATTGTGTGTGCTGGGAGCGAAGCAGAAGGGTCCCGCCGGCGTGAAGAGGGGAAGAGTGGGTGCGTGTTTCCTCAATTGTCCTCGACGCAAAAATCTCCTCCTCCACACACATACCCTCCTCCCTCCCCAAACCTCCGCCCACGCACGCCTGCTGTGGCACCAGCCTGCACGCTCTCAAGGGTGAGCTGGCTGGCAGGACAGGCAGAGAGAGAGAGGTGGGCGTCCCCGGCTTCCGCGCACCTGCGCCATTGGACTGAGGTGGCGCAAGGCGCTTGCTGTGCCGCGCGCGTATGCCCCGCCCCGCCCCCGCCACTGCAACACGGTGACACTGGCACCGTGTTGCGCGGCGGTGGAGTGAGCAGTATGGGCCAAAAAAAACGCGGCGTCCTACACGCACCGTCGCCCCATCGTCGCCCTCCGACGTTTGCCCTTTCCCTCCCCCCTCCTTCTCTCAGGCTCGCCTCCCCGCCTCGCACACAGCGATTGCAACACATAAACAATCCACACCCACACCCACATGCAAACCATCACCACCACCCCGCCCCAGCGCGCGCCGACGTCGCCCCGCACGCCGCGCTCGCCCACAATTGCGCGCGTCAACCGCAACGCGGAGTGGGTCTCCACCCCGGGCGGCTGGGCGTTCATTGGCTCCCTGCTGCTGCTCACCTGGCTTGCCGCCAGCGTGGCGGTGGGGCCGGGCGCCGCGTGGACGATTGTCCACCTCGCGCACGGGGGCGCGTCGTTCTACCTGCTGCACTGGATGAAGGGGTCCCCCGTGCAGGCGGACCAGGGCAAGTATGACGGGGAAACGTTTTGGGAGCAGGTGCGTTTGGTGTGGGTGGGAGAGTTGGGTTGGAGGGGTGGCCGAAACACACAGCTTGTTTCGACGCTCACCCCTCCCTCCTCCACCCCACTCACCCCACAGCTGGACGATGGCGTCCACCACACCCCCACCCGCAAGTTTCTGACTGTCCTCCCCGCCCTCACCTTTGCTGCCGCCACCCACGGCACCGACTTTGCGTCCCAACCCCTGGGCCTCAACCTGGCCGTGTTGATCGCGCTGATGGTGGCCAAGCTGCCGTCCATGCACCGGGTGCGCGTGTTTGGCATCAACCGGTGGTGATGTGGGTGTGGTGGTGGGGCAGAGATGAAGTTGCCTTTTTTTGTTTTGAGTGTTTTTGCGAGGGACGACGCGCCCCCCCGCGCGCGCCGATCGCGGCCCTTTTTGCTGTGCTCAAAAAGCCGCGGCCGCGCGTGCGCCCCCCAGGCGCCCCCTCTGCCCTCTTTCTCTGTGTGTAGCTGATTTTTGAGATCGCCGCGGCGATCGACATGTTTTTTTCACCTTCTACAAAAACTTGATCCCCACATCCTCCCCTCCCCCCCCAAACACGGCTGCCCTCCCCCCCTTTTCCAACTGCTTGGCCACCGCCAGCAGCAGGGCGGGAGGGGCGCCTGATAGTTCGGTCCCGCCCAGCTCCGAGTCGGGGGACGTTAATTCATCCAGCGTCAGCACGCCCCCGGTGTGGCCGCTGTCGCGCGCCCACCCCGCCAACACGTCCGCCCACTCGGCCAGCGGGCGCCACAGCACCAGGGCGCGGCGGTGGGTCGTGTCGCCGTCCAGCCAGGCGGCCTGGCCGGCGGTGACGGCGTCCGCGATGAACGCGGCGCGCGCGTCGGCGGGCAGCGAGCCTGAGGGTAAAACAAAATGGTTAAGAAAACGTGAGTTTTTGGACTCCTCCCCACTCGCTGACATTCATTTCTCACTCTGCTTCCCTCTCTCCACCCCACCAACCAACCACACTCACGATCAATGGCCTTGTTGCAAAACAGTTCATCCTTGTCCCCTCCGTCCGCGGTCACGCTCCACATCCGCTTGGCCCGGCAGTAGGCCAGCATGAGGTCGCGCCACAGGGCGGACTGCTTGGCCCGCGTCTCGGCGACGGGCTGGAGGCTGGGAGGTGGGGAAGGGTCGGTGTGAGTGCGCTCTTCTTTTTCTTGCCTCGCAGTGGACTCCACTTACCCCCCCACACACACGCCACACACACGTAAAGTAGGGCGGGTACGAGTGGAACGCGGGCCACTCAAAATCGGCCGCCATGGCGGTTCGTGGAGGCTGGGCGGGAGAGGTAATTGGCGAGGAAGAGTGAGTTTTTTTCGGTGCGAGTGAATTGCAGGTCGGGGCCGACCTCTCTCGCCACTGCGCAATTCTCCTTTCCCTCTCCCTCTCCCCGCGCACGCGGCACCCCACCACCACACAAGGGGGCGATAACGCAAACTAAGCCCCCTCTTGCGCTGTTCCTGGGGAGGAGAGAGAGAGAGAGGCCGCGCCCCCTCTCTTGTGAATGTACTCGTCGGGCGGCATGGGGTCCGACGCGCCCTGGGGCGAGGCCGCGGTCGGCCCCGTCCACCCCGCGATGGAGGAAGTGGTAAGCTTGAGTGGGAGGGAGAGAGAGGGGAGGGCGCGACAACAGGCACATCAACCCCTTCACTCACCACCCTCCACCCACCTCCCACAGATCACCATCGCCCGCTTCTCCCACGAAGAAGAGCTGCTTTGGACGGGCACAGAATCCGGCTGCGTGTATGGGACGTCGATTCCCACGCTGGAAAGGTATTGTGCCGCCCGCGTCGGCGCGGGGCGCGTCGCAGCCCTGGCCCCCCTCGGCGACGCCGTCGCCGCGGCCTCCACCGCCGCCCTCACCGTGCACGCGGCCGGTGGCCGCACCGCGTACGCAGAGGTGGACCCGGAGGCGGGGTATTTGTGCCTGGCCGCGCTGCCCATACTTGGAGGCGGGGCAACTGTTGTTGCCGGCCGGGGCGAATTCTCCCTCGTCGCCCTAGACGCCGCCACCGGCACCCTCATCACCACCGATGGCGCCCCCTCGGGTGCCAGCGCCCTGGCCCCCGCCCCCCTGGGCGCCCTGGCGGTGGGGACACCGGAAGGCAGGCTGCTGTTGATTGATCCACGCGCCGGGTGGCACTCCATCGCCGACGTCTCCGCCGGCTCCGGCGCCGTCCTCGCCGCCGACGGCGCCCGCGACCTGCTTATCGCTTCCTGCGCCTCCCCCCGGGGCGACGCGGTGGACCCGTTGGTGCGCGTGTTTGACGTGCGCGCGCTGCCGCGCGCGCTGGGCCCGATCCAGTTCACCCCCCGCGCGGTTGATGTGCGCTTCGTCCCCCACCTGTACGGCACCGCGTTGCTGGCGGGCGCGGCTGGTGTGCTGGCCCTGGCGGATGCCGCGGGCGGGACGGCGGGCACCATGCTGCGGGTGGAGACAGGGGGCTTGCCCTTGACAACGGCGGATGTTTCTGCGTCGGGGGCCCTCCTCGCCGCCGCCTCGGCAGGCGGCTACATCCACCTGTGGGCCCGCGACGCGACACACGCGGTTGTAGCAGGCCTGGCGCCCCCGCCCACGCCGCCACCACGGTCGATCTCGGCGTCATCCAGCGCGCCGCGCGTGGGGGACACGTCACCTCTGGGCGCCGCGCTCACCCCCACCTACGCGGCTGCCGCGCTCGACCCCCACCCCGACCCGTCCCCCTTCCTCTCGGACGGCTCGGGCGGCGACCTGGACGACTGGTGCGCCCCGCCCCGGGCCATCGATCGCGGCCTGCTGGCGAGGGTGCGGTACGATGGTTTTCTCGGAGTGGCCCCCAACCCGGCCGCCCCGCCGCACGGCGCGCCGCGCGGCGCGGGCGTCGCGGGCTCCTACGCCCTGCGCTCCGCCCGGCTGAAAGTGAAAGCGTCGCGTGGGGCGGCTGCACGCGCGTTGGACAGAGGGCGGGCCGCCGCCGCGGCTCGCAGCGGCGGTGGCTCGACACGCCGCGACGCGCGCGCGCCGCCCCCTCTTTATGACGCACGCGCCATCACCGCCCCCGACGCGGGGTCCCGCTACGCCGAGTTCGATTCTGCGGCCGCCAACCCCACGAGGTATGGTGGCCTGGAGAACGGGGTGGCCAACTGTTATGCAAACGCTGTGGTGGCCGCGTTGTTTTACGTGCCGCCACTCGCGTCCACGCTCGCGGCCTCCCCGCCCGACGTCGGCGCCGAGTTCTCCCTGCTGGACGAGTGTGGTGCCCTGTTCCGCATGCTGGCGGCGGCCCCGCGGGGGGCGTGCCAAGCGTCCAACCTGCTGCGCGCGCTGCGCGCGTCGCGCGAGGCGGCCGCGCTTGGGTTGGTTGAAGGCCACGCGCAGCGCGCGGCGGGGGGCGCCGACATCGAGGTGGAGGCCTCCAAAGACGCCTCCCTGGCGAGGCGGGTGCAGTCGTTGGTGCGGTTTGTGTTGGAGCAGGTGCACCGGGAGGCTGCGGCACGGGGGCTGGTGGTGGCGGGGGGCGTGGGTGATGGCGCCACCCCGCCGCCCTCCACCACCACCACCCCTCCCTCCCCCCCTGCCGCCCGCCCCGCCCCCGCCGCCACCACCGTCAACGCGCCCTCCATCGTGGCCTCCACGTTTGGCGTGCCCTTCGTCACCACCACGCGGCTGGCGCTGCCCGCGTCTGCGTCTGCACCGCCGCGCACACAAACGCGCGAGGGGCGCTCGTTCTGCGTGGAGCTGGCGTATCCGCTGGCCAAGGCGCGGCCAGAGCCGTGGTGGGAGACGGCGGGCAGAGGGAGTGCGGCAGCGGCGGCGGCAGCGGTGGGGGGGCCGTCCTTTGCCGACCTGCTGGCCGCGTCCCTGCGCGCCGACGTCTGCGCGCGCGCGTGGTTCGATGCCGACGTTGGCTACGCCCCCGTCACCTCGACCCGGGTGCCCACAGCACTGCCGCCCTACCTGGTGGTGTGCGCGGGCCTGCACGACCGTGGGGATTTGGCGTGGTGGGCGCCGAAAGTCGACGCAGCCCTCGCGGCCGCCGCGGCGGACGCGGCCGCGCGCGCGGCGGCCGCCCCCGGAGACGCCGCCGCAGCAGAAGCCGCAGTGGCTGCCGTGGCGGCGTCCCGGGCGGCGGAGGTGCCGTGGCTTCCGGCGGCGGTGCGGGTCGAGTGTGGTGGCGAGGGTGGTGTGCGCGTGACGCCTGGCAAGTCGGGCGCCGCGCTGGACGCCGCCGCAGACGCCTCCACCCCCTCCCCCGTCGCCGCCAGCTACGACCTCGTCGCCGTGCTGGCCCACGTCCTGGACCCCCGCCCCCCGCGCGCCCCGGCCGACGGCGACGACGACGACGACGACGGCGACGACGACGATGAAGGCCACCTGGTGACTCATGTGCGGGTGCCGATGTCATACCTGGACCCTGAGTGTGGCATCTATGCCTCCAAAGCGGGGGAAGGGAGGCGGGAGGAGGAGGAGGAAGGGGGGGAGAAGGGAGGCGGCGCTGCTGCCGTCACCCCCGCCTCCCCGTCCAAACCCGCCCCCTCCACTCTCCCCACCTGGATCCTGGTCAACGACTTTGCCATCTCCCCCACTGATGCACGCGAGCCACGCCGCCTGTACGGCCCCGCCAAAGCGCCCGCCGTGCTGGTGTTTGCGAGCACGGCCGCGAGCGTGTCTCCGCCGCAGCCGCCGCCCCCGGTCCAGCGCGCTCTTATGGGGGACGCCGCGTTTGCGGCGCTCTGTGGCGCGACCCCGCCTCCCGCGGCGCCCGCAGGCCCCCCTCCTTTTGTACCATTTTCCGTGGACGAACCCCCGCTCAAAGGACGCCTCCTCGGCCTGGACGCCGAGTTTGTCGCGCTCGCTCCCGCCCTGCGCGAGCGTCGGGCCGGCCTCGACACCGAGATCCGCCCCGCCCGCCTCGGCCTGGCCCGCGTGTCTGTGGTGAGGGGCGACGGCCCCAATGCCGGCACGCCTGCCATCGACGACTACGTTCGCCAAGTGGAGCCTGTGCACGATTTCCTCACGCGCTGGTCCGGCCTCACTGCCGCCGACCTCGACCCGCGCGCCTCGCGCCGCCCCCTGACCACCGCCAAACGGGCCGTCACCAAGCTGGCCCACCTGGTGGCTGCCGGCGCCGTCTTCGTGGGGCACGGCCTGGCACAAGACTTTCGCATGATCAATATCGTGGTGCCGCAGAGCCAAGTGGTCGACACGGTTGACCTGTTTCGCAAGCCGGGTGCCCGCAAACTGTCCCTCCGCTTTCTGGCGGCCAGGCTGCTCGCCTCCGACATCCAGGTGGACGTCCACGACTCGGTGGAGGATGCGCGAGCCGCGCTGGCGCTGCACGAAAAGTACAGAGAGCTGGAGGCGGCGGGCGAGCTGGGCGCGACGCTCGACGCGCTGTACGAGTATGGCCAGGTGCACGGGTTTGGGGTGGGGGGGGACAAGGGGGGGCCGGGTGGTGGAGGGGGCGAGTTTGGGGTGGGTGCGGCGGCGCACACGGTGTAAAATGAAGGCAGAGGAGAGACGGGGGCGGCGTGAGCCTGGGAGGAAAGGGACAAGAGAGGGGGGTGTTTTTTTTTGTCGAGAGGCAAGCTGGCCGAACAACACTTTTGACAGCCACACTAACGCCAGCCCAAATTACACGCCTCCCACCTCCCCTCCTCCTCCCAGGACCCCCCGCGTCGACGGCAGCTGCACCACTAGCCGTGCTGACGCGCGCGGCAGAGCTGTCGTGTGCCCCTTTGCCACATTACGTATACCTAGCCCATCCCGCCCCCATGCGCACCCCCACCGCACTTGCGGCAGCCGCTGCGCTGCTACTAGCCCTGCTGGCAGGCACAGCGGACTGTGCTCTGTCGGAGTCGTGGAAGAGAGGTGCGTTTTGATGGCTGGGCGGGCGGCAAAACGGGGAGGAGGGCCGTTGCCCCGACGCACCCTCGCTTTTGTTTTCGTTCCTCTCCAAAAACCTTGAAACCCGGCGGTTGGCCAGGTGTTGGCCGCCCTAGACCCCTCGATCGATGGGCCTGGTCCTCCCGTCCCCTCTCCTCCACACACAACACACACACAAACACACATACGCAGACTGGTCCGAGTCGCCCATGCTCGGCCAGAACTCGCCGCCGCCCGGCGTCACGACGGACGTGTACCTTTCAATCTACGTCGAGCGTCTGATGGAAGTAAACGAAAAAGACTACTCATTCACCGCATCCCTGCTTTTTATGCTGACGTGGAAAGACCCGCGCGCGCCGGGCGCGGTCGCTGCCGCGACCGCCGCTGCCCAGGCGCCTGGTGGGACGTGCGCCCGCTACTGTTCCTACTCCGACGAGCTCGCCCCATCAAACGCGGCGTGTTGCGGGGGCGATCTGTGGTTGCCCAGCCTGCGTTTTCGCAACATGCTGTCGCTCTCGGGCTCTCGCGACGCAGTCGTGTGGATAAATGTGCGCCCCGACGGCGTCGCCGTGTGGCGTGTCAAGGTGCAGGCCACTTTTTTCACCAATTTGATTTTTAAGGCCTTCCCTTTTGACACGAATTCGCTCGACATTCACTTGATGGGGACCAACGTGACGTCGGGGCGCGGCCCGCCAGGCACTGACGTCAAGTTCATCGCGTCCGCAACCGGCGACCGCGTGTTTGAGCTGGGCGAAGGCTCCGATTCTAACGGTTGGAACGTGGAGACGCTGCTGGTGTGGCAGTCGCGTCATTCTTAGGCCGATCAGTTCACGCCCAAAAACAATTTTCGGAGGTCGGCGCGCGGCGACCCGGCCCCCGTCCTCCCCTCCGCCAACGACTCCCTCGTGCAGACGCCCTGGGGCAGCGACATCGAGGTGACCGACATCACGGCCTCCATCATAGTGAGGAGGCAGAGTGCTACGTATGTGCTGTCCACGATTGTGCCCGTGATCGTCGTCACGTCGCTCGCGCTGCTCACGTTCCTGCTCGCGCCGGACCAAATATCGACCCGCCTGTCGTGCGCGCAGACCATGTTTTTGATGCTGGTGGCGGTGTCGTGGGTCAGTGAGGGGTTCACGCCCAAAGCTAGCTACCCTCTGCCCACGCGGGTGCTGGGTGAGTTGGTGTGTTTGTTGTGGTGGGGGGCAAAGAGAGGGGGGCGTGACCCGACTCACAGTTGGACGCGTTCCCACCCACACCCACCCTCAACGCACTCACACGCAGTCATGCTCTCCTACGCCGTCCTCATCATCGTCGCCATCGAAACGATCGCCGTCATGGCGATCCGCAACGGTGTCTCCCTCTCCGAGCGCACACGCCGCGTGCGCACCGGGCGGAATGAACATGTGGCATCCATGCTGGCCAAGCTGAAGCTGAGAAAGAGGCGGGACGCCGCGCTGCCCACCGCCAACAACGGGGGCGGTGGCGGCGGGTTTGGCGGTGTGGTCGGCGCGGGCGTCACGACCAGCGGCAGCGGCGGCCTCGCCCCCTCCAAAGCGGTCGACGCGGCAGACGACAGCGCCACTAACAAGGCGCGCGACGCCCGCATCTCGTTTCACGAGTGGTTGGCTGAAACACTCGACCTGGTGACCTTTGTGGGGCTGACGGTTGGCTACGCGATCGGGGCAGCGCTGATCTTTGTGTTTGCGCAGGCGAGGCAGCCGGGGCTGTGCGAGATGTCGGGGGCGCCAGCGGGGTGCATGGACCAGCTGGGCAGGGCGTGAGGGAGAGAAAAAGGGAAAGAGAGACGCGATTTTTGTGACACCCCCCACCCCACCCCCCTTGTGCATGTTTTCTGTGTGAGCATACTTCTCGCCTTCTTCACAATACACGACACTGCCCTTTTGTTGTGGAGAAGGGTGGACGGGGTCCGCCTCCCCATCTGCAGGGAGTGAGAACTCCCTAGACACTCTTCAAAAAGGACTCAGTGACTCAGTGAAATTGAATTCTCCGTGCAGATGCGGAGTTTTCGAAAAAAGACGGTAAGACCCTAGCACCTTTACTATAATCTATCATTGACGACTTTCAAAAATTGTGCAGGATAGGTGGGAGACTCTAAGTCAACCTTGAGATACCACCCTTTTTTTGAAAGTCGTCTCATCTCCTTATATCAGAGAGACAGTGATCGACGGGTAGTTTCATTGGGGCGATGGTTTCCTAAAGAGTAACGGAAGCGCGCGAAGGTAAACTCAAACTGGTCGGAAATCAGTTGTAGAGCGTAATAGTATAAGTTTGCCTGACTGCAAGACCTACAAGTCGAGCAGAGACGAAAGTCGGCTATAGTGACCCGGGAGTCCTGTGTGGAAAGGCTCTCGCTTAACGGATCAAAGGTACGCTAGGGATAACAGGCTAATGACTCCCAAGAGCCCATATCGACGGAGTCGTTTGGCACCTCGATGTCGACTCATCGCATCCTGGAGTTGAAGAAGATTCCAAGGGTTCGGCTGTTCGCCGATGAAAGCGGTACGTGAGTTGGGTTTAGTGCGTTGAGAAACAGTACGGATCCTATCTTTTTCGAGTGCATATGGATTTATATCCAGGAAAACTGAGAGAGTCATTCTTTTGTACGAGAGGACCGAGAATGGTGAACCTCTAGTCTACCAGTTGTCGTGCCAACGGCAAGAACGCTGGGTCGCTACGTTCAAATCAAAGAACCGCTGAAAGCCTCTAAAACGGGAAATTGTGTCTCAAAACAAGTTTCATACCTCGTAGAAGACCACTACGAAATAGGCGAGATGTGGAAGAATCGTAAGATTTGAAGCTAATTCGTACTAATGTGGCTCTATTTTTTTTTAATTGTAAAAAATATGTAATATATGTATTTTTTATATAGATGTTTGTTACAAGCATTCTATAGTTTTTTCTCCAATAGTTCAGTTGGTAGAACATTCGGCTGTTAACCGATATGTCGATGGTTCAAATCCAACTTGGGGAGCGTATAACATACACCACACACGAGATACACCCCTATATAGAGGGGGGGCAAACGAAAAAAAAACAAAACACCCCTGAACACCAGCACCCCGCCAGGGAGAGACCTCTTACCAAACCAACTCGGCAACTCAATGGTGCGAGGGGGGCGGGGGCAGGCGTGCGCGGTCCCCGTCGCCATCAAAGGAGGGCGTTCGACACGCGCACGTGTGTGCGTGTCGATAGGGTGGTGTGTGGGAGGGGATCACGAACAAAGAAGGAAAGAAAGAAGCAAAAGGAATTCTTTTTGCCAAAAAGAATTCCTTTTTCAAGGCTTGGCCGCCGTGCGCACGGCCGCGGCCGCCATGGCGGCCTGCTTGGATGGGGTGTGGACACCGAACGAGGCAAAGGCGGCAGCGATAAAGCCGGCCACGATCAGGGTGAGCACCCAGCCAACAGCAATCCGAGCCGCCATGCGCCAGTTGACGCCGCCCGCGCCCTCCATCAGCCCCATGGTCAGCACGGCACCGTATACGACCTGGGTGGTGGACACGGGCAGTCCGAAGCGAGCGGCCAGGACGACGGTGAGGGCAGAGGCCAGCTCGACGCAGAAGCCGCGCGAGTTGGTGAGTTTGACCGATTTCACAGCCAGCACCGACATGATCTTGTAACCGTACGTGGCCAGGCCCAGCACGATGCCGGCGCCACCAATGCACAGGATCCAGTAGGGCACGTTGGACGACTTTTCGGGGACGACGCCGGTTTGCCAGGTTTGGAACACCGCCGCAAACGGCCCCATCGCGTTGGCGACGTCGTTCGAGCCGTGGGCAAACGACATGGCGCACGCGGTGATGACTTGCAGGTAGCGGAAGACGCGCTCCGTCTTGAAGTCGAACACTTCGGCGTGTTCCCAGACCTGGGGAGAGTTGGTGGAAGGGAAAGGGAAGGGAGAGGGGTGAGTGTGTGTGGCGTGGCACAGACGGCGCGCTCTCTCCACACCAACCGGCGTGTGGGCAGACGGGTGACTCTCCCCACCAACCAGCGTGTGCGCAGACGGGCGCTCCTTCCCACCAACCGCCACACACCACTCTTTTCCCACACTCACCTTGTTCACGGCTTCATCACCAGCAATGTCGTCGTGCACCTTGTAGGTCGCGCCGTACGACAGCGTCTTGGACACCACGCTGTTGACCAGCAGGTCGCCCACGCGGGACGCCTTGAAGTTGGTCCACCAGGCAGAGACTTTCTGGGAGAAGGCCGACTTCTCTTCGAAAGCAGCGGCATCAATGTCGGCCAGCGCGCGCGACGCGGCCGCCTTCTCGGCCTCGGTCACCGCCCCGTTCTGGGCCTCCATGGCCGCCGCCTTGGCGGACTGGGACGCCTGCATCTTTTCGTCCAGGGCCAGCGCGCGCGGTTTGAGCACGAGCCAGCCGATGAGGCCAGCGCCGATGGCACCGATCGCGCCCGCCACAGCGCCCACCCACACCGTCTTGATCTCCAGCGCGTTGAGCAGCTTGTTGGAGGAGATCTTCATCTTGTTCTTGAGGTAGGTCTGGTAGATGAAGACAGTCAGCGTGAAGACGAGAAGGAACACGCACGCTGGCAGCACGTAGAGCGAGCGCGCGAACGAGTTGGGGGAGCGCAGGACGACGAGGCGCAGCATGCCAAACAGGGCGGCCACGAAGATGCCGGCCAGCAGGGGGGACAAGAGCCAGGACAGGAAGATCGGGACCATGCCCCCAATGAACGGGAACTCGTTCTTCTTGGTCGACCACACGACCGCGCCGCCGCCGTAGATGGCGAGGGCCATGCCGACGGTAGCGCCCACCGTCGTGTGCGTCGTCGACACGGGCAGGTGCAGTTGGCACGCAAAGTTGTCCCAGAAGGCGGCGGCGAGCATGACGCAGAAGAACCCGTAGAGGAAGAGGCAAGGTGTGCTGGAAAACACTTTCGGATTGGCTATCCCCCCTTTGATCGTATCAGTCACGCCGGCTAAGTGATTAAAAGGGAGTTGGGGGGTGAGAGAGAGGGTTTGGGGGGTGGAAAGGGAGGGAAAAAGCGGAGAAAAAAAAAAACTTACCACCAAGCAGCACTGCTCCCGCTAACTCGCATACAGCTGCAATGATCAGGGCTTGCGGCAGCGTAATAGCTGGAAAAGAACGGGGGTTAGAGGGTGGACGAGTGAGCGTGAGTGGTTGTTTAATTATTTTAGCGCTCCCCTCCTCTCCCAGCCACCCTCACCTTTGGCGCCCACTGAAGAGGCGAATGAGTTGGCCACATCGTTCGCGCCAATGCCGAACGCGGCAATAAATGCCACGATGCAGGACAGGCCCATGATCCACGTGTACGGCCTGGCGGGAGAGGGGGTGGGGTGGGGTGGGGTGGGGGGGGTTAGTTGGTGAATTTTGGGGCAGGTGACGGCTTTATTCTCCACGGGGGGGGCAGGTGAGGGTTGGTGTTTGTCCGGCGGGTAAAGAGGGTCGGTTGTGTAGCGGCGTGGCGGCAGAGGTGAGGGTGGAAAGGTTTTTGGTCCCCGACGTCGGAACCTGTCGGCCAGGCCAGCGCAGGATGCTGGTGCCTCCACCTCGCCCCCGGCGGGGGCGCCGCCACCTGCCACCCCGTCCTGCGCCCTCGCACTTGGTGCGCCGAACGCATTGCCGCTTCGTGCGCGGGCCCAATTGCGTGCAAAGCGGGCTCGCGCGGCCGCGCCGGGGCGGAGGGCCAGAATATGCTCCTTCGTCGGCGGCGACGCGGCGCCCCCAGGCGGCCCCAAATGTGCTCATGCCGACGCGGTCACGCCCAATAACTTACTCCATGAGCGGGCCCGGCATGTTTGCAGGGTTTTGGGGGGAGCGGTGGAAGGGAACGGGGGGAAAGACCGCGGGCAGCCGCTAAGACTTTTCTGGAAGTCTTTTGGTGTTTTTTATTCCTTTTTTCTTGCTGCCAGGAAAAAAAAAAAAAGAAACAGCAAGAGAAAAGGCAAAACTTTTTGGCTTGCCCCCCAGAGCTCAGGCGGGGCAGCGCTCCTGTGCCTGGCACGCCTCCCTGCCTCCTCCCTCCCCCCACCACCACACTACCACGTTGCTTGCATCACAGCCGTGACCCCGCCCGCCTGCATTGGCCACCCACTCGAGCCACCCGACTCCCAATGCCGCGACTCGGCCGTGCCGTCGTCGCCGCCATCGCGCTGGCCCTGCTCACCAGTCCGGCGGTTGGCAAGCCAGGAGAGAAGGGTGAGTTGGTGTGCGTGTGCGTGTGCGTGTGTGTGTGTGTGTGTGTGTGTGTGTGTGTGTGTGTGGCCTGCTTGTGGCTCCTTTTTCAGCGGCCGGCTCGGCCGGCACCGACCTCGCACCTTCCCTGACCCAACGCGTCTCACACACCAACGCCGCCTGCCCTCCCACACTCTCCCACCCCAACACACACTTTCAGACTGGATCGACTCCCCTCTGATCGGCCAGGGCGACGCCCCGGCCAACACGACGACCCAGATCTTTTTTTCGGCCTACCTGGATCGCCTCCTCGTCGTCGAGGAACAAGAGTACAAGTTTAGTGCTACTTTCCTGTTCTACTTGACGTGGACAGATCCTGACGCCCCGGCCGCCGTGGCCAACGCGACCGCCGACGCCGCCAAGCCGGGGGGCGACTGCGCCCGCTACTGCGACAACACGCGCGTGCCCGGGGATGGGGCGCTGTGCTGTTCCACGCTGTTCATGCCGTCGTTGATGTGAGTGGATGGTGGTGGGGTGGACGATGGGAAGAGGCGGCGGCTGGGGAGAATGGTGGCTCAACACAAAACCGCCCCCCCCCCCTTTCCTCCCAGTCTGCGCAACGTGAACGAATACCCGCAAGGCCGTCCCCAGCCCACCGTCATCAGTGTCAGCCCCGAGGGCGCGGTCTCGTGGAGGTCCATGGTCCGGGCAGGTGAGAGTGAGAGAGAGAGCGGAGGGTGGTGTGGCTGTGTGGTTTCAACGGCTGCTCTTTTTTCATCACCCCCCCCCCTTTCTTTTCCCCATGCAGACATGTACACGAAGCTGGACGAGTCAGGCGAGAGTGGTGCTGGCGTTTGTTCGGACGGCAGTGGCCTTGTGAAACGGGTGTGCAGCAAAACAACTCGACCCTCCCTCTCGACATACCCACCCACCACCACCCCACTCCACAGCCTTCCCTTTCGACAAACAAACCCTGGACTACCACTTCTCCATCAACTCCAACACGTCCGCCGGCGGCGCCATCGAGGTCGTTCCCTCCGCCGCGGGGCTGCACCTCTTCACCAACGGCAAGGGCGACGACGCGTCGGGGTGGATGGCGCAAGGGTTGGACGTGTTTATATCGGCAGAGCGGTATCCGGATCAGGTGAGGAAGTCGCTGGGGGCGGCTGGCGTGAGTGTGGGGGTTGGTGTGTGGGCTGGAAGCGTGTGTTTTTTTGTCACTCCCACCTTCCCACCGCTACCACCACCCACACCCACACAGTTCGACAACAAACGACACCGTAACCTCGTCCGCGCCTCCCACGCCGACGACCCCGCCCCCCTGGTCCCCGTCAACGCGCGCCCCGCGTTTGGGGAGGACATCAACGTCACCAGCGTCACCATGGTGCTGTCCGTCAAACGCCTGAGTCTGTTCTACGGTGTGTCCATCATCCTGCCCGTCGTTGTGTGCACGCTGATCGCGTTCCTGGTGTTGTTCATTGACCCGGATCGAATTGACACGCGCCTGCAGATTTGCATCACCCTGTTTTTGGCGCTGGTGGCGGTGCAGTGGTAAGAGTGTGGGGTGTGGAGTGTCGTGTGCATGGGATTGAGGCAAAGCAGACGGGCTCGGAGGCGCAGCGCTGACGCCGACGCCCCCTGCTTCCCCCCCACTGCCCCCACCTCCAGGATCGCGGAGGGCTCCCTGCCTCGCGCCTCCTACATCATCCCCACCCGCTCCCTCGTCATTCTGAGCTACACCGTGCTGCTGCTGATCGCGGTGGAAACGGTGAGAGAGCAGAGGAGGGAGGCAGCGTGTGTTTCTTGCTGTGCGTGGCGCGCTTGCTCCGCCCACCCACCCACCCTGCCCTCCCCACCCCCCACTCCACCAGGTCATCGTCTACAACCTGGCCAACCGGCACGCCATCAAAGCCTATCACGACCGCATGCGCGCCGCCCGCGACGCGCACGTGGCGTGGGCGCGCGGCGCGGCCCAGAGCGCGCGCGGTGTGGACAGGCTGCGCACCTCCATCTCGCTGGCGTTGTCCAGGCTGCCCGCCCCCGGGGAAAGGTCCCTGGTGCGCCCCTGGTCGCGCAAGCGGCCCCTAGACAAGAGCGCGCCCACGCGGGACGCAGTGCTGCACGGCGGTGGTGGTGGCGGCGGTGGCCCGGCGCCCGTGGACATGCTCGACGCGTGCCCGGAGGCGGGCACGCTGTCGACCTTTTCCACCACCACCCAGGCCGACATGGAGCGCGGCTACAACGCGTGGCTGGCGTACGTGGTGGACAAGGCGGCGTTTTGGACGATCCTCATTTTATATCTGCTCGCTGGAATCCTCATCTTTGTGGTGGCGTTTGCATATGCACCCGATGTCTGTGCGTCGTCGGGGGTGGAGGACTCGGTGCAGTGTAGGAGTGGGCTGCGGGCGAGTGGTGGGTGATGAGGAAGTGAAAGAAAAAACAGACCACCATTTTTCGTTCTCAGTTGCCAGCAACGTTTTCTCGACGTGTTGCGTGGGACCGCCCACACACCCTCGCCAAGCGCATTCCGCCCCCGCCACCTCGAGCTTCAACTCAGGCCACCCTCCAACCGCCGCATTAGTACGCGCGTCGCTGGCCATTTGGGGCGCGTGGCCCGGCCTCGCGCATCGACGCCCCGACTCGCATGCGCTGCCCCCACCACGCCGCAGCTGCTGCCGCGGCCGCGTTGCTTGTGCTGCTAGCCGTGCTGGCGACACCCGTGACAGCGCAGCCAGGGTCCAAGGACTGGGTGGACAGGTAGGAGAAAGAGGAGAGAGAGGGCAAAGGGGACGAATGCGGGTGCGTCGCGGTCGACTCCCACCATCCACCAACCCACGCAGCCCGTTCACCGGCCAGGGCGACCCCCCCCGCGCCGTCGTCACCCCCATCTACCTGTCCATCTACCTGGACCGCATCCTGTTCATCGACGAAAAAAGTACACGTATGAAGCGAACTTTTATTTCGTGCTGTCCTGGCGCGACTCGCGCGCCCAGGCCGCCGTCAACGCGTCCACGATGGCGGCCCGGGAGCCTGGCGCGTCCTAGTGTCGGCGACCGTGCAATGGCCAGAAGGCACCTACGTCCCGGTCGCGCTGCTGCGACAGTCTGTACCTGCCCACCATCCTGTTTCGCAACGTGGCTGAATTCGTGCAAGGCCGCACCCAGGCCTACACCATCCGTGTGGAGCCTGACGACACCGTCATGTGGAGGTCGGAGGTGAGGGGCGTGTTTTATTTCACAGGGTCGTATCTGTCGTTTCCGTTCGACGTGCAGTCGTTGGATCTGGCGATGTCCCTGCAAAACAATGCGACTGGCGGCTCCGGCACCGCCACCGTCATCCCGTCCGCATCTGGTGTCGGCCTCTTTGCGTTTGGCAATGGAGACGACCTGTCTGGGTGGCGCGTCACCAACGTGACCATCACAGTCAACGAGCGCCCCTGGTCGACCCAGTTTGACGACCCTGAATCCCGCAACCTGCGCACCCGGTCCGCGCCCGGGGATTATGCGCCACTGGTGCCGGTTGATGACGTCGCCACACCCTATGGAGCCGACCTCTCAGTCGTGCAAGTGCGCGTCGGTGTCATCGTGCAGAGGCTGTCCCTCTTCTACGCGCTGGGCGCCATCGTCCCCATCGTGCTGTGCGTCGCCATCGCGTTGTTGACCCACATGTTGGACCCTGATTTGGTGGAGACGAGGCTGCAGGTGAGAGAGTGGGGAAGTGGAGGGGTGCGGTTTTCCACACACGCGCCCAAACCTCGCCTGACACTCACCACACACACACAAACACAACACACATCCCATCCCTAGGTCATCGTCACCCTCATCCTGTCGCTCACCGCGCTTCAAATTGTGTTTGAGGGCGCCCTCCCAAAATCCTCCTACATCCTGCCGACTGGGCAAATGGTCATCGCCTCCTACATCGTCATGCTGGTGTCTGCGTTCATGTCCATTGTGGTGTACAATCCTGGGTGGATGTGCGGAGTTACTGGCAGTCCATGGCGGCTGCACGTGCGGCACGAGCGGACTTGCGCGCTGCCGCGGCCGCGCGCCGATCCCCCGGCGCCGCGTCGTCCACCAATCGCTCCCCCTCCTTTGCGCGCACCGCGTCCCGCCTGGTGGCCGCCCTGGCCAAGGGGGGGCGGTCCAGGTTTGCGCCCGCCCCGGGCGGCAGGTTTGCTCGCAACGCGCCCCAACCCGCCCCCTGCTCCGACGACGACGGCGACGAGTGCGGTGGCGCCTGCGGTGCCACTGGCAGTGCCCGCGCCGCCGCCGCCCTGACTGCGGGCGCGGAGAGGGGGTGGTGCAACTGGTTAGCCTTTGTGATCGATGCCGTGACGCTCGCGACCCTCGCCCTCACCTACACCCTGGTCGTGCTGGGCATCTTTGTGACGGCGCGGTCGAGGGCGGTGAACGCGTTGTCGTGATTGTGTGTGTTTGTTGTGCAGGAGAGTTGTTTAGTGTTTGCTTTTGTTTTTTTTTTATGTTGTTTGCTGTCTCTGAAAACCAAAAAACTCTCCGCTGCACACACTCTCTCTCTCGGGCTGGCAATCTTGATGCCAGCCTCTTCTGCCGTGTGCGCACACACTCTCCAACACAGTCACCTCTGACACATCAGGTCAAGGCAGGGGGGAGAGAGCTGTGGAGGGGGACACACAATAAACACTGTTCGCCGCAACCCTCGGGCGCCGCTCTGCCCTCACCCACCACCACCCCGCCCCGCCCTCCTCTCCCGACAGGCACGCTCCACAAACCATGGCGCACCACCAATACCGCCGCCACCCGCCCGCGTTCACGGCCGCCCTGCACCACCCCCACCCGTCGGTCGCCGCCGCCGCGGCCGCCGCGTTTCACGCCGGCCAGACCCACCCCCACGTCGTCACCGCGGCTGAGGTGCGGAGCCAACGCCGCCGCGCGCGCCACCACGTCACGTTGATCGCGGAGCACTCTGTGGGGGCAGATCAGCACGCCGCGCACACCCACCCACCCACCCGCGCGCGCCACGCGCACGCCCCCCGCGCGCCATGCCGCCGCGGCGGCGGTGGCGGCGGTGTCGGCCGCCATCCGCCGGCCGCGTTTGGGGTGTCCATGCCGCAGGCATGCCCGTTTGCCGCCCTCTTGGCCCCCGCCGCGCCAGGGGCCGAGGGGCCGCCCCCCGGCTTCGCGCCCTTCCCCTCCCCCCTGCCCGACACGCCGCACGCCGCCCTGGTGGCCGCCGCCAAGGAGTTGGCCGCGCTGCAGGCGTACACCTACACCCTGGTGACTCAGTTGCGGGGGGTGGGGGTGGTGGACGTGCCGTCCACGCCACGCGGCGCGCTGCACGCGCTAGCGCGCGCGGCGGCGGCCGCCGCCCGGGCCAAGAACGCGGCGACCGGGGTGTCTCGCGAGGCGCGGGAGGTGGAGACGCCGGTGGAGGAGGGCGGCCTGATGGAGGTGAGCGTGGGGTCGGGCGGGGGTTGAGGAAGCGCCGTCCCACACGCGGACGGGTGAGAGAAGAGAGGAAATAGAAGAGACGTGCAAGTGCCGCTTTTCCACACTCTCGCCCCATCCTTTCCGCGGCTCCCCCCTCTCTCCCCTTTCCTCTCCGCCCCCAACTCTCCCCCCACAATGGCGACAGCCTCCATGACTGGTCGCTCGTGCGGCGTGGCCGCCTCCGCCCGCCGCGCGGCCGCCCCCGCAGTGCCCAAATTGGGTCGCCCCGCCCCCAAACAGGTCGGCACCCTCCACCCCGCCGTCGCGCCCTCCCCCACCGCCTCCCGCCGCGCCGCCCTGCTGGTGGCGGCTGCCACGGTGAAGGACGGCGCCGCGCTGGACCGCAAACTGCGCGTCGCGGTCATCGGGGGCGGCCCGTCGGGCGCGTGCGCAGCCGAGACGCTGGCCGAGGGCGGCGTGGAGACGTTCCTGATTGAGCGCAAGATGGACAACTGCAAGGTGAGTGAGAGGGGAGAGGGGAGTGTGATGCACGTGTGCCTGCAATGCGGGGTGGTAAAGCGGCCGCGGGCGGCCGCGGGCGGCCGCGGCGACGGAGCACACCGGTACGCAAGCCGCACCGACCGGCCGAGCGGGCGGCGGTTGGCGCCCCCCGCCACCCTGGCTGCTGGCACCACCCCCAGCAACAGGCGCGCGCATAATCACCACGCTGAATGGGGGTGGCAGGCGGTGACCAGCAGGCTTCAAAGCAGGCGCATTGGCGTTTCAAAGGGGGTGCCGCCGCGGCGGAAACCAAAAAAACGCAACGCACGCGACCCGACCCTTATCCTCACCCTCTTTTCATCGCCTCACCCTTTTCCTCTCATCAGCCCTGCGGTGGCGCCATCCCGCTCTGCATGATCGACGAGTTCTCCCTGCCCGCCGACATCGTGGACCGCCGCGTCACAAAAATGAAGATGATCTCGCCCTCCAACCGCGAGGTCGACGTCGGCAAGACGCTGAGTGAGCGCGAATACATCGGGATGTGCAGGCGCGAAGTCATGGACGACTACCTGCGCAAGCGGGCAGAGAAGAAGGGCGCGTCGCTGGTGAATGGCCTGCTGCTGCGCCTGGAGCAGCCGGAGGGTGGGTCGGGCCCCATCACGGTGCACTACAACAACTACGCCGACGGCGGCAAAGTCGGCACCCCCTCCACCCTGACCGTCGACATGGTCATCGGCGCCGACGGCGCCAACTCGCGCGTCGCCAAAGAGATCGACGCGGGCGAGTACGACTACGCGATCGCGTTCCAGGAGCGCATCCGCATCCCTGAGGACAAAATGGAGTACTACAAAGACCTTGCTGAAATGTACGTCGGCGACGACGTCTCCCCCGACTTCTACGGCTGGGTCTTCCCCAAGTACGACCACGTCGCCGTCGGCACGGGCACCGTCGTCAACAAGACCGCCATCAAGCAGTACCAGCAGGCGACGCGCGACCGGTCGGCCGCCAAGACAGCGGGGGGTCGAATCATTCGTGTGGAGGCGCACCCCATCCCGGAGCACCCCCGCCCCCGCCGCATCCAAAACCGGATTGCGTTGGTGGGGGACGCTGCCGGCTACGTCACTAAGTGCTCGGGTGAAGGCATCTACTTTGCTGCCAAGTCGGGGCGCATGGCAGCTGAGGAAATCGTGGCCGCCTCGGCCGACGGCACCCGCATGGTGGGTGAAGCCGCCCTCCGCACCTACATCGAAAAGTTCGACTCCAAGTACTGGGCCACCTACAAAGTGCTGGACATTCTCCAGAAAGTGTTCTACCGGTCCAACCCTGCGCGCGAAGCGTTTGTCGAGATGTGTGCCTCGGACTACGTCCAAAAAATGACCTTCGACTCCTACCTCTACAAGACCGTCGTCCCGGGCAACCCGCTGGACGATGTCAAGCTGCTGGTGGACACGGTGGGGTCCCTGCTGCGCGGCAACGCGCTGCGGAGCGGGGCCAAGAGTGTGTCGTTTGACTCGCGCGAGGCCGAGGCGCGCGTGTCGGCGTGAAAAGGTTTTGACACATTCTGCAGGCTTTTCTTGTCCTTATTTTCTTCTTGTTGGGGCGGGAGCGTGGGCGTTTTCTCTTCCTTTTTCGGAGAGCGTGGGAGGTGGACAGCGTGTAAACAAAAAACGCACGGCGGAAAGTGTGTTTTGGTTTTTCATCAATACAAAATGTGCTTGTTTCACTCTCACCTCTCACCCCACCCTGATCCTGCTCGGCCGCTGCCACTGCTCCGCCGCCAGCAGCAGCCACTCATCCCCCACCGCCGCCGCCCCGGCGGGCAGGCCGGGCGGTGGCGCCCCCCCGCCCGCCACGACGCACAGCGTTGCATCAGTCGCGCCCGGCGCTGCGTCCGCGCCCAGCGCGGCCGCGACGCGGGCCAACGCGCCCGCGTCGGCGCCTGGGCCCGCCACGTGCACGTGGACGCGCTCCCCGGCCAGCGGGGCGGGCGCGCCCGCCGCGCGCGCGGTGCGCGCGTGGGCAGAGGCGGCGGCAAAGCGCGACGCGGCAGCGTGTGGGCCTGGTGGCAACCACGCGCCCGCAGACGCACACGCGTGCAGCCACGCAGGCGTCACCAGGTGGGCGCCGGCTGCGACAGCCAGCAGCGTCTTCAGCGTCCTCCGCTCCGCCCCCAGCACCAAGTGCGTCGCGCAGTCCTCCCGCCCGTCGGGGCACAGCGACGCCCCCGGCAGCCGCCTCACCGCCGCCCGGGCGGCGGCCGCGACATCGTCGCCGACTGATGTCAGCGCGATGATGACGCGGTCGGTGGTGGCGGGGAAGGCGGGCGACCCCGCTGCGCGCGCGGACGACGGAGGCGTCGCGCGCGCTGCTGTGCGGGGCGCGGCGGGCGTCGGCACGCCACGCAGGCGGGCGACAGCGGGAGTGGCGGCTGGAGCTTGCGTGGCGGCGACGGCAGCACCTTGCTTGCCAGACGGCGGCCGCGTCGACGGTGGCGGCGCGTTTTCGTCGGTGTCCACCCGCGGCCGCCGCCGCCGCGCGCCCGCGTCCCAGGCGCGGGGCTGGGTCCAGGGGCCTCCCCCCTCGGACGCCAGCTTGACCGCTTGTGGCGGTCGCCGCGCGGCGGCCGCGCCCGGGCCAAACCGAGACGGCGGCGCGGCGAGTGCCACCGCGGCCGCCGCGCGCCGCGCGGCGGCGGGGGCGTCGCCATCGTCGCCGCCGCCACTGGCAGCAGCTGCAGCAGCAGCCCCCCTCTTGGGCCGCCTCAGAATGGCGGGCGAGGGGGGCGGCGTGGGGCGCCCCTGGAATACGCCACTGGCGGGCGTCAGCCGCGGCGGAAGGGCTCCCGTCGCCGGCGTCGCCACGGTCGCCAGCGCAGGCGTGGCCCACGGCGACGCCACGCGTGTCACGCCGGGGATGGGGATGCCGGCCGGGTCGCCTCCACCGCCGCCGACGACCTTTTTCTTCGCAGCGGGCGTCTCCGGCAGGCCACCCTCGGGCGTGCACAGCGACACGGGCAGCGGTTGGTGGATCATGCGCGTCAGCTGGCGTTCAGAGAGTCTGACAGGGGCGGGGGCGGGGCCGCCCCGGCCGCGCGCCGCGGCGGCGCGGCCGGAGCGGCGCAGTTTGGGCTGCGAGTCGGCGACCACGGTGTCGCCGTCGTCGCCGGAAGAGCCCGCTGCGTCGTCATCATCATCCTCCACTGGTGTCGGCGACTTGCGCCTGCGTGGTGGGGCCCGCTTGGCGGCGGCTGCTTTGCGCGGCGCTTTGGCGTCGGCCGCGCGCGACGCGGGCGACGGCGCGCCCCGCTTGGCCCGGGCGGGCGGGCGGGCGGACGGGACACGCGCGGGCTCGGCTTTGAAGTCTTTTTCCTGTGAGGGAAAAGGAGAGGGTCGGGGTGGGTGAGCGAGTGAGGGGAGGCCGTTTCTTTAGCTTTCCCACCCTACGCAACGACTCACCGGCAGCCGCTTGCCGTTGCGGACGCAGGCGTCCACCCAGGCCGCTGTCACGAACGTGGCCTGTGTGAGAGATGGAGAAAGGGGGAGAGGGAAGGGGTGAGCCGGCGAAGAGGGTCGAAAATTTCGACCGAAATTGCGCGCGCGCGCGCGCGCACGCACGCGCTATCCCCCCTCCTCACTCCCCCACCTCCACACACCTGCTCCACGCCCAGCTGCCTCAACACGTCATCCGCCTCGCTCCGCCTGCCGGGAGGGGGACGAGGCACGACGACGTGCGTGACGCGGGCGCTGACACGCGGCGCGACGCGCGCGCCCGCACCGGTCAACGCCTCGCGCGCCGCGTCGCGGGCGGCCTCGGCGCCCGGCACGGGGGCGACGTAGGCGATGACGTCGGAGAAGGGAGACATGGTGTTGAGCGCCCTGTTTTGTTTTTCAACCCCACCGGCGAGTGTGAGCGAAGAAGTGCGTGCGATGGGCGAGCCACTCCAGAAAACGACAGGCAAAAAAACTGAAGCCCGCTCCCGCCCGGCACCACAGCACACACCGACCGCCGCCTGGCCTCGCTGTGTGTCTTCTGTAGGGAAGCGGCGCGCATCGGCTCCCGGGACGCGCCCAAAACACTGCGCGGGAGTCGCCTCACCGCCCGCTCCCCTCCCGCTCCCCTCGGCGCCCGCCGCGACTGCCGCCTGCCCTGGCACCAGTCTTGGAAACGCTGTGGCAAGCGGCCGGCGGTGCTCACACACACATCCGGCGCGTGTGCCCCCCATCGCTCCCACTCACATGCGCGCTCCCGCGCGCTCACCTGCTCGGCGCCTGCCGACGGCCGCCCTGCTGGCCTGCCTGGCGGCCGTCGCGGCGGCAGCAGACACCACCTGCCCTCCCTCTACCACCACCGACGCCTGGACCGGTGACGCGGGCGGCAGCAGCCAGGGCGTGCTGAGCGCGGGGTGCGCCACCACGTTTGCTCTCGACGCGGCCACGTGCGCCGCCTCGGGGCGGAAGTACGTCACCCTCCAAGCCTGGGCCCTGGACGCGGCGGACTCGGGTGCAGCCGAACCCGTGCTGGGGGTGGCCGCGGGCGCTAGCACACCCCCACCGCGCGCCGTCGCCGACACGCGCGCACGCGGAGGGTGGCGCTTTGACGGCGGCGTCGTGGCGGACGCCGCCTCCGTGGGCAGTGGCTCCCAGTTTGTGCAGTGGGAGCTGGGGGAGGGCGGTGGCGGCGTGTGGAGGGCGACGTTGGTGGCCGCGCCGAAAGGGGACGGTGACGACGAGAGCGACGCCTCTGACTCTGCCCCTCCGCCCCCACACCCACCCCTCCACTACGCGGTGGCGTGGAGGTGTGATGGGGCGCCCCCCTGTCCTGCGCCCAGGCCGAGCGCCTCCCCCTGCGGCGGGCGAGGCGCGTGCACCCCGCGCCCGGGAGGCTGCACGCGCGGCGCGTGCGCCACGTGCGAGTGCGCCCCCCGCGCCGGCGGCGCGGGGTGCGGCGCTGCCGTGGCAGACGTCGCCCTGGACACGCCCACCGGCGTGCGCGGCGTGAAGGCCGGGGGCGTGGAATCGTTTGCGGTGACGGCGGGGGACGGCGGCAGCGACAGCGACACCACCAGCCGCAACGGCACCCTCCTCTTTGAACTCTCGGCCGCGTCGGGCGCCCCCCGCCTCGCGGTGGGCGCCCCCCTCTCCTCCGGCGGGCGCGGAGGCTTGCCCGCCGTCCCTCTAGATGGTGGCGGTGTGTCTGGCCGGCTGGACCGAGTGTGGCGAGTCGTGGAGGGCGTGAGTCCGCGCGAGCGCGTGTATGCGAGCGTCGCGGCCGCGGGCGGCGCGGACGCGGCCTACCGCCTCTCCGCCGCCTACTCCCCCCCGGGAGGCCGCCCCCTGTGCCCCGCCGACTGTGGGTCGACCGATGGCCGGGGCCAGTGCGTGGCCCACGGTGTGTGCGAGTGTGGGCCCGGGTTTGGCGGCGCCGCGTGCCAGGGGCGCACCGCGCCGCTCGACCCGGGGGGAACGGTCAGTGGGCGCCTGCCCCCCCGGGGGTGGGCGTTCCTCACCCTGCCTCCCATCCGCCGGGGAGTCCTGCTGCGCGTGGCGACTGGCGATGCCCGCTTGCTGCTGATCGCGAGGCCGCGGGGGGCGCCGGCAGGATCAACCGCCCCCGACGCGCCCGCCCCCCCCGGTGCGGTCGCATCAGTCGTCCTCCCCCCGGGCGGGGAAGTCGTGCGCCTCACCCCCTCCGATACGCGTGACGGGTGCGTGCTGGCCGTGTTCAACACGGGCAGTGGAAGAGAGGGCGTGCTGTTTGAAGTGGAAGCCTCCGACGGCGGCCCCACCGCCCTCGCCCCCTGGCTCGCCGCGTCAGCCGCCCTGGGCGCCACCGCCCTGGTGGCGGGCATCGTGCTGGCCGCCCGTGCCCTGGCCCTGGCCGCCGTGCGGAGGCGGCTGGCGGCGCACGGCATCGCGAGCGGTGGCGATGGTGGTGGCGGCGGCCGCACCGCACCCGCCCCCGGCCTGGACGCCGCCACCATCGCCGCCTTTCCCACCCGCAAGTACGACGGCAAGCGCCCCGGGTCAGCCGCGGTGGCGGTGACGGCGGCAGCCGCCACCGACGACACCGCGCCGTCTGCGCCGCCGCTGCCGCTCGCACAGGTGGGGCGCGTGCCGTCTGTGCCGCGCGGCGGCCAGCGCCCCCCCCTCCGCCCAGCCCCGCCGCTCCGATCGTCGCCGCTCCACCGAGGACGGTCCCTCCTGCGTTATCTGTGTGGCCGAGTTTGCGCCAGGCGACACACTGCTCAGTCTGCCGTGCGGCCACGAGTTTCACGCAGACTGTGTGGGCGACTGGCTGGCGCGGGCGGCCAGCTGCCCCGTGTGCCGGGCGGTGCCGGTGGTGGTGGCGCAGGGCGAGGCGGCGGTGTGAAACTGATGTTTTTTTCTGTCTGTTTTTTCTGCTTTTGCCTGTCGTTTTTTTAATATCGATCACTATTCGCGTCAACCAACACTCTCTCTCCCCCGGTTTCTGTCTGCAACCTCGTTCTCAAAATCTCACAATCTGATGCCTGCCACCCCTCCCCGCCGCATCGTCGCCTTGCCCCCGCCCCTCGCGGCCGCCGTGTCGGGTGATGCTGCGGTCGCGTCCCCCGTCGCCGCCCTGGCGGTCACCCTGGCCGCTACCCTGGCGTCTGGTGCTGTCACAATCTCCATCCACGCCCACCCAGCACATTTCAGCGTGGAAGATGACGGCCGAGGCGCCGACGCGCAAGCGTTGGCGACGCTGGCCTCGCCCGCCCTCGGCGGCCCCCGCGGCGACGCATGGTCAGCTTTGGCCTCCCTGTCGTGTTCGTTCCCTCTCACCGTGACGTCACGTGCACGGACTGAGTTTGTGACGCACGCGGTGGAGGTGTCTGGCGGGCGCGCGGTCGGGGCACCGACCCTCGTGCCGCCCCCGGGAAGACTGACGCCGGGGACGCGGGTGGTGGTGGGGGTGGCAGGGGGCGTGGATGAGGCTGTGGTGCAAAGGTGAGAGGTGGTGGAGACGTGTCCGAGGCGTGTGGAGAGAACGGGTGGCGCGGCCGACCTCCCGACCCCCCCTCCCTCCCCCTCTCTCTCCAGCTTCACGCACGCCATCCTGCACCACGCCCTGGCCCGTCCAGACGTCGCCTTCACCCTCACCCTGCACACGCGCGGCCTGGCGCCAGTGGTGGCGGTGGCGGCTGGCGTTGACTCCGCCCTCCAGTCCGCGCTCGCCACCCCGGCCGACGCGTGTGTGTCCGCCTCAGCCACGTCCACCGGCGTCACGGCGGACGTGGTGACGCCCCTGCCCCCCGCCGGCGGAATGGAGCCGCGTGTCTGGGTCAGTGTGGACGGGGTGCCGGTGGCGGGAGGCGAGGTGGCGGCGCTGTTTGAGGTTTTGTTCAAGGATCTTATACGAAAAAGGTTTAAACTTGGCACTCACCGCTCGGCCTCCTCCCCACACGCCGTCGCCGCCGTGCGCCTCACCACCCCGGCTGACAGCTTCGTGCTGGCTCCCGGTGTAGCTGGTGACGGCGGCGGCGCCACCGTGTGGACGCCGCCCGCCGCGTCCTTTGGCGACGCGCGCGCGGTGGCGGCCGCGGTGTGGTCGGCGCTCTCACGCGCGTGGCACACGGTCGCGCCCGCGTCCTGGTTGCCGGACCCAGTGCCTGTGAGTGTTGTTGACGCCGCCCCTGCATCACCCCCGCGGCGGCGCAAGCACTGGTCCGCGCCCGCACGCGTCTGCCCCCTCCCCCTGCCCCCTCCTACCACCACTTTACTCACCCTGGCCGACGTCGGCCTGCCCGACCCCCTGACCGGCGGCGTCGCCACCTTTCCCGGGGCGGCGTCCCTGGCGGCCGCCACCGTGCTGACTCAGCTGGTGGACGCAGCCGCCCCGCGCGTCGCGGCCACGTTTTGCGTCGCACGCACCCCCACCGGCGCCATCCTGCTGGTCGACCCCCACGCCGCCAACGAGCGGGTGCGGCTGGAAGAGTTGACGGCTTCCGTGCTGACTGCTGTGGAGGAGGGGCGAGGAGGGGGCGGCTCGTGCGACTCCACCCTCTCGCGCGCCGCGCTCACACCGCCCGTCACCCTGACGTCCGCCACGCCTGCCGATGTCGCCGCTTTGGAGCGTTACGCGCCTTCTTGCATTGACTGGGGCTGGCGCTGGCATGGGGACCCTCCCCGCGTGACGGCCACTCCGGTCATCGACGGCGCGCGCGTGCCCCCCTCCGCGCTGCTCGACTACGCGCGGTCCTTGGCCGCCTCTTCCGGGGGTGCTCGCACCCCGGCCGCCGTCACCGTCACCCTGGCATCGCGCGCGTGCCGGGGGGCGGTCATGTTTGGGGCGCCACTGCCGCGAGGGCGCGTGGCGGCGGTGGTCGCGCGCGTCGCACGCACAGGTGCCCCCGCCGTGTGCGCGCACGGCCGCCCCACGGCGGCGACGGTGGTGGAGGGGCGCTCCCTGGCGGACGCGCTGGCGGCGAGGCGCAGAGTGATGGGGGAGGGCGTGGAGAGGGTGACAGGGCGCGCGCTGGTGGCACTGCTGGCTCGCAAGGTGTGGGTGGCGGAGGGCCTGACTGACACCGCCGCAACTTCATTTTGAAAATACTGTGTGGACTTTTTGGGGGAGGTGTTGCACAAGTTTTGGAGTTACGAAAAAAGGGGGGAAAAAAAGGGGAGAGGTTGAAAAAAAACGGTCGCTCGTCACTCGCGCCGCCGCTTTGTGGGCCCGGCGCCCGCGGCCGCCGCAGCTGCCGCCGCCAGCCCGCGCTGTGGCCGCCTCGCCTGCACCCTCCAGTCGCGCAGGTCGGCCACGGCGGCCGCCCCCGCTTCAAACAGGGAGGCTTCCTCCTCGGACAGGAGGGAGCGTGGGTCCAGGGCGACGCGGTCGGCGGCCGAGCGCGCGACGCGCGCTGCGGCGGCAGCACGAGCAGCCCCGGGTTCATCCAGGCACCTCGCCATGAGGGGCCCATACCGGGACCGCAGAGCGTGGGCGGCCAGTGGCCGCAGGTCGGGGGCGCCGGGCAGGGAGGAGAGGGCGGCCGCGGCGGTGTAGAAGTAGGTCCCCCGCAAACACGCGGCCGGCGCGTCGGCTGCCAGGGCGCGGCGGGCGCCATCCTCGAACAAGGGGGGCAGCGCGCGCAGACGGGCCATGTTGCGGTCCAGCAGGGCGGCCGCCAGCCACAGGGGGACGTCGGCGGGGGCTCCCGGGGGAACGTCGGCGGCGCCCGCGCCCGGGGCGACCAGGGCGCCCACGCCGCGCGCGCCCGCGGTGAACACGATGGGCACCGCCAGCCCGTCCGCCAGAGCGGCGTGCGGGTCAAAGTAGCCGCCCGGGGGGGCGGCGGGGGGGCGCCACCGGGTGGTGGTGGTGGTGGGGGCAGCCATGAGTGTGGTGGGGGTGAGAGGGTCGACGTTCAAAACTCACTTGGCAGCCGCCGTCGCCCGCGCGTCGCGCAGGCACGCTTCAGAGGCGGCCACCAGGGTCGCCACCGCGGTCAGCAGAGGGGCTGCTCCTCCACTGGCTCGAGTGTCGAGGTCTGGGACGAGGGCGTAGACGTCGACCTCGACCGACGGGCAGTGGTTTGCCAACGCTGCCGCCTCGGTCCTCGTCAGGCCTGCCGCTGCGCAGGACACTGCGAACGCTTGCAGGGCGGCGCGTGGGGCGGCGCGGGAGGGCGTGACGGACGCCAGGTAGTCGTGGAGCTGGTGGTGGTGGTGTGGTGGGTGGTGGGTGAGCTAGGAGGGTCGAAAACCGAAAACGCGACCGCCCGCCCTCCTTTCCTTCTCTCTCTCACCTTGGCCTCGGACGGCAGTCGGTCCCGGCCTCGTCCGCCGGGAGCCACGCCGTGCTCTTCAAGCACGTGCAGCAGCTCTGCGTGGAGCAGCGGGGCGCCGTCGTCGGCGAGTCTGTGGGGGGAGGGGAGGCATCGAAGTGAGGGCGCGTCTCTCTCGTTTTTGAAAACGCTGGGGCGGCCGCCAGGGGCGGCCGCCGGCGCGACGGTCTGCGGCGGCGAGCAGAGTGTACGTCTCGTCATGTGACGGGCGGCGGCGGGGGCAGAAGGCGCAAGGGCGGGGCGCGGCGACGCTTGCAAAGGCCGCGCATGCGCGCGCCGTCGTGCGAAAAACGAAAAACAAAAAACGCGCAGCCGGGCGCGCGCGCGCCCGCTCCCTGCGCCGCAGCACACAGGTCGACCCCACACTCCACACATACACAATCATTGCATGGTGCGGGCCCGCCGCCTCTGTGTGTGAGGTCGGAAGGGGGCCCGCAGAAAACGAAACGGCGACTTGAAACGAGGTGGTGTGGGGGGGGAGGAGGCGGCTGCGAGGTGCGCGGATTTCCCCTGGGACGTGGGTGGGTGCGTGCAAAGGCTCTAGGAAGCTGCGGCTGCGGCTGCGGCGGGGGAGGGGAGGGGAGCGTGGGGAGCTGCGAAACAAACGCACAAAAAAACGACGAGCGGGAGTGGGGGTCGACTGCGCCCGCGCCTTTGCAGGGTGAAAAAAAACACTCAGCCCACTCAGCCCCCACCGTCTTCCGTGTCTCACGGCTTCGAGCGAGGCTCGCGACCAAGTGCTGTCATGTACTTCTTTTTTCAGTGCTTCTCTCAGGGCTCGCCCGCCGCCACGCTAAACCCAAACGAAAACGCGCCGCCCTCGCCCTTGCCGCCCCCCCCCATCAAACAGCCTCGCCACCCCCGCCCTCGACCTCCGCTTCTCCAGCGCGTCGTTGGCGGCCGCCAGGTCGGCGGGCGCGGTCGCCGCCAGGGCGGCCTCGAACGCGTCGGCGAGGGTCGCCCGCGCGGTCGCGCCGCGCACACCTGAAACTAAATCCGCGCGCCGCGTGCGCAGCTGGGTGAGCACGGCCGCCAGGCCGGCCGGGGAAGCAAAGTTGGTGGTCGCAGCCACCGTGGGCGTCTCCAGGTTGAGGACGGCGTGCCACCAGCCGCGGGGCACAAACACGACATCCCCTGGCCCTACCACCCCCTCCACCGGCCTCAACCCCGGGGGGCCGGACACCGCCGCCTCATAGAACGAGGCAAACCATTCGCGCACGGTGGCGGGACCGGCGACGTGGGCGCCGTCGGGGGAGGGGTGGATGCCGGGGGGCGGGCGTCCGGGCGGGAACAGGACCCACTTCTTGGCGCCGCGCACGACGCCGTTGAAGGCGGAGGTGCCGTTGGGGTCGACGTGCTGTGGATTGAAGAGTGAGCGGTGCATGGTGTGTGGGCGATGTTTTTTTGGGGGCTGGAAAGACGCTGCGCCAACACTTCTCCTTTCCTCCTTTTTTTTCTTCCACCCACCCACCCCACACCAACACTCACCATCGTCGATCCCGACCCCGCCGGACCCACAATCAACCAGGACGCGTCCGGCCGAGACGCGGGCGGCAGCACGTCGAATAAATCACGCGGCGCGCAGCGTGGGCGCGGGGCCTCGTCCGCCAACCCCGCACTCGCCAGCACAGCCGAGTCAAACACAGTCAACGGTGCGTCATCGCTGGTGGTGGCAGCGTAGGCTGCATACGTAGACCACAGCAGGTCGACGCCCCCCGCGTGCACGGTGGTCAGGCGGGACGCGAGACCATCATCCCTCCACCGCGTGAAGCAGGGCGACTCAGGGGCCAGCCCCCCGACCAGCACGACGGGCGTGCCTGGCACATCGTAGCGCGCCTCAAAGTCGGCGACGGTCAAGGTGGCCGCGTCCGCGCGCGGCAGCGTATCCCTTTTCAACCATCCCTCTGCTTGTGCGTCCAGCGCTCCCACCGCCCACGGCGCAAACGCATCGTCCGAGGGCAGGGCGTAGGCGAGGCAAGGGTGGGGGCGGGAGGCGGCGGCAATGGCGGCGGGAGCGTGGGGGTGGGTCTGCAGCGTGAGCGGGTGGTGGGGAGCGGCGCGCCGGCGTTTACTCGCGGGCTCGTCACCACCGCGCCTCCTGCCACCACTCCGCCTAACTGCATATGTGCGCGCCCACGACCCCGCCCACGCCCAGTCGCCGGCGTAGGTGGCCAGGGTGAGGCCGCGCCACAGGTCGGACGTTGCTGCTAGTGCCCAGCAGCCGCGCGACGCGCAGGCAAACCGAGCCACGTCGGCGCCGTCATCTAACGCTGCCAGCACTGCGAGGAGGAAGGAGTCGGGGAGAGGGGCTAGACTGGGGCCCAAGGAGGCGCGTGCCGTGGCGAGCGCTCGCACGCCGCCGGACGCGAGGGCGGCGCCGACCGGGGTCACGGTGGCGGCGGCTGCCGTGAAGGGGGGAAAGTCGGGGCCACGCATGTGGAGTGTTTTGAGCCCGGCCGGCGGCCAGAGCGCCGTAATGCGAACGACGACTAGTTTGTGCGTTGACGCTCCTCTTCTCGCTCCCTTTTCACTCCTCTCTCGAAGCCTCTACTCTTTCGGCGTTTGTTCGTCTCTTCCCCCCCCCCCCCCCCTCCCCCCCCTCTCCCCCCCCCCTCCCACCTGGCTAGCATCAGAGGGCAGTTCTGACGCCTCTCTGAAGTTACAAAAAGAACACAAGCCTAGTTTTCCCCCTCCCCCCCCCCCCTTCTCTTTTTTTTGACCCCATGGTGAGTTTTGTGGCTGGCCACGCCTCCTCGCGCCTTCTGCCGCCCACCCACCCCCCGTGTCGCGATATGTGCACCATGCACCACGGAATGGGGGCAGTGGCTTGGGCGGTGGCGCCGAGATCGGGGGCCAAAGCGGCCCACGTCGACCCCCGCGTCGTCTTTTTTTGGGTCCAATTTTCCCTTCCCCCTCCCCTACCCCAGGCGAGCAACACCGTCTACGTGGGCAACGTCGAGTCCACGGTGAACGAGTTCACCATCAAGTCCATCTTCGAAAACTGCGGCACCGTGACCAACGTCCGCCTGGCTGGGTGAGTGTGTGGAGGGGAGAGAACGCGAATGGCGGCCGTTTTTTTTTGTTCGGGGGGGTGCGCCCCTCCACCCGGGCGCTGGGGCCCGCCACCCTCCCGCTGGCTGGTCACCACACCAGGCGTGGTGAGAGTGGGGGTGGAGTGGGGCCCGGATCGCGGCGGAATCCAGCGACGTTGGCGAGGGCAGGCACTGTGCACGCTCCTCCCCCGCTCATTGCGCTCGCGTTTCGTTGTTCGCTCACCAATTTCTCCCTCCCCTCCCTCACCCTTCCAGCAAACCCGGCTACAACACGATGTACTGCTTCGTCGAGTACGCCGACCCCAGGTGAGAGAGAGAGAGCAGGAGGGGAGAAGGACAAGCAGAGAGCGCCGGTTTTTTTTTTCTTCGTTTCCCGACGCTCGCGCCGCCCGGCCCGCCGTGTTTCCTTTCCCTCCTCACACTCTCCCCAACACCCGCACCCACCCTCCCTCCACACACAGCATGGCCCAGTGCGCCCTGGCCCTGGACGGCCTGCAACTCGGGTCCCGCCAGGTCAAGGTGTCCCTGGCCAAGGGCACAACCGGCGGCGCGGGCGGCGGCGTCCCGGGCGTCCCGGGCGTGCCGCCCCCCCCCCTACGGCGCCCCCGCCTACATGGGGGCGGGCGCCGGCATGGCCGCCCTGGCCCCCTACGGCGTCCCTCCGGGCGCCGCCGCCCTGCTCCCCTACGGCGCGGCCGCGCTGGGGCTGCCGGCCGGCGCGCCCGGCGGCGGCCTCCCCGGCCACCGCGGCGCGGCGCAGGACCCCCACCGCGTCGCCAAAACCATCTACGTGGACGGCGTGCCATCGACAGTTGCCGAGGATGCGCTCGCCTCCTTCTTTGCCATGTGTGGCACCGTCATCGCGGTGCGGGCTGCCCCTCCCTCGGGCGCCGCGCTCGAGCGGCGCGCGTGGGTTGAATACGACTCCGTCGACGGCGCCCGCATGGCCCTCCAGTATGACGGCACCGTCATGGGGGGTTCCACGCTGCGGGTGACGCCGTCGAGGACGGCCATCCACACCAACGCGCTGCGGGGCCCCGTGGCGAGTGGGGGGGTGCCCGGCGGCGGCGCGCTGCCCGGCCCCCCCCCGCTGCCCGGGCACGCGGCCGCTGCTGCTGCGGCGGCGGCGTCCATTGCGGTGCCTGGGGGCGATGGCAACGGGGCGGAGCCGGTGGATGAATCGTGAGAGAGGAAGGGTGGGGGAGAGAGAGAGAGAGAGAGAGAGCAACAACAAAAAAAAACGTGGGGGCTTGTTTTTCGGGTGGGCAAAACGGGGGGGGGCGTGTTTTTGGCGGCAAGGGAGCACACACAAATAAATTCTGGCGCCCATGGCCCCGCTGTGTCTGCGCAGCGCGATCGGCCGGGAGGCGGAATGGTGGCAGTTTGTGTGTGTGTTTTCAACCCCTTTCTTTTTTGTGGGACGGGGGGGGAGTGAGAAACGAGCGCGGAGCGTGGCAAGTGCAAACAACAACGGCTATTTCCCCCACACGGCCTTTCAAGGTCAATACAAAAACGTAAAACAGACAACAGCTTGCCACCTTTTCACCCTGCCAACAACTCGGGGCGCGCGTCCCAAAAGGCGTCGGAAATCGCGTCGACGTGTAGCACGCTCCACCCGCTCCCCACGCCGCGCGGCGGTGGGTCGGGCGGGGGGGCGCCACCGCTCCCCACCGCACTCGCCTCCCGCACCAGCAGACTGCCCTTCCTGTGCCTCGCAGGCAAATCATTATAATTGATGCCATGCCGAAACATGATCTCATTCTTTTCAGCTGCCCGCGTCCCGTTGAGTGTCGCCCGCGCCGCCTGCCGCCCCGCCCCCCCCTTCAACACCAGCGCCCAGAAGGCGGTGTTGTACTGGGTGTTGATGTGGGCGTCCGCCTGCCTCCAGGCGACGTAGTCGCGCGCGTGGCGGGTGGAAGGGTAGGCGACGGCGCGCCCGTCGAATGAAGGGGTGGTGGTGAGCGGGGTGCAGGCAAAAAAGTCACCCCATCGCCGCACGTAGGCGGCTGCGAACGTGGCGGCCGCCGTGGTGGCCAGCTTGGTAGCTCGCCTGCCGAACAGGGTGGTGGCCGGGCGCAGTAGAAACGAAAACTCGTCCGATGCACCGACTGCCAACACACAGTCGCCGCCGAGAGCGGCCGCTGTGTCCGCGGCGGCGGCCTCCATGAGGGACAGGGCACGGTCGTCCCAGGGCTTGGTGAAGGCGTGGGCTTCACTGAATCTGTGTGTTTGTGTGTGTGGGGGGTGGGTGGGCAGGGAGGGTGTTCGTTTTTTCGCGCGCCACCGCCGACCCCCCGTTCCTCCTTCCACTCACTTTGAAAAGCCGCGCCCGTCCACCCGCAGCACGATCCAGCAGTCGGGTAGCAGCCTCTCATCCCGTTCGAAGGCTTTGACGTACGCGTAGCGGGTGCCGGCCATGGTGGCGTGTGTGTGTGGGTTGAGAGCGAGGGACGAGTCGAGAGAGCAGGCGCGGCGCACGAATGCGTGACCGTTTGTGCTTCTCCTCTCGCCTCCACGCGCGCACCGCTCGTGCTGCAAATGGGCCAAGTGCACCAGCACCACTAGCGCGCTTGGGGCGGGCGCAATGCGCGAGGAGAGCCGCGATGAGAGGAAACGCAGAGCAAAAGGTTGTGCTCTTCGTTTATCTCCGTCGTTTGTTTTCATCTCACCCTCTCCTCTCTCTCTCCCCCGTCAAAGCAACACGCAACACACACTTCAAACCACCATCCTAACCAGATCTCTTTCTCTCTCCCTCCTCCCTCCTCACCACGCCCCCGTGCGCAGCGGCGCGCGAGCATAGCTCAAACGCAGCCCGCCGCGCGCGTTGGTCGCCAGCAACGCCCCCTGCCGCGCCGCGATCGCCGCCCCCGCCTCCGCCTGCGTCGCAAAGTCTGCAAACGCGATGGAGCCCGCCCCCGTGCGGGCGGGCTCCACCTTGATGCCACGGAAACCCGGGCACGGCGCAAAGGCAGCCCGCACCTCCGCAGGGGCCACGCCACCGTCCAGGTTGCCCACAAACAAGGTGCGTGTGGGGGGGCCCAGCCCCCCGGCCGGCAGGGGGGGGCAGGGAGTGAAGCCGCAGGGGACGGGGAGGGCGACGCCGACGCCCAGACCCGGCGGCGGGGGCGGCGGCGAAAAGGCGGCCGCCGGGTGGGGGGGCGGCAGCGTGAAGAGCGGCCACACGGCGCCGGGGGGCGGGGTGACTGCAGCAGCTGCGTAGGAGTAGCAGTCGTATTGGTGGGGGGACAGTGGCGGGAGGCCGCCGCCGCCGCCGAGCGAAAACGCGAGCGCGGGCGCGCCGCGCTCCGACCACCCCTCCTCCCCCCCCCACTCGTGCGGCTGAAACTCGCGGGCGTAGGGGGACAGTGGGGCCCGCCCCGGGGACGCGACGGGGGGGGTGGGGGGCGCGGGCGCGGTGTCGGGCGAGCCAGGTGCGGCACGCAGCGGGCGCAGAGTCGGCGCGTTTTTCTTTGTGTCAGCGGGGGGCGGGTTTGGGGACGCGGCGCCGGGTTTGGAGGCTTGGGCCATGACGTGTTGTGAGTGAGAGTGTGTGCGTGTCAAGCAGGGCGTGCCTGCGTGCGAGGGGAGGCTGGGGTGGGGCGGTGTGGGTGGGTGTGGAAAAGACAGTGCGGCAGAGAGTGTTTTCTTTTTTCCTTTCCTTCTTCTCTGAGCCACCCCCACACCCCGCCTTCTCTCCACCCCCGCGCAATAAAAAAATGATGCCCAGGTGCTTGCTTTTATTCACTTGCAAAAGTCGCGCCCCCCGCCGCCAACGAAAAATGATAAAAAATGATTGAAAAAAACACGTCCCCTCAAAACCCTCCGCACCACCACCTCACCACGTCACAGCGGCATGCCACACCCCACGATCAACCCCAGCGCCGCTCCAGCCGCGACCTGCCTGGGCGTGTGGCCCAGCACCTCTTTCAGCTTGCGCCCGGCGGCCGGGTGTTCGCGCGCAACGTCTGTGAGCAGCACGTTCAACACTTCCGCCTGCTTGCCCGCGTGCAGGCGCACGCCGGCGGCATCGTACGCCACCACCAGGGCGTAAGCCAGGGACACCGCAAACAGGGGGGAGGCGAGGCCCAGGGTGCGGCCTGCCGCCGCGGTGACCGCGACGGAGAGCGCGGTGTGGCTTGACGGCATGCCGCCAGAGTCAGCGAGCGCACGCAAGTCCCACTTGCCCCGCTTGTAGCGGGCGGTGAACACTTTGAGCACCTGGGCCGAGATCCAGGCGTAGAACCCCGCCATGAAGACGGCGTTGGAGGCGAGGGCGGCGGTGGTGGTGGTGAAGGACGCGGAGAGCGCGTCCAGGGGGGGGGGTTGAGGGAAGGCGGCGAGCAGGGCAAAGGGGGTGGTGGAGGGGCGGCTGAAGGTGTGTGTGCGCGTGTGTGGTGAGCCAGAGCGGGCGTGCAGAGGGGAGCGGGAGAAGGTGAGGGTGGAACCCTTTTCGAGCCTCAGGGTCGAGTGAGAGGGGGGCTCTGTGCTCTGCCTCCCTCTCCCTTCCTCCGACCCCATTCCAACCCACCTAGCCACCACACGACGCCACGCTGTCGCGATGGCGGCAACCGGGTCGGCCGACGGCCCCGCGCTGGCGCCGGACAGCGCGCGTGGCGGCGGCGCGGCGGGAAGCGGCGCACGCGCGGAGGCAACGCGCGGCGGCGCGGCGGCGCGCGACACGTTGTTGAGGACACGCATGTGGTAGCGCGTGCGTGAAAAGGGGGAGCAAATGGGGGGTGAAGAGTGGGGCAAACACACACCGGCTTGACGAAAAGGTTTTGTGCGCCGACAACACACCAATCCGCTGTTTTTCGCCCGCGTTTCCAGCGAGCCCGAGCGCGGGCCTCCTCTGGTCTGCAGCGTCACACAGACATACACGCACACACACACGCTGCAATGCTCCACACCACCGCCGCCCCCCGCCCGCGCGCGCTTGGCACGGCGCGCGCCCCCGCGCGCCGCTCCGCCCGCGTGGCCGTGCCGCTGCGCCGGCCGGCCGCCACGCCTGGCGATGGAAATCGGGTGAGTGATTTGGTGTGAGGTTGCTTGCTCGTGCGAGAGAAATAGGGCTCAAACCAAGCTGCTGATAAAAAGAAAAAAAAACACTCACCAACCCTCCCCACCCCTACCCACACAGACCCCCCCTCCCCCACCCAAAGACGAACCCATCTGGGTGCGCCGCGAGCGCGAAGCCGCCGCCGCCAAGGCGGGGGACGCCCCTCCGGCATCTCTTCCGTTTGCGGTGTGGCTGATCGCGTCCTCTCTTGTCGCCATCGCGGCCGTCGGGTCTGCCTTTGAACTGTCGGCCGGCCGCCCCGCGTTTGGCGTGGTGGCGCCCGACTCGCCGTTCTACCTGCCCCTGCTGGGCGGGTTTGCTGCCACGGGGCTGCCGACGGCGGGGTGGTTGTTCTACAAGGCGGTGACGACCGCCAACGAGGAGGCGGCCCGGCAGGACAGGGCGGATGGGTACAAGTGAAAGAGAAAAAGGGGCGGGGTTTGCAATACACACAAAAAGGACGGATCGACAGACTGTTTTTTGGGGTCGTGGTTGGTTTTGCGTCGACCATTTTTCTTTCTCTCACTTGCTGCCACAGACCCCCACATTTTTTCGTTAGTAAAGCATCTCGTTTTATAGTACGGTAGTAATAGTTACAATCAAATGAAATAGGGGGTAAGGCAAATGGACCATGCATTTTAAATAGCGTCAAAATTTCAAAGGGGGGTGTGGTGACGGGAAAAACAAAACCAGGGTGTTTCTCGACAGCACAACAAAATCAAAAGCAAAAACGAGGGACCGGTGGCGACACGCACACACGCGTGGGGCCAGAAGCACAAGAGTCTCAGGGGTGCCCTTTCAAAAACAAACAATCCAGCAGAGACAAAGCAAGCCAGGTGGGTGGGTGTGAGAAAACACAAAAGCAAGTGCGTGTTTTATTTTTTTTGGGTGGACGGCCAGTGCAGTGGGCACATCCTCCTCACGCTTTCTATGTGCATTGGGGGGGCGGGGGACTGTGGAACAAAAAGGGGGCCGATGAAAGAGGAACAAGGGGTAGGTAGGGGGGCACAGAAGAAAAACCATCAGCATTCTCTCCTCCCTCTTCTCTCACGCCGCTGGCGGCGGCCGCGCCGCCGTCACGTGCGCCGTCACCGTCATCACGCCCGCCGGCGGCGGCGGAGGTGCGTGCGCCACCTCGGGCGCGGACGCGTGGCTCTCGGGCGATGGCGGCGACCGCGGCGCCGACGTGCCGGGCGCCGCGGCGGCGGGCGATTCAGCGGTGGCAGCAGGGCGCGTGGTGGGGGAATCATTGCCACCCCCTACACCACCACCCAGAACACACGCGATGGCGGCCTCGGCAGCGGGGGGCACGGGGGAGACGAGGGCGTAAACATTCAGCCCGCCGTCTTTGCGCCCCATTTTGGCCAAGTGAGGGTACCGCCCCGCCTTGAAACACCCCACCAACGCATCCTTCCAGCGGGGGTACGTTTTCGTGCCAGGCCTCGGCGACCAGTCGAGCAACGGCGCGTACTGGGGAATGGCCTGAATCGCGTCGGCAATCTGGGCGAGGTTGCCCGTGCGCCCGGGCAGCGTGGCCAGCGCAGCCGCCGCCATGACCGCCATCGGCGTCCCCGACCGGGGGCCCAGCCTGCGCCCGTGGGAAGATGTGGCGCGCGCGTAGGACGGGTCGGCCAGGGTGCGGAACATGCGTTCTGCAGACGCGGCGGCGGCGGGCCCCCGCCCGAGCTTGATCGCGACCGCGGCCCACCCTGCCGCCCCCCGGGGCACCGTCTCGGCCGCCAGCTGCAGCAGGGCAGATTTTTCGGCGTCCGTCCACGACCCCGCGCGCGCGATGGTAGCGGCCGTGGTGGAGGGAGGGGAGGAGGACGCAGGCACCGCAGATCGGGGCGCGGGCGACGCGCGCTGCGGCGGCGACCCGCCCGACACGGCGGCAGCTTCCCGCCGGTCCAACTCATCGATGGCGTCCAGCAGGCCGTCCATGCCGGAAACGGAGCGGGAGGGCGTGGGGCCGGAGACGGAGGGCGGGCGCGGGTGTTGGGGCAGGCGCGCGACGGTGGCGTCGTCAGCCGGGCACCACAGAGGGGGCGCCTGGGCAGCCGCGCGACGGGGGCGCCCCCCAGGCAGGGAGGGCATCCCTTCGGCCGGGGCGCCGTCGGAAGAGGTGGTGGGCGTGCGCGCCGCGCCGGCGCCGCCGCCACCACCCCCTTGCGGCGTGACCGCGCCGCCAACGTGGGTGGCAGCCGCCACAGCGCGCGCCAACGGGCCCGCAGGCAACGGCGCCGGTCCCAGGGACGCGGCCGCGGTCAGGGCGGCCGCCAGCGCGCGCGCGGCCGTCTCGCCCGCGGCAGCCCCGATGTGCGCAAGAGCCGCTGCGGCGGGCGTGTCGACGCAGGCCAGGGCAGCCGCTTTGGCGGGGCGGGCGTGGGCCGCCAGGTCGGACGCGGAGCGGGGGCGCTTGAGGGAGGGGGTGGAGGAGGCTGCGGACAGGAGGGGCAGGAGGGGTGGTTAAGAGGGTTCGACCGGCTTGCGTCCCCCCTCGCGCAGACTGCGGGGGGGACCGGGGGCCGGCTGCTTTTCCTCCACGCCGGAAAATGCCGGCCCTCCTCCTAGTATGTCGCTTGTGTAGCCCATCGTGCGTCCAGGCGTGCGAAAGGCGCGCGGTGGCGGACAGGCGGACGGGAGGGGCGGCGCATCAATGCGCCCCATTGCCCCCCGACAACGTCAACGTGCGCGCGCGCGTCCCCGTGCGCCCCCCTCCCCTCCGCCCCCGTGCGCCCGCCTCCGCGCTCCCTCGACACAGTCGCGTCGAAACATCAAACCAAACTCACCCCGCTGCAGCGCGTGCACCGTGTCCCCCAGCTCTCGCAGTGCGGCCGACACGCGCTCAATCGACGCGGCCAGCGCGACGGCCCCCGGCTCGGACGCGGGGGCCAGCGCCAGGGCGGCGGGCGATGGCAGGTCGATCATGTAACTGGGGTGTGATGTGTGGTGTTTGGTGGGCGTGTGTCGACTGTCGACACACGCGGGAGGAGAGGGGGGGCGGTCGTGTGTTTTGCGTCTTGCCCCTCGAGTTGTGTCGCTGAAGCGGCCCATTGCGAACAGTCCCTTTGCGCGCAGTTTAGGTGCCGGTGTGTGGCCGCGCGCCCCCCTTTCCGCGCCTGCGCGACGCCCGCCTCACCCTCCACCCCCTCTGGTCAATGCCACACGTCTGCCAGCCACTGGGAGCGCCCGCATATCCGGCCCTTTGCATCCCCTGCTGCGCGCATTGCGAGCGCGGAACACACACGCGAGCTCTCTCTCCTTCATGTGGCTGACCAAGCTGTTGGGCACGGTGCGTGCTTGAACGTGTGGCTTGAGCGTGGCGTGGTATGTGGGCCAGAGGGGGAGAGAACGTCTCGACACACACAGCCCACCGACCCACCCCCTCTCACACACAGGCGGCCGCCCTGGCTGGCGCCGGCATCGGGCTGCTGTGGTGGTTTCAGGAGCGCCTGGTGAGTGTGACGTGTGTGTGTGTGTGTGTGTGTGTGGGACAGGGGGTCACACAGTTTTCTTTCTCGACCCTCCTTTGTCTCCACCCCTCTTTTTTTCCACCCAGATTTACATCCCCAAAATACCGGGCGTCCCCGACGAGATCCCGTTCTACCCCGATCGATTTGGCCTGGACTATGAGGATGTGTGGCTGACCGTGGCCGACGGCGTCAAGCTGCACGCGTGGCTGCTGCGCGCGCCCGCGAGCGGCGGCGGCGGCGGCGCGGTCGGCAACGCGGCGCCGCGCCCGCGCGCGCCGGGGCCCCTGCTCATCTTCTTCCAGGAGAACGCGGGCAACATGGCCATGCGGCTGCCCTTTTTGAGGCTGCTGGTGCGCAATTTGGGTTGTGCCGTGCTGGCGCCCAGGTGAGTTGGATGAGGGGAGAGAAGTGGGGTCGGAAAAAAACAAAGAAAAGAAAACACACTCACCACCGTTCCCCCCACACCACACCCAGCTACCGCGGCTACGGCCTCTCCGCCGGCTCCCCCACCGAAGCCGGCCTCCGCCTTGACGCCCAAGCCGCCCTGGACCACGCCCTCTCCCGCGCCGACGTCGACCCGAGGCGCGTCGGTGTCTTTGGCCGCTCCCTCGGCGGCGCCGTCGCCCTCGCCCTGGCCGCGACCAACCCGGATCACGTGGCCGCCATCATGGTGGAGAACACGTTTCTGTCGATTGAGGCGTTGGTGCCGTCGTTGCTGCCGTTTTTGGCGCCCTTTGTTGGCCCAGGGAGGCCGTGCAACTTTTTGCTTCGCAATCGGTGGCCCAACGCGGCCGCCGCGCGTGCGTTGCGCGGCTCTCGCGTGCTGCTGCTGTCGTCACAGTGCGACGAGATGCTGCCCCCCGCCCACATGGCCGCGCTGTGGCGGGAGCTGGGAGGGGGTGGCGAGAGCGGCGACGAACATGACCCGGCCGCCACCCAGCGCGCCGCCTTTGTGTCCATTCCCGGGGGGCGCCACATGGATGCCTACGACGCGTGCGCGGCCGACTACTGGCCGCCGTTGGTGGCGTTCGCCCAGGCGGCGGGCGTGGCGGCGAGCGGGACGACGCCAGCTGGGAGTGCGATGAGTGGGTGAGAAAAGGGGGGGGGAAATAAATGAATGTGGACAAGACGCAACACTGGGGAGGCGAGTGTGAGCGCGCCCGGTATTCGCGGGAAGTGCGCGTCCCGCGGAGGGGAGAGGGGGCGTGAAAACAAAAAAAAAGTCATGTAAAAATGAAACAAAAAAAAAACGTCGACACGAAACGTATTTCGTCCTTTTGTTCAAGGAGTTTGAACACACACTCTCGCACACGCAACATGCGGCCTAGATAAATAAATAAGGGCAAAATCAAGGTGACAACGACAAAAACACGGACAACGATCAAGCTGTCATCTCAAAACGGAGCAAACGTCGGCCCGTCTTTCGCCTCCCCCGCCTCCCGGCTCGCGTTGACGCATGCCAAATCCTGAGGCGGCGCCTTCCACCCCAGCGGGGTTCCCTCCTCTTTCACAGTCCAGTACATGACCATGCCCGCGGCCGCATGGTAGTCGATGTGGCAGTGCATCGCCCACACGCCACTCCTCTGCGGATCCAGGCGCCACACGGTGTAGCCGTTGCCCAAGCCGGGGGCGGCATTGGGGACGGGGACAGTGGAGCGGAAGGGGGGGTCCCGCAGGTTGACTTTGGTACTGTCGACCGACCCATCGCTCTTCAAGGGCGGCGCCCCGTTGCCACTGGCCAAAACCCACCCCCCCATACCGTGCACATGCATGCCGTGCACCATGGCACCTGGGTTGATGAACACGACATCGATCGCGCGGCGTGCGGGGACGTCAAGAGCGTAGTTTGCTATCGCGGCACGCAGCGCCGCGTTGAGGGGAGGCGGCACGGCAGCCGACGGCCCAGGCGCGGCAGGCGCCGCCATGCCGCTCATGCCGTGCGCCTGGGCCAGGCGGCGGGAGGTGGCCCCCGACGGTGCGGGGGCGGGGGCTGAGGCGACACCTTTCACCTCCTCCCCCCCCACCCGCCGCAACAGGCCATCCTTGCCATATTCAGCCCCGTACACGGGCAGGGCGCCATCCGCAGGCGGCTCAAAGATGACCCAGTTGATGCCCCAGCAGTAGGAGGAGGGGGAGGAGGCGCTGTTGACAGTCACAGCGGGGCACCCGGGCGGCGGGAGCGGGCGCGGACCATACCCTTGGATCGTCAGGTTGGACGGAGGCGACGGATCCCCCGAGTTCAGCGTCAACCACATGGCCACCGTCTTGGTGGCGGTGGGAGGGGGCGGCCCCTCGCCCCCTTCGGAGCGCGGCGCGCCGCGCAGGGCAGTCGTGTTTTTGAGGTCGACAACACCTTGGACGGTCGCGGCCTGGCACCCGACTGCAACAGGGGGCGCCCCCAGCGCGGGGTCGGTGGCCGGATCAGGCGCACCCTCATAGTGCAGCACGGCGGGGCCACAGTAGCCGGAGAGCGTGCAGACGCGGATCCAGTAGTTGGCCACCCGCTGGTCGGCGGTTAATTTCAAGTCGGCGATCTCGCCCGCCGTCAGCACCACGCCCCGCGTGCGCAGGGGGGCGGTCGCATACCCATCCACACCGACGATTTGGACAGAGTGTGAGTCGATCGACACATTGTATCCCCACGACGACGCGCCGTTGATGACGCGCAGGCGGTACGACTTGCCTTTGGTCACGTTGACGACATGTGGTGTCCCGCCCAGCGCCCCGCTGGCTGCATCCGCAGCATACCCCTGGCCGTTGACCAGCGTCCCATAGTAGGGCGCGTCGGACAAGTCCTGTGTCGTTTGGTGGGCGCACCCGCCCTGAGGGTCGGGCAGGGCGGGCGTGGCGCCGGGCGCGGGCGCGGGCGCGGGCGCGGCGGCGGCGTGCGCCGCCACGGGCGAAGGCGCGCCACCGTGCGCTGCCGCTGCACCGCCACCATGCGCCGCCGCAGGCCCCCGGTGCGGCTGCTGCTGGTCGGGCGCCATGTCGTTGGCGATGGCCACCCTCTCCACGACCACGGGGCCAGACGCTTTGGACGGGTCGAGCATCTTCACCGATGTCTCCCCGCTCGCCAGCCGCCGCCCGTGGGCCGCGGTCGAGCCGCCCAGCGCGGGCGTGCCAGTGCCTGGCAGCATGGAGGGCGCGCCTCCCGACTGCAGCATGGAGAGCACGTCAGCCGACGGCACGCCCGCCGTGTCGGCCAGCAGCAGCACGCGCTCGCCACCAAACGTGTCGGTCGCCGCCCGCCTGCCCGCCCCCTTGGCCGGGTCCACGATGAAAGCGCCCCTCAACCCGTCCGCATACTGGGTGCCCGCGTGCGCGTGGTACCAGTGGGTGCCGGGCGGTCCGGCGGTGAAGGCGTAGCGAAACGTCGCGCCGGGCGGGATGGGGCCCTGCGTCACCCCATCCACGCCGTCCGCCCAGGACGCGTTGAGCAGGTAGAGGCCGTGCCAGTGGATGGTGGTGCCTGGGTGGGTGGGTGGGTGGGTGGGTGCGTCTGCCGAAGCGACGCACCGGCCGCGCGGTCGCGACCCCCGGCCTGGCCGTCGACACGAACGTTCGCGTGCAACCTGCCCCAGCATTTTGCACGCTCGCTCCAAAGCCGCCCCTCCTTCCACCTCCCACCCCTCCCTCCTCCCCTGGTGCAGTGTGGCACACCGTGTGTGCGCACAGAGTGCAAGCATAAACACCCCGCCTTCGTCCCTCACCTTCGCTCAGCGTGTTGACGACGTCAATCGTGACGTCCTCCCCGTCCACCGCCCGCAGCAGCGGGCCCACAATGCTCCCATTGTACGCCAGGGCGGGCCACGTGCCATTTCCGCCCGCCTTGGTCATGGTGGCGGGGCCAACCACCAGAGTGTGGTGTGTTTTGGCGCGCGGCACGCCAGACGGGCAGACTGCGTCGGGGGGCGCCTGCGCCCAGGCGGCCGCCACCAGGGCTGCTGCGGTCAGCAGGGCGGTGGGGGCTCGCATTGAGGGACCCCCCTTTGTGTTTGTGTCTGAAACGGCGGTGTCGGCTGGGACAAGGACACAAAAAAGTGAAAGCTTCCTCTGCTCGACCTCGTTGAACACACACTGACGAGGACTCCTCCGCCCACACACGCTACACCACTCAACTCTCTGGCTCGCCATCCACCGACTGAAATGGTCCCCACGCATCCAGCGCGGCCGCAGTGGCGCCAACCGCCGCACCATTGTCTGCGCCCGCGTCGCTTGCCGCCGCAAACGCGCCCCAGTCGTCGCTGCCGCCGCTGGGTTGACGAGGGGCGGGGCGCGGCAGTGGAGGCCGGGTTGACGGTGCATCCGTGGATGCAGCAGCAGCAGACGGGCCGGCTGGCGCCACGCTGTCGGATCCACCGACCGCCGCCAGCGCGGTTTCATAAAACGAGCGCGCCACGTCGGCGGGCGGCAGCGCAGCATCCGCCCGCCTCAACGAGTCGGCCGCCGCCAGCGACACACGGGCCAGGGTTGGTGCGGGTGGCGGGGACGGCACCCCCGCACTCCGCCCCCCCGGCGACGGTGGCGGCGCGGGCAGCCGCCCGTCTGCCGCCGTCGGCGACGCCAGCCCCTCCGCCCACTTGAGCGATGGCCGGGCGCGCAAAGAGGGGGACGTGCCTGCCTCCTCACCCGTCGTCGCGCGCGCCTCGCCGCGCGCAAGCCGGTCCACCGTCGCCACGACGCTCTCGATTTCGTCCACCCGCTCCACTATCGCCGCCTCCCCCCCACTCCTCCACGGGCTGGCCAGCGCGTCCGTCATGGCTTCGTGCAGCGTGACTTCGGGGAGGCGGGGCACGCCGTCCCGCAGGGCGGCGACCGCGGCCTCCATGTCCGTGGCCGCCAGGACCGCGCGCGCCGCGCGCCGCGCGAACGCGCGCGCGACCGCGAGCACGGGCGCCCGGATGGGGGTCCCCCCCAACAACACGTCGATGCAGCGGGCGGAGATGCCGATGGGGAATGACGACGCAAAACAGGTGAGGAACCAGGGGGCTGCCCAGAGGACGGTGGGCGCGCACACGGTCTCAAGGTGTGCCCCGAGTGTCGGTTCCCCCGGCCGCGGTGCCTCCGCCTCCAGCAACAGTTGCAGCTGGCTCAACCTGAGTTGCAGGGCCGCCATGCCGTCCACGTAGAGGGCGCGCAGGCCGCGTTCAAGGAGGAGGATGGCCAGGAGGCCAAACGCGGCGCGCTCAGACGTGACGTGGATGAGCAGGACAGCGGCGACAAAGTTCAAGCCTTGAGCGTAGCCGACGCCGCCATCATCGCCAGACGGCGAGGCGGGGTCCAGGGCAGCGTACGCGATCAACACGCGGCGCAGGGCGGCTGGGTCGAGCGCAGACCGCGGGAGCGCGGGAAACGTTCGCGTCGCGTCCTTGCTGATCAACGCCAGCGTCTCTGCATCACACCCTCGCTCCAGCAGGGCATCATACTTGGCCTGGGAGGCGTGGGCGCCTGCACCGCCAGCGCGGTGCAGCACACTCATCCACAGCTCGACGCGCAGGGAGACGGTGGCGTCAAACGCCGACCCCCCGATCTGCAGGGTCACCCTGTCCCCTGGGCGAGGGGCCCGAGTGGTCGGGTGAGGGCTCGTGGAGGCGGGGCCAGACGAGGAGCAGGAGGCCGCGCCCCCGCCGCCCGCAAAGAGGCGGGCAAAGAGGGGCGGCACCATGGGGCCCCGCCTGTGCCACGGGTGGTGGCAGGCTGGGGTGGCAACACCTGCGGCGGCAGCGCGGCCGCTGGAGCCGCGGGCGGCCCTCGGGGGCGCGCGCGAGAGGAAAAGGGTGGGTCGATGTCGGGAAGCAAAAAATACACACACCGTCGTTCCGGCTGCGCGACGAAATTGGGCTGCGCCCCTGCGCGCGCCGCCGCCTTCCATTATCATCACTAACCACTCGCCATGCGCACTCACACACCGACCACGCGCCCCTGCCCCCGCCGCCCCCTCCCCACCCCCCCGCGCGCGGGCGCCGCGTTCCGCCCGTGCATCGACATCCACCGCGGCGTCGTCAAACAGATCGTGGGGTCGACGCTGACAGATGATGGAGATGACAAAACATCTGCCTCACCATCCCTGGCCACCAACTTTGAGTCGGCGCTGCCGGCCGCGTTTTATGCGAGGCTCTACGCCAACTCTGACGTCCCCGGCGGCCACGTCATCATGCTGGGCGCCGACCCAGCGTCGAAAGCAGCTGCGACAGAAGCTCTGATGCACTTCCCTGGGGGGATGCACGTGGGGGGCGGCGTCAACGCGGGCAACGCGGCGGCGTGGCTGGACGCAGGTGCGTCACACGTCATCGTCACCTCTGCAGTCTTCAGGGACGGTGCCCTGGACACGGACGCGTTGAAAACGTTGGTCAAAACGGTGGGCAAGCACCGCCTCGTGCTGGACCTGTCGTGCCGGCGGCGTGAACCGGGGGAGGCGTTTTACGTGATGACCGACCGCTGGCAAAAATGGACGACTCTGACTGTCGATGAACCCACGCTGGCCGATCTTTCGGCCAGTTGTGCCGAGTTCCTGGTGCACGCGGTGGATGTGGAGGGCAAGAAGGGGGGTGTGGACGCTGATTTGGTGGCTTTGCTGGGGGCCGCGTGCCCGCTGCCCATCACCTATGCTGGGGGCGCCGCCTCCCTGGCTGATCTGGATGCTGTGGCGGGCGCGGGAAAAGGCAGGGTGGACGTCACCGTGGGCAGCGCGCTGGACATATTTGGGGGGGGAGTGCCGTACAGAGAGGTGATCGCGTGGCACCGGGCGCAACAGCAGGCGAGCGCGTGAAAAACAACGAAAAAGAAAAAAAAACATTGACAAAAAACAGTTTTTTGTTTGTTCTCCTTCGCAGAGCCACACTCTTCTCTTCCACTTATGTCGAGCGACCAACCCTACACCCCCGAAGAAGCGGTGGCCGTCAACCAGGCGCTGCGCACCCACCGCGCCACGACGCAGACGGCGGAGCGTGCGCTGCGGGTGAGTGTCGTGTGTGTGTGGTGGGGGTTGGGCAAAGGGCACGCACCCCCGCAGAGAGCAGAGAGAGATGCATACTGCGGTGTGCGAGTGCCGGCGTGCCGAGATGCGGGCGGGAGCGGGGGCGCACAACCAAAAATGCGCGCGCCCAACACCATGGTTTCGACACGTCCACCCACCCACAGACCGCCGAACGCACGCGTGACTTGGCCAACGCCACCTTGGAAGACCTGCACGACCAGGGCGACCAGCTGGCTCGGGTGCAGGGCGACTTGAACACGGTATGAGAGAGGAGAAGAGGGTTTGTGTGCGAAAAAAAAAAAAAAAAAAAAAAAAAACGGGGGACGCCACACCGCTCCCCCAAACCCCCACCCACCGTTGAAACACACACAACCACTCCACTCATCAGATCGATGCCGACGTCGAGGAATCGCGGGGCGTCATCAAGTACATGCGCCGCTGCTGCCTCTTCTTCCTGTGCTCCTGCTGCTGCGAGTGCGATCCCGACGCTGAACGCGACAATATGAGGAAGGCGAGGGTGCGGGCTCGGCGAGTGGCCAAAAAACAGGAGGTGGAGGCGAGGGCGAGGGTGGAGGCACGAAAGGCGGCCGACGCAGCTGCGCGCGACGGCGTGACGACGTGGGAGGAGGGGGGGGGGGAGGCGGCGACACGGGCCGCCCTGTTTGGGCGGCCGGCGGCGCCGGAGCGCAAGGGGACGGCGTACCAGATTGGCAAAGGTTTGGCAGGTGAGTTTGGGAGGGGTGGGTCGTGGGAGGGGGGGAGAGGGTTGTTGCCTCCAGCGTTCAATACACTCATACTCCCCCCACCCCCTCCCCAGACACCGACCGGGAGGCCATGCACGCTGAAACCGACGCCCAAGAGAAAGCCTTTGACCGCATCGGGGACGCGCTGGCCGACCTGCGGAGGTTGGGAGGGGACATGCAGGCTGAGCTGGCGCGCCAAGAGCCGACAATCGACAGGGTGGGGGACCACGCTCAACGCGCGCGGGACGACATACTGCACGTGTCCAAGAGCGCGGCCAAAGGGTTTGGCGTCAAGGAAGTGCGGGGTGAGTTGTTTGGGAGAAAAGGGGGGGCAGCGAGGAGGGCTGACGAAGAAAAAAAAACACAGACACTCACACACCCCTCCTTCACACAGGTCCCACCACCGCGTCCGCGGCGGCGGGCACGTCCGCCGCGGCGGCGCGGGCGGCAGCCAAGGCGGCGGGCAAGAGCCTGGGGTTGTGAGTGAGTGGGGGAGTTTTTTTTTTTTTTTTTTTTTTTCTGTTTTTCTGTTGGGAGGATGTGTCGCCCCCCCGAATTTCTCTGTGACACGTTTCCTCTGTTGCTATCGTTTGGTGCGGGCAGCAGCCGTCGGCGGCGCGTCAAAAATGTTACAAACCTAACGAAGCAAAAACGAAACAAAAAATCTGTCTTGTGTGCGGTGGCGGCGGTGTGTGTGGGGAGGCTCCCTCTTCGATAAAACAAAAAAGCAGGGCGCGACGCAACACACCAAACGCTAGCGCTTCAGCGTGTGCGGGGGGCAGCGTGCGCTCTATTCGTGTAAAAAAAAAACAGGATGAACAAAATGAAAAAACTCCCGACGCCACAGCTAGTTTTGAAACAGCACAAAAAGGGAATCAGTGGCGTCAGCGTTTGGGGGTTTTCCGTGCAAAAATAAAGGCAAAGGGTGGTGTCTTGGTGTGTGTGTGTGTGGCAGCGGTGTGTTGGGTGGCGCACACAAAAAAATGGGGGAGGTCAAAAAAACGTCAACGAAAGGAAAACCACGCGTTTCCAGCACAGCATCACATCTCTCTCTCTCTCTCTCTCTTTCAAAAGAACATGCGCTCCCACAGGCTGCCCCGCGGCGGGCACGCGGGCTTGGTGTGGGCGGAGGATGCCTCGGCGACGGAGCAGGTCTCGTGCGCCTCCTTCCAGGAGGGGGGGGCGCGGCGAGCGCCGGCGCGGGCGGAGGCGGCGAGGGGGCGGGCGTCGGCAGCAGCGGCTGCCGCGGGGGAAGCGGGCTTGGTGGCAGCCTGTGGGGGGAGGGAGAGAGGGCGCGTCGACGGGGAAGGTGAGCGAGGCCGCACGTGCGCGAGCGCGCGTTGGCGCTCGCGCCCACTCTCGCGCCCTCACACGCCATCGCTCGCCACCAAACCCGCCCTGTTTCACGAATCCCCCGGCACCTAAAGGGCGCCCACTCGCACGCACAGATTGACGTCGTCAATTGGGGACGGGAGGCGGGGGTGTTGCGCGGCGGGCGGCGCAGCGGGGAGGGGCGGTACGTGGAATTGACCACCGACGACCTCGCTGCGCCGTCACTCCCCCACGCTTTGGCGCGACACACACCCCTCCTCAGCCAAAACCCGCTCACGATTGCACGCACCTGGGCCGCAAAGCTGCGGAGGGAGAGGGCGAGGCGGGTGCGCATGGGAAGGGCTTGTGTGGGGCGACGTCGATGTTGCCGAAGGTTTTTTTTGCGGTGTGTGAGCCGAATTCACTTTTTCGCGGCTTGCTGCAAATAAAAACACATTTGAAGCCGCGCGTGTGCCCGCTATGCGCGACAGCTGGGCTGTCCCAGCCACCGTGGGCGCCGTAGCGGGCGCCATGGTCGCAGCACTTGTCACCCACCACCTGGCCACCCGCTTCTCCGGCCCCGAGCGCCCCGGCGTCGCCGACGGCCTGGCCAGCCTCGTGGGCGGCACCCCCCTCGTGCGCATAGGCTCCCTGTCGGACGCGACAGGGCGAGAGGTATGGGGGATTGTGGTGTTGGGGGGACTGCGGGTGGCGTGCCACTGTTTCGGCTTGTGTGTCTCACCCCCTCTTCCCCTCTCTCAGATCCTGGCCAAAGCCGAGTTCCTCAACCCGGGCGGCTCCGTCAAGGACAGGGTGGCCCTGTCCATCCTGCGGGATGCTGCTGCCCGGGGCGCCCTGCCGTTGAGCGGGGGTGCGGTAACTGAAGGAACCTCGGGTTCCACCGGCGTCTCCCTGGCCCTGCTGGCCCCCCTGTTTGGCGCGCGCACGTCCATCTGGATGCCTGATGACGCAGCCCAAGAGAAGAGTGAAGCGGTGAGTTGGTGTGTTGAAGGGATGATATTTTTTTTGTTTTTTTTTTGTTTTTCATCGGTTGCACCCATTACACGCACCCTCCACACCCACTCAGATCGAAGCCCTGGGCGGCACCGTCACCCGTGTCACCCCCGCATCCATCGCGTCTCCGTTGCACTTTGTCAACCTGGCGCGCGCAGCGGCTGAGGAGGGTGGTGGTGGTGGGTCAAGTGATGCGCTCTCGACCACCCCCACACCCACCACCGTCTACGCTGACCAGTTCGACAACCCGGCCAACGCGGCCGCACACGCCGCCACGGGGGACGAAATCTGGAGGCAGACGCGGGGGATGGTGACCGCCTTTGTGTCCGGTGCTGGCACGGGGGGCACTCTAGCAGGTGTCGCATCGTCCCTCAAACGCAGGTCCCCCTCCACCGCCATCGTGCTGGTCGACCCCCCCGGCTCCGCCCTGCACGCTGCCGTGGCGCGGGGCGTTGCGTACGACCCCGTACAGGCGGAGGGGACGCGGCCTGCCGCCGCGGTGGACACGATTGTGGAGGGAGTCGGCCTGCACCACGTCACCCCCAACTTTGCGGCTGCCCTGCCCTTCATCGATGGCGCGGTGCGCGCATCCGACGAGGAAGCGGTCGCCATGGCGCGCCACGTGCGGGCGCACGATGGCCTGTGGGTGGGAAGCAGTGCCGCAGTTAACCTGGTGGGTGCCGTCCGCGTCGCGCGCTCCCTCCCTCCCGGCTCCACCGTCGTCACCCTGCTGTGCGACGGCGGCGCTCGCCATGTCTCCAAGTTTTGGTGTGGCGAGTGGTGTGCGCGCGTGGCGGGCGTGGCGGCGGCGATGGGGCCGGTGGCTGGGAGGGACGACTTGAGGTGGTTGGCGTGATGGAGGGTGGAATGATGGGAGAGGGACGCGCGGGCACAACGCGACTTAGTGGAGCTAGCTGAGAGAGACTGCAAACGAGGCTTGAACACACCAACTGGGGCGTGCGACTGGAGACGGTGGTGTGGGTGGGTTTTTCGACCAAAACCCCCGTTGCGGGTCCCAAGTGAAAAAAACGCTCATCGAACTCACTCCCCATCGCCTATTTCTCGTGCACCGCCCCCTCTCGCTCCGCTCGCATGGCCCTCCCGTCACCAGCCCACGTGCTGACCAAGACACGGGCTCTCGCCCACCGGCCCACGGGCGCCCCTGGCCTCGCCCCCCGCGCGCGCGCCCCATCCGCGCATCGGCCCCGCGCCTCCGCAACCGACCCACCCCCCACCCCCCACGCCCTCCTCCTCGAGTGCGACGGCATCGCGGTGGACGTCACAGACTGGACGCGGCGCGCGTTCAACGCGGCCTTTGCCGAACTCGGCCTGGACTGCGTGCGCTGGACGCCCACCCTGTTTGCCGACCTGGTGCGCACGGGGGACGGCACCGGCCCCGGCCTCGTGCACACATACTTCAACACTGTCGGCTACCCCACCATGCTGGCCACGGCCGACCGGGGCGCTTTTGCGGAGCGGGTGTACGCTCTGAAGCGCACGCACGCGGCCGCTCTTGTCGAGTCAGGCGACGTCCCCCTCCGCGCCGGCGTGCGCGACCTGGTGGACGAAGCCATGGCTGCTGGCGCTCGCATCGCCCTGCTGGGGGGGACGGCGTCCGACCCGGAGGCCGGCCTGGCCGACGCGGCCGCGCGCGCGTTTGGGGCGAGAGACGTTTCAGTCTTCATGGTCCCCGCGTCCTCATGCGACGGCACCGACGATGGCGACGACGATGACACCACCCTCTCCACCGGCTCCATGGAGCAGTCCTTTGCCGCTGCCGCCGCGCGCGTCGACAGCGCGTCGAAGTCGGCGGCCGCCGCAGCTGTCGTGCGGGAGCTGGCGTCGTCGACGGGCGGTGGCGACAGCGACGCCACCGTGTTGATCGACCAAGCCTTGTTGGCCGCGGCTGCAGGGCACGGCGCCTCCGCTGCCTCCCCTCAGTGGCTGGCTGCGGTGGCGGCGGCGCTGGGGGCGCCGTGCGCGGGGTGCGCCGTGGTCGCCGCGCGCGCGGGGCTCATCGCGGCGGCTCGGGCCGCAGGCATGGTCGCTGCCGCCGCCCCCACCCGGTCGGGGAGCAGGGGGACGGGTGAGTTTCCCGGCGCCAGTGCCGTGGCCGATGGCTTTGGCCCGGGCGGCGGGGTGACGTGGAGGCGGCTGGTGGGGTTGATGGCCAGAGAAGCGTGATGTGGTTGTGTGTGTTTTTCGTCTTCCCTTGTCAGTTTGGGCGTCCGTTTTATTTGTGTGCACCACCAGGGGCGGAGAGACAGTTGCAGTTTTCGAGAGACGACGTTTTTGTTGTTGTTGCGCTTTTGGGGGTTCAGCTACACTCCACATTCCACAAGCCACGCAGCCGGCCCTCCCACTCCTCTCTCCAGCCGCGCACACGCGATGCGCCAAACGAAACACAAAAGAAAAACGGAAACATAGCATAAGAGAAAAGAAAGAAAAAACAGTGCGTGGTCTGGGGGGAGAAAATCAATCTTCACTCGGCTCCCTTTTCCTTTCCTTCCTTGTTTCCATCTCACAGGGCACTCAGAATCTCTTCCGCGCTCGACACCGTGAACGCGCCGCCCTCCTCCAGGTTGAGAATCTTGACGGTGCCGTCGTCGATCAACGCAGCGTAGCGGCGGGAGCGAACGCCGAGGCCGCGGTCGGTCAGGTCGAGCTCCGCCCCCACCGCGCGCGTGAACAGGGCCGACCCGTCCGCCAGCAGCAGCACTTTGTCGCCTGCGTCCAGGGACTTGCCCCAGGCGTCCATGACGAAGGGGTCGTTGACGGAGACGCAGGCGACGGTGTCGACGCCTTTCGCTTTGAGTTCGTCGGAAGCGGAAATGAACCCGGGCACGTGCTTGAGAGAGCACGTGGGGGTGAAGGCCCCCGGGACAGCGAACAGCACGACCTTCTTGCCGCGAGTCAGGTCGTCCACACTGATCTCCTGCATGTTGTTGTCAGCGTCAAAGTAGGAGAGCTTGGCGTCGCCAGGGAGCTGTGTGGTGGTTAAAAAAATGTTAAAGAAAGGTGGGTGGGTTGGTCAACAAAACGTGTTTTGTTGTGTTCTGGCGTGCAGGGACGCGCGAGAGCCGGGGACACGCGGGCGGGGCGGGGAGGGTGGGGGGTGTGGCAAGAGAGAGAGGAAGGGGGTCGGCTCCTCAGCATTTCGGCGTCTCTCCACCCACCACACCCCGCTTGCGACCCAGTGCCTCACCCAGCCCAGCAGTGCCGTGATCTCCCCTGTCAAAGGGGGCGGCATGCGGCCAACGCAGGCGCGTGGGAGGTCGTGTGCCGGCACCGCGTTTTTCCGCGCTTTCCAGCTCATTTTTCGACGCCGCGCTCTCTCACCTTGTCCCCCACCGCCAGGGCGTTCACGCGCACGAAGGCGCGCCCAGTGGTCGCCCGACGAGGGCGTGCGGCCTGCAGAAAAACATCAGGGTGGGGAGGAGGAGGTGGGGCGTTGGGTGTGCCCAGAGACCCCTCGAGAGAGACACCACGGCAGCCAGCGTCTGGTGCGCCCATCCCGCCTCCTCCCCACCCCAATTCTCACCAGGGGCAGCTGGCGCGCTGGAGCACGAGCGGAGAGGACTGCGGCACGCATAGGGGAGGGGGGAAGAAGGAGGGGCGGGGCACAGGCACGCGGAACGAAGGCAACTGAGTGTGAAAAAGGTCGACCCTCCATTCACTCCCTCCCTCTTTCCTCCCAGCGCGACACTCTCTCGCGCCTTCCCCGTGCACACATACACCCTTTTTCTCTCCACATACCAATGCGTCCCGGCTCCCTGGTGTCGCGGTCCCCCTGTGGCGGCCTGCCCCCCCGCCCCCGCGCATCCGCGCGCCGCCGCCTGGCTGCAGGCGGCTTGGCGGGCGCGGGCGTGGGGTGTGCCGCCATGGGGATGATGGGAGCGGCTGCCAAGTGAGTAGTGTGTGGAGTGAGGGGGGAGGGGAGTCGGGTAAAATAGGTGCGCAGGAGGCCGTGTGACTAGAAGAGACACCCGACCCTCCCTCTCCCCCGCACCCCCCCCCCCCCAGCCCGCCCCCCGCTCCACGCGGCTCCGCCCGAGTCGGCCAGTTTGGCTCCTCCGAGCGCCGCATGACCGACATCCTGCTAGTGGCCAATTGCGTCGCTTTCGCGGGGCAGTGGTTGTCGGGGCAGCGACTGACGGTGTGGGGGGCCAAGGTGACAGTGGAAAGAGGCGGTGGGTTGGCCCCGCACTCGGATCGCGTTTTGGTTGGTGTTTTGAGAGGGTGGCAGCAGGGAGAGAGAGGCGAGAAAGGAGGCACCCCCACCTCTCTTCCCTGCCTCACTCCCCACCCCCCCTCCCACCACCCACCACCAGATCAACGCCGCCATCGCCGCCGGCGAGCTCTGGCGTCTGCTCACCCCCGCCCTGCTGCACGGCAACCTGCTCCACCTGGCCACCAACAACTATGCGTTGAACTCTCTGGGCCCCCTGATCGAGCGCGTCTCCGGCCGCGCCCGCTTCCTCACCGTCTACACCGCCGCCGCCATCGCGGGCACCGCCGCCTCGTACGCGTTCACCAAGGCGCCCTCCGTGGGCGCGTCGGGCGCCATCTTTGGCCTGGGTGGCGCGTTGGCCGTTTTTTTCTATCGCCACAAAAAATATTTCGGCCGCGCCTCGGACGCCGTCCTCACCTCCCTTGGCCAGTCCCTGGCCATCAACGTGGCCATGGGCCTTGTCACCGCCAACGTGGACAACTGGGGGCATGCCGGCGGGCTGGCGGGAGGGGCGCTGGTGGCGTACCTGCTGGGCCCCCGCCTCGTCGTCGACAGGCCCGCCAAGGGGCCCGCATTTGCGTACGACAAGCCGCCGATCGGGTTGCTGGCGGGGGCGCCCATCAAGATTGCGTGAGAGAGGGTGGATGATGGTGTGTGAGTGAGGGTGAGAGGGTGGACCACAATTTTATTTTTTTCTTTCAAGGAGTCGCGCCCTGCGCGGCGTACTCCCCGTCTTTGTGTGTGTGTCTTTTTTTGCGGTGTGGGACACACCGCGCACCTCACTGTGGGTGGCTGTGCATTGTTTTTCGTTGATCGGTGACGAGAGAAGAGAAAACATGGAGAACCACAGGCACACAATGATGGAGCCACAAAAAAACGTCCGACCCACGTCACTCTCTGCCCTCTTTTTCCGACCCCCGGCACGCGTGCACACACCCTCTTTCTCTTCTCCACTACTTGGCGCCTCCCTGGTGCCGTGGTTGGCCGTCAGTGGTCCACCCTCCCACCCCCGCGCCTCCACGCGCCACCGCCTGGTGGTTGGCGGCCTGGGGGGCCCGATCATGGGGTTTGCGGCTATGGGGATGATGCAGACAATGCCAGGTCTTCTCAAGTGAGTGTGTGGCGTGGTGTGGAGGGTGGATGAGAGGCGCGCGGGAGGCCGTTGCACGCCCGCCTGACTCTTCATCTCCCCCCACACCCAGCCCGCCGCCCGCCCCCCACCCCGATCGGCCCCGCCAACGTCCTTTCCATCGGCTCCCCCCTGAGCCGTGTCACAGACATCATGATTGTCGCCAACTGTGTGTGCTACGCGGGGCAGTTGGTGTCGGGGCTTCAGCTGACGTTGTGGGGGGCCAAGATGAGTGCAAAAATGATGGTATTTGTGTGTCTGTGTGGTGCTGGTTGTGGCTCATATCAAGAGCCTGCTGTGCTGGCATCAGACGCAGCTGCATGAAGGGAGAGCGGGCGCTGCGCCTCAAGGAGACAAAACACACTTCTTTGTGTCTCACCCCACCCCCACCCACCTCAGATCAACGCCGCCATCGCGGCGGGCGAGCTGCTGCGCCTGGTCACCCCCGCCCTGCTGCACATTAGCCTGCTCCACCTGGCGGTCAACACCCACTCGCTGAGCTTTCTCGGGCCCCGGGTCGAGTGCGTGTCGGGGCGGCCCCGTTTCATCGCTATTTACACCGTTGCCGCCATCGCGGGCACTGCCACATCCTACGCCGTCACTGAGGCTCCCTCCATGAGTGCGTCAGGCGCCATCTTTGGCCTGGCCGGCGCGCTGGCCGTTTTTTTCTACCGTCACACAAAAAAAAAATCTTGGGCGCGTCTCGAACAACTGGCTGTTCTTCTTCGTCGACTCGCTGGCCACCAACGTGGTCATTGACCTCGTCTCCCCCAAAATCGACAACTGGGGGCACGCAGGCGGCCTGGCGGGGGGAGTGTTGGTGGCGTACCTGCTGGGCCCCCGCTTTGTCATCGACCGGCCCGCCCAGGGGCCCGCGATCATGCGTGACAGGCCGCCAATGGGGTTGTTGGCGGCGGTACCCACCAACATTTCGTTTGATGGGTTTTGATGGTGGTGTGCGGGGAGAGAGAGAGTGAGAAAGGAAAAGAAAACGTCGTCGTCTCACACACACAAAAAGCAAACTTTTGCCCCTCGCGGCGCGCGTCCCACTCCCATCCCCACCTCCCGCCCCGCACGCCTCCCATCGAGGTCACTGCACATCGTTGAGCGGCCCAGATCGCGGGGAGAGACGTCGGCAGCCTGCTGGGACAGGGGCTGTTTTTCACCGCGCCGCCAATTCTGCCCGCTCCTGCGCCCCCGCCCCCGCCCACCACAATCTCACGATGGCCGGCGCCAAGAAAGGCGCCACCTTCCTCGTCAAGCTGCTGTCCACAGCGGGGACAGGCTTCTTCTACGTCAAACGCAAAAACGCGCGCACGCTGCCCGGCAAGCTGCAGTTTGTCAAGTACGACCCCCGCGTGCGGCGGCACGTGCTGTTCAGCGAGACCAAGCTGAAGTGAATGAGATATTAAGTGTGTGTTTTTTGCGGTGGTAAAAAAAAAACTGTAACAAAACTAGTCCCTGCCCTCGTTCAGCCCACTCCACTCTGCAGGCCACCACGCCGGCACCGACGGTACAAGACCTCCCTGGCCACCCTCCTCAAACGATAGCACGGTGCCCGCCGCTGCAGCCGGCAGGGCGGCATCGAGGCGAAGCAAGGCTAAGCCGACGCGCGCGCCCACGTGAGCGGCCACTAGCCGCCCCGCGGGGCGGCTGGTGCCGGGTCCCGGGGCCAGAGATGTGCCCAGGGGAGGCAACCAGACATTGCTGGACGTGGACGCGCCGTCTGGCGGCACCAGGCTCACCGGCATGACCCGCTTCCTCACCTCCCCGCGAAAGTGGGCGCGCGCCACCAGCTCCTGGCCCACGTAGCACCCCTTGTCGAACGCGATGGCAGCCAGCCCATCCAGGCAGGCTTCCAGGGGGGTGCCGCGGCCGGGGTCTAGGTCAGGGCCTTCGGGGACGCCAGCGCGATAGCGTGCGCGCGTGTAGGCTGCCTCCCCTCCCCCTGCCTCACTCAGGCTGCCTCCCTCCGCGCTGGACACCAGGCCGCGCACGCCCAGGGCGGCCACGCCGCGCGCTTCGGCCGGCCAGGCGGCCGTGGCGGGTGGAGACGGGTCATCGCCCTCCCCACCTGCGATGCTCGCCCACACCTGCCACTCGCCGCTGACGTCCGCCACGTCCACGGACGCACGCAGCTTGTAGCGTCGCAGCAGGGCTAGGACGCTGTCCGCGGTGGCGGCATCCACGTCGGCCAGGAGGGTGGGGTTGGTGGGGGTGGGGGTGGGTGAATCATCGCGCCGGTGCAGGAAGAAATCGGACACCACCCTCCCCGCGGGCGTCAGCAGGGCGGCTGCGAGGGGGGGGGCGCCTACAGGTTGCAGGCGGGTGACGTCGTTGGTGAGCAGGCCCTGTGTGTGGGAGGAGGGAGGGACAGCGTGTGAGGGATGGGCGCGCAGGTGAGGAAGCGAGCCCGAGCGATGCCTTGTCCACTACACACCAAACCACCCGTGCCTGCAAAAAGTGGACCACGTCGTCCCCGGCCAGGCGCAGAACGCGGCGGGACGTCAGGCGGGCGACGACGGAGGGCATTGGGCGGGAGGGAGGGTCACGCGCGTCGGTCGGCAGAGGCGAGGCTACGCAGCACGGAGCGGGTGTGTGCAGGGGATGGGGGGCGGATGAGCCCCTGGGCAGCGTGCGGCTGCGCCAATGCGCTTGAAACAAAAAAAGGAAGAGGAGAGTGCAGACGCGCAAAAAATGTCGCGCACTCTCGGCGGGAGAAAGTGGTAAAACACCGCTGAACTCGCCCCGCGCGCCCCCCCCCCCCCCCTCCTCCCGTGGCTGCAGCAGCCTGTGCGAGGCGGGGTCAATCCCTCTTTTTCTCTCGCGTCCTTGACCAGGGGCGACGAGCAGGGAGGGACGCCAACCGCTGGTCCCGACGCTCGGGGCCGCGGCTTTTAACCAATTGTCAGGTGAGCGAAAGGGCCGCGATTTCGGGGCTGTGGCACTCCCGTGCGCCACGTGAGACTGCGGCACAACTCCAGCTAACCAGGGCCGCCATCGCGCGAGAGAAAGCTGCGTGATGTGGCGGGCGGGCGAGCGCCAAGTGTTTTTTTCCGGCGGTGTGATGCGCCCACGCCGACGCCCCGGCCAACCGTCCGGGCTCTCCGCCTCTGTCGCGTGCACGCGTGTGATGGTGAAGCGCGTGAGCATGCGTGCGCGCGCTCGGTGCCCCCAACAATAGGCCGCGTCGCCGCGATGAGCGCCCCCCCCACACACACTTCAAACCACGCTCTTTCCCACCGTCAGCCCTCCTCTCGACCCGCCACCACACCAAACACCATGGACCCCTCCCCCTCCCCCTCCCGCTCCGCGTCCGACGATGACGCCGAATACGACCCCCGCGCCGACCGCGCCCGCGGCGGGGGCCGGGGCGACGCCTCCACCCCGCGCTCCCACAGCGGCGGGCGCGGGCGCGGCGTGCGCCCCCCCCCCCCCCCCTGTCCGCCTCCAAACGCCCGCGCGACGCGTACGAGTTTCCGGACGATGACGTGGATGAAAATGCACCGTCTCCTTCCGCCCGCGTGCGGACTGCCTTCGTTGCGGCGGCACCCTCCGTGCTCGCGCCATCGCCCGCCGCGCGGCCGCCCACCTCGGTCGCCGTGCCGTCCGCCTCGGCCCGCGTGCGCGGCTCGTGCGGCCCCTTCTCCCCCGGCCACCCCGACCACTCGTCGCCCGCGCCCTCGGGGTCCACCCACAGCGTGGGCGGGCGGGCGGCCGCGCCCGCGGGGGCGGGCCTGTTCTGCATGCTGCTCGGGCGCGAGGGTGAGGAGCAGGAGGCGCAGGGCGCCGACGCAGGCGACGCGCCACCCCACCCCCCCGACGCGCGCGCCGCCACCCCCGAACGCCCGCGCACCGCGCCTCAGCCCGATGGCGCCGCGGTGGTCGTGCCTTCTGCGGGCGGGGCGTCGCCCTCGACGCCGCCTGATGATGGTGGCGGCGGCGGCGGGTCGACCGCGCCCCCGCGTCCGCACAGCGGCGAAGTGTCGTCCCTCTCCGACCGGGGCGCCGCCGCCCTGGCGGCGGGCCGCCCAGCCCCCCCAGCGGCGCGCGACGTTGCCACCTCGCCGCGGCGGCTGGCGGCTGCCAACGTGGCGACGGGGGCGGGCTCTGCGTGCGCGCGCCCTGTGGCCGCGACGGCTGCCCACCCCCCCACACGCGGCGCTGCGAACGCCGCCGCTCACGCCGCCCTGCGCGCCGCCGAGCCGCGCCCCCGCTCCTCCGCGCGCGGTGCCTCGGTGCCCGCCTCCTCCGCCTGCGCCTCCGACGGCGTGGCCACGGGGTCGGGCTACCGCGGCGTGGCGGTGGCGGTGGGTGCAGGCGCGGCCGGCGTGCCGCCGCCGCGCGATGACGCTAATTCCGCCGCCACGCGCCGCGTGCCGGGCCTCCAAATCGTGTGCGGCACCACGGTGGCCGCCTTGGCCATCACCACGCGCCGCGTGTCCACCGACGCGGGGTTGGCGGTGCCGGGGGCTGCGTTCGTTGCTGCCTGCCGTGGCAGCGCGTCTGCCGCCTCCACCCCCTGGCACGCCGACACGCCCGACGGCTGGGACGCCCCCCCGCCCCCCGCCAACAGGTGGAAGGAAGCCGTACAACCGCGCGCCGTGCGCCCCGACGGCAGCGAGTACTGGGGCGACGGCCTGCGCGCGTCGCTCGTGGCCGCCGACCGGTCGCGCCGCGGCGACGGCGCTGCGCGCTGCCTGCCCCTGGACGGCCGCCCCGCCCCGGTGACGGGCTCGGGGCCCGTGCCTCCCGTGCCGGCTCTGCCGCCAGGCGTGGGCGGTGGCGAGCCACGCGTGGCACGGGCGGCGGCGCCACCTGCTGCTTCCGCTGCTGTCGCGCCCGCCGCTGTTGCTCCCCCCACCAACCGCCCCGCCGGCCTGGCCGGCATGGCCCTGCCCACCACAACGGATGGTCCCGCCCCCTCGGCTGCGTTCGCATTCACGGTGGCGTCTCCAGCCGGCGTGGCTGCCGTCGCAGCACTGGCCGCCCAAGCGCGCCCCGTGGCCACGGCGCGCTCCCCCGTCCGCCCTGGCGCCGCCTGCGCCGCCACCAGCGGCCTGCGGTCGCCACCACCACCCCTGTCGGGGGCGGCGCCACCCTCCGCCCGGCCGTCCCCATTCCTGGCGGCTCTGCCCAACCTGGGCGGGGTGGGCACCCCTGCCTCCCTCAACGCCATCGGCGCCCTGGCGTCCGACGTGGGGCCCGACTTTGCGCTGGACCTGGTGGACGAAATTCTGGCAGATGTGGGAGGGGGTGGGGCCGGAGGGCTGCCCCACTCATTCGCTTCTGCTGGGGGGGGCGCCGCCGGCACGCCGCGCGACGATGAGGCCGCCTCCCCCGCCACCTGGGCCGTTGCTGGCGGCCGGGGTCGCGGTCGGGGTGGTTGTGGCCGCGGCCGCGGCCGCGGCCGCGGCGGCCGCGGCGGCCGGGGCGGCCGCGGCGCGGTGGCCGCCGTTGACCCATCCCCGCTCGGAGGTACCGCGCCGCCACCACCCCCGCCCACCCGCAAACGCCCCACCCCCTACGCCGCCGCCGGCGACGACTCCGCCGGCGACGACGACCGCGACTCCTCCCCCGGCATCGCGGGCCGCGTGGGGAGGCGACCGCGGCGGGCGACCGTGCCGGGTCATGACGTCGTGCTCGCCCTCGAAGCCGCCCCCACAGACTCGGACGACCCCGCTGATGGCGGTGGTCGCGACGGTGGCGCGCGTTACTCCTCGCCCCGCGTCACGCGCAGCAGGGCTGTCGGCGACGGCGTGAGTGCAGGCGCCGCCGCGCTCGCGCCGCCGCCCGCGCCCCCCGCCCCTGCCGCCGCCCGTGGTCACTGACACTTCCCCGCACCGCCCTCCCCCAACCACCGGCGCCGCCCGGGGGCGTGGCTGGCGTGGGCGTGGACGTGGATCGCGCGGGCGCGGGCGGTGGACGCCCCAAGCGCGCGCGGCGGCCGCACAGCGACAGCTCGACCGCCTGAACGAGGCGCGCGCGGCGGGGGGGCTGCCCCCGCTGGGCGAGCTGCCGTCCGACAAGGACGCTGTCAAGAGGTTGTGGTCGCAGGCGGAGGGTGGGGACGGCGGCGACGGTGGCGGCATGGCTGTCGCTGCAGCGTCGTCGCCCTGGCGGGCCGCGCCCGTCGCCGACGAGCCGGCCGCCGCCGCCGCGTCGTCGCCCGCCGCCCCCACCGCCCACCCGCCTGCCGCTGACGGCGGAGACAACGACCAGGACATCGGCGCGCCGTCTACCGCCCCCCTGCCCGTCGCCGCCCGCACCCAGACCCTCTCCGAGGGGTCTGGTGACTCGGGCGGCAGCGTGGAGCCGTCGTCATCGGCGCGCTCGCGCTCGCCGCGGTCGGCGTCGCCAGCCGCGCGGTCGAGGTCGCGCACGCCTCGCGCGACGCCGCGCGCGCGGGCGGCGTCGGTGTCGCGCCCGCACGCGTCGCACGACGACGATGGCGATGCGCGCACGCCGCGCCCCGCCGCCTCCGCCCCCGTCCTCTCCCCCACCGTCGTCATGGGGGGCGACGACCCCGACTCCTCTTTCCTGCGCATCGCGGGGTCGACCGCCCCCGGCAAAACGGTGAGTGAGGGGGCGACGCTGTCCGAAGCGCGGCGCAGCGCGCGCGACGCTGACGCCGACGCGACCAGCGGCCGCCGCACCGGTGGCGGCGACGACGACGGCGACGACGGCGAAGAGGATGTGCCCTACGTGTCCCTGCCCTACATGATGAGTGGCGCCGAGGGTGGCGGCGTCGCCGGCGGCGAGAGCGGCGACTCGGGCGAACCGTCGCGCGCGCGCGCGCGGCGCGGAGCAGAGGCTACGCTCCGCGGCGGCGGCGGCGACAGCGCGCAGCGCGGGGCACGCGTCAGCGTGCGCGGCGCCTCGCGCGCGGCCGGTCGCCCCGGCGCACACGCTGCAGCAGCCGCCGGCCGAGGGTGGTGGCGCGCGGCCACAGGCGTCGTCTGCGGCGCCCCGTCACGGAGGCTCGGCCGTCGTGGGCGCCGCCCCCACCCACCGCCCGCAAGACTCGTCCGCGCACCCGTCCCGCCCGCAAGCGTCGTCCCCCGGCGCGCCACGGCCGGCCGGCCGGTCACTCGGCCCCTTTGTCCCCGCCCCCGTCGCGGGCGCCCCCCCCGAAGACGCCCTCCTGGCCCAAGTCTCCGCCACCCTGGCCTCCCTGGCGGCCGCGTTGTCCGCCGCGGGCGGTGACCGCGGTCAAGTGCGGGAGGTGCGGTTCGTCGTGCGCCCGCGCGTCCCGCGCTCGGTTGACCTGCTTGAAACCCTCTGGTCGTTGTGGGGGGCGGCGCGGGGCGCGCGACTGATGGTGGAGTTGGGCGACCCCGGGGTTGACAACGTGCACGTGCGGCTGCAGAGTGCAGAGTGGGCGTAGAGAGAGAGAGAGTTTTGGGGGGTGTTGTGTGTTTCTTCTTTTTTGGTTTCGTCTTCCCCCTTCGTTTCATGTTTCCCTCCACCCAAACGACACGCCCCCCCCTTTTTTTCTTGCACGAGCATTTTGTGCTACCCTTGTGAATCAGGGGCACGACGGTTTTGCCGACGCTTCTTTGTGTGAAAAAATGAATGCGAAAACAACAGCCCGAAACGGGAAAAGAAAACGTATTCACAGCGACGCAGCGTTTTTCGGCAATCGCGCGCGTCTCTGCGCTCATTCCCCTCGCGCGCCACGCTCTCGCACCCGTCCGCGCGCCTGCGTGAGTATACGCACACTCCTCCTCACGACGAGGAGAGCGCATACTTTTTTGGCAACAACAAAAAGGGCGCGCTCCCAAACGAAACAAAAAACAAAACAATGCCGACACCGACGTCGGCGACCACCACCAGCGTGACCAACGCGTACGCTGAGCTGGGGGTGCCCCCCACCGCGGACGCGGCCACCATACGCGGTGCGTGCAGTTATGTTTGTGGATTGGAGTTGGGGGGAGGATCATCAACAAAAACGTCGCACTCGCCCCTCACGCTCCTTTCCCCACACCAGCCGCCTACCGCAAGCTTGCCCTCGCCCACCATCCCGACAAGGGAGGCGCCGCCGATGCTGCTGCGTTTGCGAGGGCGGCCACCGCGCACGCGATCCTGGCGGACCCCGCGCGCAGGGCAGCACACGATGCGGCGCTGCGCAGCGGCGGCGGCGCGGCCTCCGAACCCCTTGACAACATCACCGTTGACCCCGCCTCCCTGTCCGTCGTGGACGCCGCCTGCCTGTCCCTATTTGCCAAGCTGGGGGTGCGTGTCGCCCACGCGCCGCCGCCCAGCCTGCTGGAGGCGGCGCGGGTGGGCGACGTGGCCGCGACCCACCTGCCGTGGACAGTCGGCGGCGCGGCCGCAGCCGCCGACGGCGCCACCACCAGTGCCGCCCTCTCCGGCACCGTGGACCGCGGCGCCGCCGCCTGGTTCGAGGTGCCCCCTCCGCCGGCTGGCACGTCAGCGTCCGCGTTTGCGGCCTACTCGCGCGGCGGGTCGCGCGTGCAACTCCTCCTCTTCGAACCCTCCACCACCGCCTCCCCGTCCGGTTGGGACCTCGTCGCCGCCGCTGACTCCACCCCCACCGTGGGTGGCGGCCAGCTGGCCGCCCTGTTTCCGGGGCTGCCCTTTGCCACGCTGCGACTCGAGCCGCCATCGTCGGCGGCCGCGGCCGACGCGGCGCTCGCCATCGCGGGCGCCACCCCCGCCGCCCGCGTGCTGAGGTCGCTGGATGGCATGACCCCTCGCGAGACGCTGCCGCTCGTGACGGGGGCATCACTGCTGGCGGTGGTGGGGGGCAACATGTGGCGTCGCGCTGCGTTCACGGTGAGAGCCGTGGCTATTGAAGAAGACACGCCGCCAGCAGCCACTGCGGCACCACCAACTCCCATCCGAGACCCGTTGACCGCCCTGCGTGCCGCCGAAGACGCCCTCCTGGCCAAACGGTCCAAGCTGGGCGGGCTGGAGGCGGGGTACCGGGCGGCCGAGGCGGCGTTGAAAAAGGCAGCAGATGAAATCGCGGCGGCAGGCGGCGAGGTGGACGCCCTGCTGGCGGCGCGGGATGCGGCCTACCTGGACGTGCTGGGTCTGCTGCCTGGGCCGGCCAAAAAGTGATGGAGAGCGGGGGGTGGTTTAGCTTTTTGTTGGGTTTGGTTGTTAGGACGATTAAAGAAAAAAACAGAAACACACGATTCACTTGGGCAGCTGGCCCTCACTCTCCGTGGACCGGGGCATCGTCTCCCCCGCCTTCACCAGGCCCGCCAGGGCGGCGTCCACGGCGGCCGCGTTCAGGCCGTCGAGCAGGGTTTTGGCTTCCGCGCCAAAGTCGTAGCGCGCGATCGCAGCCGCGGCCGCGCCATCAGCTTCGCGCACCAGCAGGGGGAAACCCGGGTTGGCTTTCTTGAGGTCGGCCAGGGAGGAGGCCAGGAAGTCGCTGTGTGTTTTGGTGGGGGTGAGTGAGTGGGGGTGTGTGCCTGCGTCCGGCTGTGGCGTGTGCCTTGTTTTCGCTCCACACTCACCGCGCGCCCTTGCTGCCGGGCGACGTAGCGCTCAAGTGTATCCTGTGGGCGGTGGATGGTGGAGAGAGGGGCGTGAGAGAAGGGCGCGGGGATCGACGCCCCACATTTGGGGTGTGCGCGGCTGCCGCGCACACACTCTCCCCGCGCCCACACGCACCGCAGCTCCTGCAGGTTGCGAGAGAGAGCACCGCGCCACGCCATGGTGGGAGCAGAGTGAAAGTGGGGACGGGGAGCGCGACGGCAGAAAACAAGTTGAAGTGTGACGAACAAAAACGGCGTTCGCGACCGCTGCACTTCCGCACACCCAATGGCGAAGACCACGCGCTTGGGAGCCGCCCTGGCCGTCTCTGCCGCGGCCGTCGCGATCAGCCGAGGCCCACCAGCCACCATCAGCCTACCCTCCACCTCCCTGCCGCTGGTGGACGCGCTGGGCGTGCTGGTGACCCCGCTCCCAAGCCTTCCACCTGATACGCTGACTTCGGCCACTGTTGTCCCCGGCACAGCGTCCATCACCGGCTGCGAGACGCCGGCAGTAGCCCCCGACGGCACGCTGTACGCGGCTGACCAGCATGGGCGTCTGTTTTCCGTGCGCCGTGGCGCTGCCACTCTGCTGACCACGCTGCCCGGCCGCCCGCTCGGTGCTGCCGTCACCCACGGCGGCGCCACCCTCATCCTAGCGTCCGCGGGCGTCGGCCTGCTTTCCGTGGACACGCGCTCCGGCGCTGTCAGCCTGCTGACGGCGGCTGCGAGTGATGGACCCCGCGTGTTGTTCGCCAACACTGTCTTTCCCCTCGCCAATGGATCCATTCTCTTCAACGACTCCCTGGACGCGCCCCCTCCTCCTCTAGCCACGCCGGGTGCACCCTGGCGCGCGCTGGAGGGGGCGGCGGGGGCGTTGTTTTCGGGAAGAAAGGCGGGGCGGCTGCTGCGGTTTGACCCTCCAGCAACGACCGTCACTCTTGCCTCCGGCCTCTGGTTCCCCAACGGCGTCGTGTCCACGGATGGAGGGGAGACTGCAATCGTGGCTGAAACGCATACCGCCCGGCTGGTGCGCGTCCACGTGGCGAGCGGCGCAGTGACAACCTGGGGCCCGCCGCTGCCGGGGTGGCCAGACGGCCTCGCTCTCTCCCCAGACGGCCGCCGCCTCTACGTCGCCATCGTGGGCGCCCCCCCCAACCCGGCCGCCCACGCCGACCTGACGCGCCGGCGCTGGCTGCGTGCGATCGTGGCGGCGTTGCCGGCGGCCCTGGTGGACAAGGCCAACCCACCGACCGGGCTGGTGCTGATTTTGAACGCGGCGACGGGGGAGGTCGTGGCAGCGGCAGCGGACACAGAAGGCAGAACGGTGGCGGGGGTGACGGCTGCTGTGCCTGACGGGAGAGGAGGGCTGCTGCTGGGGTCTCTGTCTGCGGAGGGGGTGAGGAGGGTCGCGGAAGACGTCTCTTTCAACAAATAGTGATGATGCAAAAGAGTGAAAACTCGAGCTCACATCGACCCTCCCCCCTCACTCTCTTTTGCCTAGGCCCGCACACCAAATTCTCCGCCTCCCCCTTTTTCCAGCGCCGTCCCACTCCAGATTTCACGCACGAAACCGCGTGACGCGTGACGCGCCCCGGGGAGGGCTGGGGCCAACACAGAAAAACACAGAGAATGGCGCAACCGGCGTCGCCTGGCCGCCTGGTGGACGAGCTCAGCCGCCGGCTGAGCGCGGCCACCGTGGACGACGTGAGTGTGTGTGTGTGTTTGTGTGTGTGGCATGTGTTTGTGTGTGGGGCAGGGGGGGCGTGGCCAAGCGTGGGCGCGGGCGGCGCGAGTCGAGGGGACCGCATTTTCGCCCTCACCGACCCTCGACCTTCGTTCCCCCACCCCACACAGGACCCACCCCCCCACGACGCCGACGATGACGCCCCCGCCGCCGTCTTCTTCTGCGACGCGCACCACGACCCGGGCGAACCCTCCACCTCGGCGTCCTCTTCCTCCGCGCTGACCGCCCCGGCCGACGGGTCGCGCTGGCGCAAGCGCGAGCGCACGAAGACGACCGCCGTCGCCCTAGTGCTGTGCCTCAACATCGGGGTCGACCCCCCGGATGTGGTGCGCATTTCTCCGTGCGCTCGCCTAGAGTGCTGGGTGGACCCTCTGTCCATGGCGCCCCCGAAAGCCTTGGAAACGGTGGGCAAAAACTTACAAGCCCAGTACGAGCGGTGGCAACCCCGCGCCCGGTACCGCATGCACCTGGACCCCACCCTGGACGACGTCAAGAAGCTGGCGACTGGGTGCAGGCGTGCAGCCAGGGGCGAGAGGGTTTTGTTCCACTACAACGGCCACGGCGTGCCGCGCCCCACCGCGAACGGCGAAGTGTGGGTCTTCAACAAGTCGTACACTCAATACATCCCGCTGTCGGTGTACGACTTGATGGCGTGGGTGGGGACGCCGTCCATCTACGTGCTGGACTGTGGGGCGGCGGGGTTGGTGGCTGCCTCGTTTCGCGCGTTTGCGGCGCAGAGAGCCGCGGAGCGTGGTGCCCCGCCGTCTGCCGACCCACTCGCCGACGCCATCCTCCTGGCCGCGTGTGGCGCGCATGAAGCGTTGCCCCAAACGCCCGACCTGCCGGCCGACGCGTTCACCGCGTGCTTGACGACCCCCATCAAGGTCGCGCTGAGGTGGCACGCGTCGCGCTCCCCCCTGGCCGCCGACGGTGTGACTCGCGACCTGGTCGACCGCATCCCCGGCAAAGCCACCGACCGGAAGACGCCCCTGGGTGAGCTCAATTGGGTGTTCACGGCGGTGACAGACACGATTGCGTGGAACGCGCTGCCGCGAGCACTGTTTGCGCGCCTCTTCCGTCAAGACTTGTTAGTCGCCTCCCTCTTCCGCAACTTCTTGCTGGCAGAGCGCGTCCTCAAGTCGGCTGGCGTGACGCCGAGGTCCCATCCCGCCCTGCCGCCGTGCGCGGGGCACCCGCTGTGGCTCGCGTGGGATGCTGCAGCCGACGCGTGCCTCCTCCAGCTCCCCTCCCTCCTGGCCGGCGGTGGTGAAGCCGCCTTCACGCCGTCACCCTTCTTTGCCGACCAGTTGACAGCGTTCGAACTGTGGTTGGAGCGGACGGCGGCCGCGGGTGGCGGGGCGAGTGGCGGCGGCGCCGCGCGTGGTGGTGCCGCCTCGCGCTCCACCGCCCTCCCCCCGGGGACCCGCCCCCCCGAACAACTGCCCATCGTCCTCCAAGTCCTGCTGTCCCAGGCGCATCGACTGCGTGCCCTTGCCCTGTTGGCCAGGTTCCTGGACCTGGGCGCGTGGGCGGTGGACCTGGCGCTGTCTGTTGGCATTTTTCCTTACGTTTTGAAATTGCTCCAAACCACTGCCGCCGACTTGCGAGGCACGTTGACCTTCATCTGGGCCAAAGTTTTGGCGCTGGATACATCCACTCAAGCCGACCTGGCCAAGGATGGGGGCCAACTGTACTTTGTGCGGCAACTGGACGCGCCTGAAGGTGAGGCGGCTGCAGCGGCGGCCGCTGCAGCGGTCGACTCTGGCCTGCCGCCGCCCCCACCCCCCCCCGGCTCCGCCGCCCGCGCCCACGCCGCCTTTGTGCTGGCCGCCATGTGCGACGGCCACCCCCGCGGCCGCGCCCTGTGCGCGTCGGCAGGCGTGCTGGAGATTCTGACGACTCGGCTCGCTGCGGCCGCTGTGCGCGGCCCTCCCCCTCCGCGCCGCCCTTCGCCCCAGCCGCCTTCTCTCGACCCCCTGCCCCCCGCCACCGGCGGCGTGGATGGCGATGCCGAGGGTGGCGATGCCCTGCTCCTCCAGTGGCTGGCCCTGGCGCTGGGCGCGTTGGTCGATGGTGCCCCCCCCGCTCGCCGCAGCGGCCGCCGACCGCGGCGCGCCCGCGGCACTCGCCTCGTTACTCCAGTGGGACGACCCCGAGACACGGGCGGCCGCCGTGTTTGCGTTGGGGCGGCTGGTGTGCCTGGATGATGCCGGCTTCCTGGCGGAGCATGCCGCATCGGCGGCGGCCGCGGCCGCGGCCACCGACGGAGGAGACCCCGACGCGCCTCTCCCGCCGCCCCCTCCCCCGCCCCCGCCTCCCCCCGTCGATGCAGCCGCCTGCGCCGCCGCTGAAGCCGCAGCCGCGGACGCCATCCTCACAGTCGCGGGGGATGGGTCCCCCCTGGTGAGGCGCGAGGTGGCCGCGTCACTGTCGCGCGTCGCGGCCGCGTGTGGCGCAGACGAGTGGGCGGCCGCCCTTTCCGCCGCCCCCCCCCGCCGGCGGCACGGCCGCCGCCGGCCGCACCGACACGCTGGCCGCCAGAGTATTGACCGCCTTGGCCGCCCTGGCGGCCGACCCGGCGCCCGGGGTGGCGGCCGCCGCGGACGCCGCGCTGCGGGCAGCAGGCGTCGACGTCGAGCCGGTGCCGGGCGCCGTGGCGGCTCCCCCCCGCCCCCCACCTCCCACCCCCGGCATCGATGGCTCCGGCGGCGCCCGCGGTGGCTACGGCTCGGCAGGCGCCTCCGGTTCCGGGGTGGCGGGCACGTCTGGCGGGTCGAGGTGGAAGCCGCTGGCATGGCGCGCGGCCGCCGCCGCGGCCGTCGCGGCGGCCGACCGCGCGGCGGCCGCGGGCTCCTCTGTCCCGCGCGCGGGGTCGGCCGCTGGCTCCGCCCCGGGCTCGCCCGTGGGGTCGCCCCCCTCGCGCGTCCCACCCACCGCGTGGCCCCCCTTTGTGCTGCGCGCGTCGTCGGACGTGCCAGGGGAGGGCAGTGGCGGCGGCGCAGGGCGGTCGCCGTCGGACGACCTCGCGACCGGCGGCACCCAGACCCCCCCCCCGCCCCCGCTCCCTCCTCTCCCGCCCTCCGCAGCCTACGCGGCCGCACGATCCAAGTTTTGCGCGCCCATGCTGGCCCGGTCGGGCGCCGGGTGGGCGGGCGTCCCCCCCCCCGCGGGCAGGCCGCGCGACCCGGCGCTCACCGCCGCGCGGGAACGCGAGCGCGCCGCCGCGCGCGCCCAGTGTGGACGAGCCTACGCGGCCGGCGCCCGCGTCGTAGACACCGCCATCGTCAGCGTGGAGACGGGGGTGCCGGCGACGGAGGCGCTCGCGCTGCACCCGTTTCGCGCGGCGCTCGCGGCAGCCGGCGCGGACGGCGTGCTGCGCGTGTACGCCTCCCCCGCCGTGGGTGGCGAGGGCGGCGCCCCAGGCGTGGCCGCCCCCGCCTGCACCAACGCGTTTGCGCTGGATGGCCCCTCTGCCCCACCCGCCGCCGACGCGGCGCCACTCCCCGCTGCCGCCGCCGCTGCGCGCGCCGCCCGCCCGCGCGGCGCGCCCGCCCTCTTCCTGCTGAACGAGACTCACGCCTCTGTTTTGGTGGCGGGCGGGGCGGATGGTGCGGCGCGGGTGTGGCGCGACTGGTCGTTCCGGGGGGCGCAGCGGTTGGCGTCGGCGTGGCAGGCGGCGCCCCTGCTGCCCGAAGGCGGCGGCGGCGCCCCCACCACCACCACCTACCTGCCCGCCTGCTACGCCCTGGACGCGGCCCGGGGCGGCCTGTACGCGGGAGGCGCGGGTGGTGGCGCCACCGTGGCGCTGTGGTCGCTGTCGGCAGAGCGGCGCGCGGCCACGCTGACCGCCACCCTCCCCGGTGCCCCCGCCGCCGCCGTCGCCCAGCTGGCGGTGGCGGCGGCCCCGGGTCCCCCCCTGGTGGCCGCCGGCCTGGGTGACGGCGCGGTGGTGTTGCTGGACGCGCGCGCGCCACGGTCCGCAGTGTGCTCAGTGCGCGCGCGCGCGACCCCGGCCCCCCTGGCCGGCCTGGTCGCCGGCCCGGGCGGCCGCCCCCACCAACTCGTCACCGCCTGCCCTACGGGCGAGCTGGCCTTCATCGACTGGCGCCGCGCGGGCGATGGCGCCCCCCCCGCCGTCGGCGTCACCGCCACCGTGGCTGCCCACTCCACGGGGGGTCTGTCCGCCCTGGCCGCCCACCCGCACGCCCCCCTGCTGGCCACGGGCACCACGTCCCAAGTCGTCAAGCTGTGGTCGGCGAGCGGGGACCCACTGGGCACCGTGAGGGCGCATGGCCCCCTGCTGTCGGCGCACCCTGGGGCGGTGGCCGCCCTCGCCTTCCACCCGTACCGCGGCCTGCTGGCGTCGGCGGGGCGGGACCCGTTCATTGCCATCTTTCCGGTGGCGCCGGTGGGGAGGTGAAGAGAGAGAGAGAAGAGAGAGTTTGTGTGTGTTTCTTTCCGACGTTTTTGTTTGTTTGTTTGTTTCCTTTTTTTGTGAACTCGACACAGGGGAGCGGTGTTAACATTTGCGTCCTCTCTTTTCAAGGGCAGCACGGGCAGAGGAGGTGAACGCATGCGCTGGAAAAAAAAAAGGAAAAACAAACACAACACAACACGCCCCTCTGGCCAGCCTCAATTTTTTCACGGCACCGCCTCTTTTCGCGCGCCCACTTTGCACAACCCCGGGCCCCGGGCCCCGGGCCCCGCCCCCCGATCAACAGCGCAGCAGGCACACGCACACAGTGTGTGTGGGTGCCACACGCAGGAAGAAAGCCACATCTCCCAGCGTGGTGCGCGCACGTTAAAACCGGGCAGCAAAAAAAACGCGGGGGGGGGGGGTCGCGCGCGGACGCACTGAGCCCGCGCGTGCTTCTTTCTCTCATCACCCCCCACAACCACGCTCAGAACTCGTCCGCGCCCTCCTCCTCGGCCTCGGCAGGGCCCTCCGCCCCCACCTCCGAGTAGTCGCGCTCCAGGGCGGCCAGGTCTTCGCGCGCCTCCGAAAACTCGCCCTCCTCCATGCCCTCCCCCACGTACCAGTGCACAAACGCGCGCTTGGCGTACATGAGGTCAAACTTGTGGTCCAGGCGGGAGAAGACTTCCGCGATGGCGGTGGAGTTGGAGATCATGCAGACGGCGCGCTGCACCTTGGCCAGGTCGCCACCCGGGACGACGGTGGGCGGCTGGTAGTTGATGCCGCACTTGAACCAGGTCGGGCACCAGTCCACAAACTGGATGGTGCGCTTGGTCTTGATGGACGCCACCGCCGCGTTGACGTCCTTGGGGACAACGTCGCCCCGGTACATGAGGCAGCACGCCATGTACTTGCCGTGGCGCGGGTCGCACTTGGCCATCATGGACGCGGGCTCAAACGCGGAGTTGGTGATCTCGGCCACCGACAGCTGCTCGTGGTAGGCTTTCTCGGCCGAGATGATGGGGGCGTACGACGACAGCATGAAGTGGATGCGGGGGTAGGGCACCAGGTTGGTCTGGAACTCGGTGACGTCGACGTTGAGCGCGCCGTCAAAGCGCAACGACGCGGTGAGCGACGAGATGACTTAGGCGATCAGGCGGTTGAGGTTGGTGTAGGTGGGGCGCTCGATGTCCAGGGAGCGGCGGCAGATGTCGTACACGGCTTCATTGTCCAGCATGACGGCGACGTCGGTGTGTTCGAGCAGGGAGTGGGTGGACAGGACCGAGTTGTAGGGCTCGACGACGGCGGTGGAGACTTGGGGCGACGGGTAGACGGTGAACCCCTGCTTGGATTTCTTGCCGTAGTCCACAGACAGGCGCTCCAGCAGCAGGGAGCCCAGGCCGGAGCCGGTGCCACCCCCCACCGCGTTGAAGACGAGGAACCCCTGGAGGCCGGTGCAGTTGTCGGCAAGCTTGCGGATGCGGTCGAGCGCGACGTCCACGATTTCTTTGCCGATCGTGTAGTGCCCCCGCGCAAAGTTGTTGGCGGCGTCCTCCTTGCCCGAGATCAGCTGCTCCGGGTGGAACAGCTGGCGGTAGGCGCCGGTTCGGACTTCATCGATGACGGTGGGCTCCAGGTCGAGGAAGACGCAGCGCGGGACGTGCTTGCCGGCCCCCGTCTCGGAGAAGAAGGTGTTGAAGGCGTCGTCGCCGGCGCCCAGGCCGACGTCGGGGGGCATCTGGCCGTCGGGCTGGATGCTGTTGGGGAGGGAGGGGAGGGGAGGAGGTGAGGGAGGGCGGTCGCTGTCGCGAGGCTCTTTGTCTCCCCGACCGCGGGCGCGGCATTGCTTCACGCCGCCCGTCCTCCTCTCCCTCCCATCTCCTCTCCCTATTCTCACCCGTGCTCCAGGCAGTAGAGCTCCCAGCAGGCGTTGCCGACCTGGATGCCTGAGTGTGTGCGCGAGGGGCGGTGAGCCAAAAAAACGCGGGCGATGCTAAAAAAGGAAACAAAACGATGGGGCGTCGCCCGCCCCCATCTTTCCCTCTTGCACCCCCCCTCCCTCCACACGCGACACACAGAGTGTGTCGCACGCCGGTAGGTGGGGTCAGATGGGAGGCAGGGGGCGTGTCAGAGGCAGGAGAAAGGCAGAAAAGTGGGCAGACGGGCCGCTCGCGCCGTTGCCTCCCATCACCACTCACCGGCCTGGCCGATGTGCAGCGAGATGACTTCACGCATGGTTTGGGCTTGTGTTTGTGTGCGTGTGTGAAAGAAAGGAAGGCGAAGGAGGCAGGAAGGCTCGTCTGGCAAACGGCGATGAGGGGCCGAGAGAAGACGAGAGGACGGGGGTGTGAAAGAGCGACGGCTATTCGCACAAAAAAAAAACAGGCAAGTCCACGCAGCCTGCGCACCTCTCGCACCGCTGGCGCGTCTGCTTGTGGTCGCGCCGCCCATCGCAGGGCGTCACCCACGCCCCACGCTGCCCGGGGCGAGGGAGGCCGCGCCGTCCTTGAAATTGGCTAGCACACATGCCGGCCGCGCGGCAGCCGGCCGCCTCCTCTTCCTTACCTCTCACATCCGACGCGTCCGTCTATGTGACTGGACCCGCCACCGTCACTGTTAGCCGGGGCCGCGGCTGGACGGGGGGGTGGCACGTGCCCGCGGGCGCGTCGGTCGACGTGCCGCCCGGTGCGGTCGCCACGTTTGAGCCCACTCCTTTAGACGCTGACGATGTGCCGCGGTCTGCAGACGCAGACACGAGGTGTGTGAGTGTCACGCCGCCTGACGCGGCCTGCACAGCCCCCCCGCCGCGTGCGCCGTTGCCGCTGCCGCCCGCGTGGCGTGCGGCGGCAGCGTCTTTTGCGGCTGCTGTGACAGCGGCGGCAGACGCCAACACACGCTCACCGTGTGTGGCCATAGTGGGCCCCAAAGGGGTGGGCAAGTCGACGCTGGCGCGGCTGCTGGCCAACGAAGCGCTGAGTGCGGCCGCGGCACACGCGGCCACCCACCTTCACTCTGGCCGGCCCGCGGCCATCGTGTGGCTGGACGGCGACTGTGGTCAACCCGAGTTCACGCCGCCGGGGTTAGTGAGTGGGCACACGCTCACACAACCAGTTGTGGGGCTGCCGCCGTCCCACGCGCGCGCGCCGAGCGCATCGTTTTTCGTTGGCGCCCCGTCTCCCGGCCCCTGTCCGGCACGCTACGCCGCGTGTGCGGCCGCTCTGGTTGACTGGCACACACGCGAGTGCGAGCCCGGGGTGGCTGCCACCATTGTCAACACGCACGGCTGGGTGCGGGGAGCAGGTCTGGATGCAACCGCGGCCCTGCTGTCCCCACTCGCCCCCACCCACATTCTGGTGCTGGTATCCCCCAACCCCCGGCGCAACGCGCCCCCTGCGCCCTGGTGGGGGCCACGGGAGGCGGGGGGCGCTGCCACCCCCGCCGTCGCCACACTGGCCGCGGCGGAGTGGGGCGGCGCCTATCTTGCTCCCGACGACAGCGCCGACCCTCGAGCCTCTCCCTGGCTGCCGTTTGTGCGGGCGGCGGCAGGGTTGGCGCCCGCATCCACTGCCTCGCTGGCCGCCTCGTTGGCAGAGGCGGCGGCCGCGCTGGCGGCCGCGCGCCCGCGGCTTGCGCCTTTAGACGCGCTCCCCCTCGCCTTTGTGGGGGGAGGGGTGGATACACCGCCCCCCGACCAAGCTCTGCGCGTCGTCAATTGTGGCGTGGTGGCGCTGGCGACTGGACGAGACGGGCGGAGTGGCGGCGGCCCCCGCGCGCGTCATCGGCTTAGCGATCGTGCGCAGCGTCGACGCGGCGCGCGGCCCCGCCGGCACGCTGCACCTGCTGACGTCTGTGTCAGAGTCCGACCTCAGCCATGTGGCAGAACTGCAGGCGGGTGCGCTGGAGATGCCTCCCGCCATGCTTGCCGGGGGGGGCGGCATCGCGGCATCCCCCTACCTGGCCCCCTGGTGTTTAACCGCGGCCGGGGGCAGTGGCGGCCGGGCGGCGCGGTCGCGTAATGACCTGCCGCGCGCGGGGCAGCAGGCACGGTAGAAGAGAGGGAGGAGGTTTGTTTGTTTTTCGGTTCTCAGTCGTAAAAAAAAACATTCTTTCACTAAAATCAAAGCCATTTTGCTTGTACAGCATTCTCTCTAACTAAAGTGGCAGCCCGCCCTGCGACCGTACCGACCCGGGGCCGCCGGCGCCACCGCCACCGTCGCGCGATCCTGTCAACTCGACACTCACCCCACCACCCTCCTTGCCACCCGCAGCTCCCGCCACGCCCGCGGCAGCCGCCGCCGCTGCCCGCCTCAACGCCGCCCCCAGAGGGATGTCGGCCAGCTCGCGCTGCAGGCAGACCCACTCCGACCCCGCGGCCGCGCCCCGCGCAGCCAGCCGCGTTGACGACCCACCAGGCCGCGGTGCGGGGGAAGCCGCCTACCACGCAACACAGCACCAGGTGGATGCCGTACAGCGTGGTGGTGAAATCGAGGCACTTTTTGGCGCGCTCCACGAGCGCGGCGACCGCGACCGCAGCGCCCAACGCGGCAGCCGCGTTCGCGACGACCGCCATCCACCCCGTGAACGAGCCAAAGTCCATCTTGGAGGAGGAGAAGACGTGGGCCAGGGTGACGCCGCCGTCGCCGGCGTAGGGGCCTGTGGGGGGGGTCGGGGCGGAAGGAGGGCGGTCGCATCGGTTTTTCGATTCGGCGATGCGGTGGTGTCACGCTCTCTGCCCCTCACCCCTCTCTCACGCCGCCCACAGCACGACCACACACACACAACCACGCACCCACAAGCACCGCCAGCAGCGCCCCCAGCAGCGCGTAGAAGGCGGCCTGCAGCGCCACGATCTGGGCGAGGATGACGGCGGGGTCCCACACGTAGGCGCCGCGCCACATGGTGTGTGGTGGTCGTGGAAGGGAGTGGAGCGTGGGATGAGTGGAGAGAGAGAGAGAGGAGGCGGGCGCACAACGCGCACAGCGATGCTCTCTTCGAAACCCGCTCGCTTTGTGTCTTCGTTTTCAGAGCCACTCTCCCCCTCTCTCCTCTCTCTCCTCTACCCCCCCCACGCGCTCTGGCAGTGCGGGCACGCCGCCGCCCGCGCGCTGGACCTGAACCACTTGAACAGGCAGGCGCCGTGGAACCGTTTGCCGCACGTGCGGCACGCGTGGCGGGGTAGGCCGCCCCCGCCTGCGGTCGCGACGACGCTGTAGCAGATGAGGCACTCCTCCACCCCGGCAAACTCGCGGGCCACGTTGGCCCGCCACAGGTGGACGGCTCCCGCCAGGCCTCCATTCTGGGCGCGCAGTAAGGCGGCGGCGGACAGCAGCCAGCGGCGGACGCGGGCGTCTGGGACGCCGACCGCGCGGCGCACGTCGACCGACGCGCCGCGCAGGGGCCAGGATGCAGGCAGCTTGACCACGAGCTCGAGTGAAGCACCGTCGTCAACCTCCAGGACGGCCACCGCTTCGCGGGCGGCGGGGGACACGCGCACCGTGAAGCCAGCGAGGCCGTCGGCAGGGGCGTCTGGTGCGCCGCGCGTCGCGGCCACGGCGGCCGCCAACTCGCCATCGATCAGGGGCCCACTCTCCACGGCGGCGGCATACTTTTCGATGGAGGACGCCAGGCCGCGCGACCCCACGGCCGCAAACCAAGACCGCGAGGAGGCGGGCAGCAGGCGCAGCGCGGCGCGGAACAGGGGGGCGCCGCCGCGCGCGCCGCCCACGTCGCCGCGCGCGGCCGCGATCGCGCCAGACAGCGTCCAGGCTGTGTCGGTGGAGGCGCCGGCCGCACGGGAAGCTGCAGCCGCTGCAGCTGCGGCGGCTGGGGCGGCGGCGCGCGCGCGCGCGCGGCGCGCGCGGCGCCTCCCCGCGATGCTGCCGCCGCTGCGTCGAGCGGGAGGTCGGCCGCGACACCGTCCAGCACACACGCCAGACCGCCATCCACCGCGTGCAGGGCGGCTGCCAGGGCGGTGCGCTCGGGCGATCCTGGTGGATCGGACTCCAAGCGGGCCAGGGTGAGCGCCCACGCAGCGCGCAGCGCGGGCGGTGGCGGCGGGGCGGGCGACGCGCGCCCGCCGCGCGCGGCACGTGCGCGCGTCGCGGCCGACAGCACGGCCGCCAGCTCGGGGCGCAGGCCAGCGGATTCGAGGGCGCTGGCACCACCGTCATCCACGGCGGCGGCGGCGCCGTCGTCAGAGTCGTAGCCAGAGGACGCGCCGTCGTCGCCATCAACCGGAACGACGACCGCCGCCGCGCGGGGCAGCAACGGCGCCGACGCCAGGAACGCGACCGCTCCCGCGCGCGCGGCGGGGGTCGACGTGGTCAGTGCCAGGGCGGCGGCCGCCGCAAACGCGTCCACGCCTGTGTCTGCGCCCCAGGCGTCGGCTTCTGCTGCTGCAGCGCCCGCGCCCGCGCCACGATCCATGGTGGCCACCTCTGCCAGGGCGCCTCCCGCAGCCGCCCAGGCGGCGGGAGCGGCGTCAAACCAGGTGGAAGCAGCGGTGGCGGCTGGCCCGCCGGCCGCGGCGGCCGCGGCTGCGACCGCACCGGCTGCCAGGGCGAGCCGCGCGGCGTCACTCAGCGCGTCGCGCCACCCATCGGGTTGAGGGGTGGCGGCTGCACCTCCACCACCAAACATCACCAGCTGGGCTTCAAACGCGGCTCCCCACGCGTCCGTGCCGCCAGGTAGAGGGTGCGCGCGCAGGGCGGCTGCCACGGGCGCGCCCGCGGCACGGCGCGCAGCCAGCGCGGGCGCGCCGCCGCCCGCGGCCAGCGGCCTCAGAATCTCAAACGCGGCTGCGGGGGGGGCGTCCGCGGCAGCAGGGCCGGCCAGGGCGCGAGCCGCGCCGACTGCAGCGGCGGTAGTGGCTTCCGCCGCGGACTCTGCCGCTGCGCCTGCCGCTACCACGCCGGTGCGCACGCGCCGCACCAGCAGTGGCCACGCGTCGGGCGGCACATCTTCTGCCGCATACCGGTGCAAAGCAGCCACGAGGGCCGCCAGAGTAGCGGGAATGTCGTCGTCGGCGTCGGGGGCGGCGGCTGGTGTGGGCAGCGGCGCAGGCGCGGCCACGACGCCGCCGCTGCCGTCTGCGCGCACGGCCGCGGCGGCTGCTGCGGCCGCCGCCCGTTCGCCCACCAGCTGACGCATGACGCATGCCACCAGGGCGGTGCGTTCTCGTGGGTCGGCGACCGCGCCCTCGGCCGCGTCCAGAGGCAGTGCGGCCGCGACGCCACGCGCCGCTGCCAGCGCGGCCGAGCGCTCGCTGCCCACTGCCTGCGCCAGCGGCGGCGCCGCATCAACGTCGGCCAGCAGCTTGAGCGTAAGGTCAGGCAGGCCACTGGCCGCCAGGCCGTCGCACCCCGCCCCCCGGAACGCGGCTGCGATGGGCGGCAGCGCGGCGCGCAGCGCGCTGCCCGCGGCCAGCGCGGGCGCAACGCGGTCGCCAAATAGCGCCCTGGCCGCCGCGCTGGCGGGGCCGTCCGCTTCTGTGAGGGAGGTGAGCAGGCGTGCGAGTGCGGCCGCCGCTCCGGGAGCTGCTGCGTCGGCCGCCAGAGAGTCGAGCACGGCTGCTGCTGCGCATCCGCCGGCAGCCGCGTTGTCCGCCAAAGACGCGACCACGGCCGCTGCCGACCGGCGGTCCGGCGCATGAGACAGCAGGAACGCGATTGCGCACGTTGCCAGCGGCGATTCGGCGTCCACCAGGGCGGCAGGCCCCAGCGCGGATGCCAGCGCGTTTGCCGCGCGCGCAGTCGCGCGCGCGTCTCCGCTAGCAGCACGCAGCACCGCCTCTACCACGGGCGAGGCCGGCGCCGCCTCCAGGGCGGCAGCAGCCCGGGCTGCCGCCGCGGCCGGCCAGCCGCGCCGCCGGGAGGAGGCTGCATCGGCGGCGGGGCGGGCGAGGGCGGACGCGAGCGCGGCGGCGGCAGACGGGGGCAGGTCGGCAGACGCCAGGCGGCCGCCGCCCGCCCAGGCCGCAATGGCGGCTTCAGCAGCGGTGGAGGACGCGGAGGATGCTGACGAGGAGGGAGAGGAGGCGTCGTCGTCTTCATCGTCGTCGGATGAAGAGGAGGCAGAAGGAGCAGAGAGCGACGCGGTATCGGCGTCGCTCGCGTCGCTCGCTGTCTCCTCCCCCCGCTCCACCACGCCACCTCCCGCGGCGCAGGCCGCATCCAGCAGTGCAGCCGCAGCAGCCCCAGCCCCGGCGCGCAGGTTGTCGCCATCGTCCAGCAGCACGATGCGCCGGGCGAGTGCGGCGCCGACTGCGGCCGCCGCGCCGTCTGCGCGTGCGTCCACGGCGGCCGCCAGGCCGTGCAGCACAGCGTCCACCGCGGTGCTGGACACAGTGTCACATGCCAGGAGGGAGGCGAGGGCGGGCGGGGCTGATGGGTCGGCCAGGCCGGCGACTGCAAGGTCGCGGGCAGCGGCATCGACGGACGGTGAGCGCCAACGGTCAGCGATGCCCGCACCGGCTTCCGCCAGCGCGTCCGCCAGCAGGCCCACGATGCGGGGGTCATCCACCGCATGTTTTGACACCATTTCGCGCCACACGGCGGCGCCAGTGTCGCCCACCGCCGCGGCTGCTGCCACCACAACGCGTGCGTGCGCCGCAGCGACGGGGCCGCCGCGCGGGCCGGCCAGCAGGGCGTCCGCCGCGGCGGCCGGGTCCAGGGACGCGGTGGCATCGCCGCCACCGTCGGCCGAGGCAGCGTCCGGCGCGGCCGCGATCAACGTGGCCAACAGCGACGCGGCGGCCGCGGGTGCGGCGCCACGCTGGGCGGCGGGCAGCAGGGGGCGCGCCAGCGCGGCCGCCACGCGGTCACCCCCCGGGTGGCGCAGGAAGGTGGTAGCCAGCTCGCCCGCGGGCGCGTAGGGTTCGTCGCCCGGGCCGACGGTGCTGTCGGCCAGGGCGGCTGCAAGTGCGGCTGAGGCAGCGTCAGCAACCACGCTCACCACTGCGGCCCACGCCCAGGCGGGGTTGCCGTCTCGGCGGGCGTCGTCGCCGATGGCCAGCACCAGGTCCAGGGCGGACCCCCCCCCGGGGGCCAGGGCGGCGGGGACGAGGGAGGTGGCAAGGGAGCCTTGCTCAAACAGGGCAGATCGCACTGCCGCCTCCCCTCCCACCGCGGCGGCATGCGTTACCGCCCAGCGCAGCCCCTCCCGCAGCGCGGTGCCGGCTGCCGTGACGGCGGCGGGCAGGCCTGTCGCTGCGAGGGCCCCCGCGGCTGTAGCGTCAAGCAGGCGTGCGAGGGACCGCGCGCCCGCTGGCAGCAGCGCCGCCGGCGGCGCCATCGCCAACAACGGCAGCAGGCCGCGGTGCGCGGCATCAGAGGACGTCGGCGCGGCCAGGGCGGCCGCCAGCTTGGGCAGGACGAGGGAAGAGGCGTCGACGGTGGCCCACACGGTGGCGGGGGCGGCGCGGGTCAGGCGCAGGGCAGCATCCCAGGCAGCGCCCGCGACGCCTGCATCGCGCTCGCCCAGGGACGCGAGCACGGGGGGGGCGAGAGAAGAAGCTGAGTCGGCTACGGCGGCCGGGGAGGCGGCGGCCAGAGCGGCGACGGCACGCAGCGCGGCCGCTCGCACGGTGGGCGGCGACCGCGGCGCCAGCGACGCGGCCAGCAGGGTGCGGCCGCCCCCCTTGTCGGCGGCCACAGGGGCGGGGGAGGGCGCCCCCGCCGCCGCTGCAGCGGCCGCCTTGACGGCGGCTTTGCGGGAGGCACGGGACAGGGGGTGGGCGGGCGCGTCGGGGGCGGCAGCGGGCGAGGCCGCGCCACAACCAACATCCACGCCGCACGCCAGCAACGCAATGACAGCACGCGCAGCCGCTTGTGCACCATCCTCATCCACGCCCCGCGCCTCCAGCAGAGCGGCGGCAGCCCGCAGCGCGGCCGCGCGCGCGCGCGCGCGCCACGAGCCGCAAGCTCCTCCTCCCCATCGCGCGCCGGGTCGCCCACGTCGTCGGGCGCGCCCCGCGCGGCGCGGGTCAGGTAGTCGCACACTTCTTCAGACGCGTGGGCCAGGGCGCGCGCGGATTTGTCGGGGGTGGGGAACGCGCGGCGCCAGCCGGTTGTTGCCACAGCCGCGACGTCGCTCGCGTCGTCGTGGCACGCCAGCCACCACGGCCCCGCCACCGACCGCACGTGGGGGCCGGCTCCCCGGCCCGCTGCATCCACCACGGCGTCCAGGGCGCGGGCGGCTTCCAGGCGCACGCCGCGGTCGCCGTCGACGACGAGGCGCGGGAGCGCGGCCGCGAGCGGGGGCAGCACGGACACCGCGTCCTCGGGGAGGCGCCCACCTGCCACCGCATCTCGCAGAGAGCGCAACGCTTTGGCCCGGGTGGCCGGGTCGCGCTTGGCCAGGCGGCGCAGGTGGAGGTCTAGGTCGGGTGGAGGGGGCGGAGGAGGCGCGCCGACGCCGCGCGCGCGGGGCGCGGACGAGGGGGCGGCGTCCGTGGTTGTGGGTGCATCGTCTGCGATTCTTTGAGCGCCGACAAAGCTGTGTGTGAGGGGGAGGAAAAGAGGGGGTTATGGGGGCGGGTGGGTCGGGACTGGAGCCGTCGAGCCATTGAGACACCGCCGCCTGCTCGCGCCTGCCTGCCCCATCTCTTTGTCTGTACACTTTCACGCACAACCCACACACACACACTCACCCGCCAAACCCGACGGCAGCCGCCGCGCCGTCTCCAGCCAGCGCCGCGGCGCGAGCGGCGCTGGCGCCGGTGCCTCGCCGGGGCGGCATCGAAGGAGGGAGGAGGATCTCACAGATGCCAAGTGCGCTGCGACCAGCTCAGACCGGCCCCCTGGCTGCAAACAGAGTCGGCCGGGGCCGCACAAAAGTGTTGTTTTCGATTGTGGTTTTTAACACTCTTGCCACCACGCTTTTTTCGTTGCGGCTTTTCCCAGACCAGGCTGGCTGACACCAGCTTGCTGTAGCTCACACACACTCACCCACACACTCCACATGCGCGCCCCCGCCGCCCGCGGCGCGGTGCGCCCGGCCGCCGCGCCGTCGTGCGCCGCGCCACGCCGCCGCCCGCGTAGCGTTATGCGCCCGGTACGTGATGAACTGGGGGTGCGGCTGTCTGAGGCTGCCTGAGTCGCAGGCGAGGGGGGCGGCAGGCAGGCAGGCAGCGTGCCACGCACACGCGCACCGTGAACGGCTAGGTCGGCAGCATGCGGAGAAAAGACGAAAAACTCCCTCCTCCCACCCCACAGGCCGCCCTCGCCCCCGCCGACGTGGACGTGGCGGCGGACGCCTTCACTCAAGACATTGTGGCGATGGAGAACAAGTGCGTGTGGTAGGGGAGGGAGGCGGCGTCGCCTTTTCGTTTTGAGTCGAGGGCGCGAAATTTCAGACAAAACCCTCGACCAACCCTCTTCCCACCACACCCTCACAGGTACGTCCTCCAAACCTATGGCCGCCCCTCCGACCTCGTCTTCGTGCGCGGTGACGGCGTGCGCCTGTTTGATGCGGCTGGAAAGTCTTACTTGGATTTCGCGGCCGGCATCGCGGTCAATGCTCTGGGCCACTCGCACCCCGCGTGGGTCGACGCGGTCGCCACTCAGGCCACCACCCTGACCCACGTGTCCAACCTGTACCACACCGCGCCCCAGGCGAGGCTGGCCAAGCGTTTGGTGGAGGCGTCGTTCGCGGACCGCGCCTTTTTCTGCAACTCGGGGACGGAATCGAATGAGGCGGCGATCAAGTTTGCGCGCAAGTTTGCCCGCATCAAAGCAGGCATCGACCCCTACGACGCCTCCGCGTCCGCGCCCTCCCGCATGCTGTCGTTCGACAACTGTTTCCATGGGCGCACCATGGGGGCCCTGGCCCTGACCTACAAACAACAGTACAAGACGCCGTTTGCGCCTCTGACCCCGGGCGCCGACACCGTGCCCTACCTCGACGCCGCCGCCGCGGATGCCGTGCTGGCGCGTGGGGAAACGTGCGCCGTGTTTGTGGAGCCGTTGCAGGGGGAGGGGGGCGTGCACGCCTCCACTGCTGAATTCTTGGGGCGCCTGCGCAAGGCTTGTGACGCGGCCGGCGCCCTCCTCATCTTCGACGAAGTCCAGGTCGGCCTCGGCCGCACCGGCACCCTGTGGGCGCACGACCAGTATGGCGTGACGCCCGACATCATGACCCTGGCCAAACCGTTGGCGGGGGGGCTGCCGATTGGCGCTGCGCTTGTCACGCAGCGCGTCGCCGACGCCATGGCCCCGGGCGACCATGGGTCCACGTTTGCCGGCAACCCGCTCGTGTGCGCGGCGGCGGAGGCCACCTTTGACATCATCAACGACGGCGCCTTCCTGGCCAACGTGGCGGCGCGCGGCGAGCAGCTGCGGGCGGGGCTCAAGTCCGCGCTGGCCGGCGTCGCCGGCGTCAAAGACGTGCGCGGCCGCGGCCTCATCAATGGTGTGGCGCTGGACCGCCCCGCAGGCGGCGTCGTGGACGCGGCGCGGGCGAGGGGCCTGCTCGTACTGACGGCGGGGGCGGGCGATGTGGTGCGCCTGGTGCCGCCGTTGACGTTGACCGCGGCTGAAGTGGATGAGGGGGTGGCGCTGCTGGCCGACGTGATTGAAAATGAGCTGGCCAAGTGATAGTGTGGTGGTGGGTGGTGGGAAGGCCGTGTGTCACTACCTTTTTTTAATTGTTTCATTCTATCCTCATCTCTCTATCCACCCCCTCTTTCTCTATCTAAACCGGCTCGCCCTCCACCTCGACGCACGCCCGCCCCGCCGTCGCGCCCACCACGGCGTCCGCCAGGGCGGCCGCCGCGTCGGCGTCGACAATCGCACGCACGCGCACGCCGCCATCACTGGCGTACGTTTCGCCGGCTCGATCGGCACGGGCCGTGTCCAGAGCGCTGTAGACGGCGCCTATGTCGGCGGGGGTGGCGGCGACAGCCACTGAAACGCGGGGTTTCACAGTGACTCTGTCCCCCGCTCTCAAGCACGCGCGCGCAGCTGCACCGTACGCGCGCGTCAGGCCTCCCGCCCCCAGTTTCACGCCCCCAAAGTGGCGCACGCACAGCATGGCGACCTGGTGGAGGTCCTCCCCCACCAAAGCGGTCAGCATGGGCTTGCCAGCCGTGCCGCTCGGTTCGCCGTCATCGCTGCACCGTTCCTGGCCCCCGACTCTGAACGCCCACACGTTGTGGGAGGCGGAGGGGTCGGAGGCGGCTTTGATCCTGGCCAGCGCGTCGTCGGGAGACGTGACGGGCCAGGCGGTGGTGATGAACTTTGATCGTTTGACTTCCGTCGTTTCGGACACCGGGGCGGCCAGCGTGGTGAAGGGAGTGGCTGCCGCCACCGCGGCCGTGGCGTGGCGGCGGGTCGGGCTGCACGCCGCACGCGCGACGCGCGCGGCTGCCCGCATTTGGTGGAGAAGCGCACGCCGTCAAAAACCACGGGGGATTTGTGTCGCGCTACTTTGTCGACCGAACTTTTTTTTGTTTGTTCAACTTCTCCCAAAGTGTCAACTCATGGTTCGTTACAAGAGTACAGAAAAACTGTTGGGTGCCCTTTTCAGCGTGTCCCAAAACGCGACTTTCATAAAAAGAGGGGTGGTGGAGTGACCCCAAAGAGTGGGCGTGCGGATGCAAACGAACGCGACGAGTGGGGGAGGGGGGGAGGGGTGGCGTGCCAAGGGAAAACACAGCCGGAGGCAGGATCGAAACCACAATAAAAAGGAACACAGCCCCGAATAGAGGGCGGGAGATCACGGGGTAGCGGAGGGGATGAAATCAATCCCGCTTCCAAAGCCCACATCGAAAAAAACCACACGCCCGCCCCGGCGGGGTGGGGCGGGGCGGGGGAGGACGGACCCCATTGGCGCGCGCACGGGGGCGGCCGGAATGTGGGGGGGGCGGGAGGCACACCGCGTTTTTCGTACCTCCCGAAGGGAGGAGTGAGAGAGCGGATGAGAGAAGTCGCCTCAGTCGCCCTCGGCAGAATCGGGATACGTTCCGAGCGAGCGCACACACAGACTCCTGGGCGCAGCCCACCCACCCTCGACACACACACAAAGCATGCACCCCTCCACCGCCGCCCTGGCGGTTGGCGCCCTGGAAGCCGCCGCGCGCGCAGGCGGCGCCGCGGGGGCAGCCGCGCTGCGCGCCCACCTGTCGCCTGCTGTCGCGGCGCTGTCGGTGAGAAGAGGGAGGAGGGATGGTTTGGGACGAGTGGGCTGTGTGGCGCGTGTGTGACAGCTCATTTTTTTTTCATCAACTCAGGACCTTGTCGCCGACACCGCGTCCGGCTGCCGCGTGACCTCCACCGACGGCCGCACCCTGCTCGACTTTGCGGCCGGCATCGGAGTCGTCAGCACGGGCCACGCGCACCCGACAGTCACGGCGGCGGTGGCGGCCCAGGCTGCCCGCCAGGTCAACGCCCAACAAAACCTGTTTGCGGGGTCAGTCCCTCTCGCCCGCCTCCTCGACCGCCTGCTCCCCCTCCTTCCGCCGTCGTTGCGCGACGGCCGCCTGTTCTTTGCCAACAGTGGGTCTGAAGGTGAGTGGGGGAAAGGGGAGAGGTGTGTTTTGTTGTGCGTGTTGTCTCTCCTTTACTCTCACCCTCAACCCCACAAACCCAGCCGTGGACAACGCTGTCAAGATAGCGCGAGCGCACACGCAGCGTCCATACATAATCTCTTTTGAAAACGCGTTCCACGGGCGCACAATCGGTGCGATGGCTTTGACCAACTCAAAAACGTCGTATCGCCAAGGTTTCGCGCCCCTCATGCCGTCCGTCGTCACTGCGCGCTACCCGGCCTGCCTGCACTGCGGCACACGGGCGGCAGCAGCTGACGGGCGCGACTGGTACAAGTTGGCGCCCAACGTGCCGCCCGTCGGCGACGCGTATGCAGCCCGCATGTGCTGTGGCGACCCCCAGGAAAGCCTCAAGTGGCTGCTAAAGCAGACGGTGGCGCCCTCAGAGGTGGCGGCCATCATCGTGGAACCCATCCTGGGGGAAGGCGGCTTCCTGACGCCCCCACCTGGCTTTTTGGACGGTCTCCGCACAGCGTGCGACGAGAGTGGCGCCCTTCTGATCCTCGATGAAGTCCAGTCCGGCGTCGCCCGGTCCGGCACCTTTTGGGCGCACTCCCAACTCATGGATGGCGAGCCCGACATGATCGTGTTTGCCAAAGGCATTGCGTCGGGGTACCCTTTGGCAGGCGTCGCGACGCGCGCCGACACGCACGCCGGCCTCGCGCCCGGCACCCTCGGCGGCACCTATGGCGGCAACCCCCTCGGCTGCGCCGCCGCGTCCGCCACGCTGGACGTCATCCAAGACGAGCGCCTGGTGGACAATGCAGCAGCGCGGGGGGCCCAACTGGCGGCTGCTTTAGTCAAGCTGGCAGACCGCTTCCCCATCGTCGACGTGCGCGGGCGCGGCCTCATGGCGGCCACCGAGTTTGCTGGGCCCGGCATCAAACCAGGCGCCGCCACCGCCGTCACCAAAGCCGCCCTCCACCACGGCCTCATGCTGATGACGGCGGGGGCGAGGGAGACGGTGCGCTTTTTGCCGCCGCTGGTGGTTAGTGAGGCGGAGGTGGAGGAGGGGGTGGGCAAGTTTGAGAAGGCGTTGGGGGAGGTGTTTGGGTGAAGGTCAAAGTAAAGCGAACACACGGTGTAAAAAGACGGGGTTGGTACACACACGCACAGGTTTTTGGAACGCAGGACTCGGGAGGGCGACAAGAACAAGGCTGCCTAAAACGATTTTCGACCAAGCCGAAAAAAGACTCTCAAAACAACTCATTCCCAATGGCCGACTTTCCAGACACCGTCAAGCCCCACAAACAGCCGCCCCCGCCGCCAGCGGGCCCAGGGTACCCGCCGGGCGCATACCCGCCCATGTGGCAGGGCGGGCCCACGCCGCAGGGTGGCGGCCCGCCCCCGCCATACTATCCGCCCTACCCACCACCCCCACCCGGGCTCTAACCCTACCCCCCGCCCCGACAGCGCCCGCGCACGAGTGGGAGTGAGTTTTAGGGTGTTTTTTTTGGGCTGATTTTGTTTATGGAACAAGAAGGATGGTTTTTAAACCTGTCCCTCCCCCCACCCTCCTCAGCGGCGGCATCTGCCAATGGTGTGGCCCCTCCTGCACCGCCGCCGACTGGGGCATCTGCTGCCTGTCCACATGGTGCCTGCCCTGCGTGTTTGGGTGGACCCACATGCACGGCCTGGGCCTCCCCTCTGGCGAAGCCATCGCCCTCGGCTGCCTCTTCTTCCTCGTCTGCTGGCTGCTGGGCGGCTTCACCATGGGCCTGGCGGGAGCCGCCCTCGGCTTCTACTACCGGTCCCAGCTGCGGGCCCGGCTGGGCCTGCCGGGGGACGACTGCTCCGACTTTTTTCTGTGGTGGTGCTGCTCGCCGTGCGTCGCGTGCCAGGAGGCGCGCACCATGCTGCACGCCCCCGTGCACGGCGGCGTGTGGGGGGTGGCCGCGCCGCCGCTGGCGGTGGACCTGGTGCCGCCGCAGCAGCAGGCGATGGGGGGTGGACTGCCGCAGACGCAGGCGCCGACGCCGCAGGGGCGGGGTGACGACAGAGTGTGATGCTTGTTTTTGGTGGTCCCCGCGCATAGCCCCAGCGAGTGCATGGCGAGTGCATGGAAAAATGCGTCTCACTGCTTCACACCATTCATCTACAAAAACAAGCAGCACGCCCTAAAAGGGGTGGCTGCTGTCACAATAGAAAGAAGAAGAAAAAACGCCACCACTCAAAACACACACACACCGCCGGTCACTGGCCAGCGAAGCACCGCCAGCCCCGCCGCGCCGCCCTGGTTGACGGGCGGAACGGCTGGTTGGGGCAGCTGCTGACCGGGGACCGCCGCGACGCCGCCGCTGCCGACGCCAACCTTGATGCCAGCCGCCCACGTCGCCGACCCCGCCGCGCCGCCCCCGCCAGGGGCGCCCGGGCCGCCGCCATCGAGGCCAAACGCGTTGTTGATGCTGGAGCCCGCTGAGCCAGCGCCGCCGCCACCGCCAAAAGCGCCGCCGCCACCTGTGCCGCCCACGTAGCGTGTGGTGCTGAAAAAGACGCGGCCGGTGGCGCCCAACCCGCCAGACGCGAGCGTGCCCCCCGCGGCAGGCGTGCGCGGGGGGCAGGCGGCGCACTGGCGCGCCTGGCCAGTGCCGCCCGTGTTGAGTGAGCCAGCGACATAGCCAGCGCCACCCGCGGACGCGCCGCCGCCGGTGGCGTGGGGGCGAGGGTCTGTCGCCGCGTTGGTCACGCCGCCGAAACCGCCGCACCCGCCATAGAAGCCAGCGCCGCCGCCGCCGCCGCCAGCTTTTTCGCCGACACCGGCGGCAACCGTCGCGGCGCCGCCACCACCACCGCCGCCGCCCACGTAGACGGCCACGCTGGCGCCGGCGGGTACCACCACGATGCTGCTCACCTTGGAACCGGGCAGCCCCGCCGCGTCGGCGGCCGTGTTGTTGGCGCCGGGGCCACCAGGGGTGCCTCCTGCGCCGCCCGGCGCCACCAGGGCGGCGACGCCGTTGATCACGATGGCGGACGAGCCGCCACCCCCGCCCCCGCCCGAGTTGCCGAGGGACGCGTCAGAGGAAGCGAGGCCGGCCGCCCCGCCGCCGCCGCCCACGAGTACGACAGACAAGTTGCGCGCCACCGACGCGGTCAGTGAGACTGACGACGTCACGATCTGAGAACAGATACACGTGCCAAAAGAGCAAGTGGAACCAGCAGGGCAGACGGCCCCACACGAGCCGCAGTTGGCGTTGTCCGTGGCGTTGGCGGTGTAAACACCACCACATATGGCCAGAGGGAACAGCCAGTCCGGGTAGACGCGCGGCGTGCCGGTGCCGTCGTCAACAATCGCGGCCGACCCCGTAATGACGATCGGCAGGCCGCGGCCTTGATCATTGCCCGCGTCCCTGGCACGCACGGTACAATCGACGACGCGCGGCAGGGCGCTGATGTTTCCTGTGGGCGACGGCGGCAGCGTCTGCTTGAGCGACAGCGAGGTGAGTGGGGGCGTGCCGGGCCCCGCCGTCGCATACAAATCTGTGCCGTTTGATGGGTAGCTGGACCGTTTGTCATCATAGTTGATGGGACCAGTGGCGACAAAAACGTACTTGGAAACCGTCTCCACGACAGGCGGCGACGGCGATGTTCCGTCGGCGCGCACGAACTTGGGGGTGCAGGTCAGCGTGTCCCCATCAAGGGCCAAGGATATTACCACACGCGTTGCCGTGGAGTTGACGTCGTCAAATGGCGGCCACGAAGCGGCGTCAAACGCGGTGAGCGAGCCCAGGCCAGACCCCATGACGTCTGCGATGAAGCGCGTCATGTCGGTGCCGCACCGGGTGGGCAGGCCGTGGGAAGGGGACACGGGGACGCCGTTGCTGAGAAGGAGGGGCAGAGATTGGGGTGTGAGAAAGTGAGTGAGGAGGGAGGAAAAAGGTGGGTGTCAACCACCAGCCGACAGGTCGGCAGTGAAAAACTCGCCCGCCCGCCAACCAACCGATCCATGCTCACCTGTCCACGACACAGTAAGGCTGGTTGGTGAATGGCGACGTCACACGCGGGATGTTCCGGATGTCGAGCACGGGGAGGCGGGGCAACATGATTTCCGGGGCCTTCGGCACACTGAAGCAGGGGCGCCCCTCCCCCGTGTCCAGCCACGCGCCCGCCAGGAACGGGAACTCCAGCCGGCCGCCGCCAAGGCAGCTTTGCATGTCCTGACAGTAGCCCACGCCCTTCCAGTCGTATCGATTGCAAGAAGGTTGGGTGTACCGTTCGGGGTCTGCCCCGTCGGACAGATTGACGCACGTGTCAAGGTCGCCGCGCGTCTGTTCAAAGCAGCAAGTCGAGTCGGTGCCACTTTCGCCATCAAATTTAATTGCATTTGATTGAAAGGACAGACCGCACCTGGGATAGTACGGTTTGCCGGATTTGAAGCCCACGACGGTGCCTCACATGTACGGGTGCGCGGGGCACTGCACCATGATGGACGGCGTGTTTTTTTTGGCAAACGGAGCCGACGGAAATGTCTTCTTGATCCACGAAGCGGGATAGATGGGGCACGACAGAGCAAAGTCGATGCTGTCGGCACAACTGAATCGCAGGGGGTGGTCAGTCACCTGCCCAGCAAGGGTGCACTCATAGTTGAGGCAGTATTCGCCTTCATGCGCGTTGAGAAACGAGTTGGGATCGTTGGACGATGCCACCCAGATCATTCTGGCACAGCGGCCCGACAACGCGCCCCTGTAGTCAGGACTGGAGATGATGACACCAGCCGGCCCGTTCCGCCGATCGCTCGCGCCCGCGTTTGCAAAGGCGCGCGCTCCTTTGATCCTGACCCTGCGCCCAATCCAGTATGAATTGCCCGTGTAGCCGTCAGTGGGATCCTTGTTGATGCCGTAAGCGTGAATCAAGTCGGGCAGCGCGAGGTCAATGGTGCCGTTGATCGCCCACGTCCGGTCCGACAGACCATTGAATGGCACCTGGTTGGAGCCTTCCAGCGTCGACTCGAGCGCTTGCAGCAGGTTGCCGGCGTATGTCGCGTTCTCAATGGCGCCATCGTTGTACATCGCCGACACGTTCATGCCGTACCGCAGCGCAAACCACTCGCCCGCGCCGGCCGGCGTCCACAGGCCCGCCGCATAGCCGGCGGGGTAGTACAGTCCGCTCCACGTGGACGCGTCGCCCGCGAGATCCCAGGGCGCCAGCAGCGAGCAAGAGGAGGTCGCGTTGGCGCAGGCCGGGTCGAACTCGCTGGGCGACGCGGGCAGCAGCAGGACGGAGGGCAGGTTGATGAAAGGTTGATTGGTTATAGCTTCCAGCTCTTTCCGCCTGCTCTGGCTCACGGTGGCATTGGTTCCAAGCACCAGCCGCACGCCCTGGCCTTTGGCGTCGCCCACGGAGTAGGGCGCGCCCGTCAGCTCGACCTCGCGAACGACGAGCCGCTGCGTGGTAACGGTGGCGTCCCTGAGCTGCTTGCAGTCCGACTGGGCGGCCAGCACTGGCGACGTCGAGTTGACAGGCAGATCAACCGCAATCGCGCACAGCTCGTCCGGGGATGCGGGCAGGTTGTCGCTTGTCCACACGGCGCACGTGGGGGTGAGCCCAGACGGACATGTTGCCGCGACGGTGGCGTTGAGGCGGGCACTGTAGCGCGTCGAGGCCCTCCAGTGGTATGCTTCCCGCAGCATCTGCAAGCCACGCGTCTGCCAAGTGGCGTAGAACTGGAAAAGAAAGGGGGAACGGGGGGGGGGGGGGGGGGTGTTAGGCGTCTGTTGCGGTCTGTCTCTTTCGTCCCGCCGCGCCACACCGCCCCGCACGCGCCACGCCACGCTCACCGCAGTCAGCTGCATCAGCTCTTGATAGTACAGCCGATCGTCGAACGGGAGCGGGTTTGAGGCGCGCACTTGGTCTGCGATTTTGCGGCCGCACCGCTGCAGCAGAGTCTTGCCGCCCTGGGCCTCGGCGAGCGAGTTGAAGATGCTGTTGATGGAGGTCAGCACCCCCGCTGCGTCCACGACGCCTTCCGCCCATTTTGCCACGTCATCCATCAGAGAGGGGTCGAGGGAGGCCGCAGGAAACGTCGACAGCCCGGCGGCGGCCGCGTCCAGCACTTGGCCGGACAAGCTGCCTTTGCTGGGCTGCACGCCCGTCCTCCAGTCGCCGTAGTACTTGATCCAGTACCCCTCGATCGCGTCCACGGCGGCCATGGCCCTGTCGGTGGCCGCGTTGCAGTCCAGGTCTTCGATCAGGCCCTTGAGCCCGTCCAACTGGGCGGACACTGCGGTCAGCGATTTCTGAATGTCTTTGACGCGGGCCAGGGTTTCGTTGGTGACAACCTGGATGGTGTTGAGCGACACCATGATCTGGGGGTCGGGCTGGGCCGGCAGAAACGCGGCAAAAATGTTGATGACAAAAAAGGCGCCGCCCAGAATGCCCAACACGCCGCGGAGGGCGCCGAGTGTTTTGCCCCAGTTGGCAGCACTGCGTTTCAATCCTTCCAGCGCATTTTTTTCCACCCTCTCTTCCACACTGAGGAGCGATTGCCCTGCCGTTTCAACAGATTCTGCAGCTGCCTGCCAGCTTGCCACTGCCGATTTCCAGTTGACGATGCCTGTCAACGAGAAAATGTGAGGATGTGATGGTGTGTGTTAGTTTCGCCCACCCCGCGCTCACCACAGAGTGTGCACCGGTTCAAACGCTGCACCACCACCCCACAACTGACCTTCAAACGATTTATCGATGAACCAGTAGACGTCTTTCAGCGTGCCCGTGTTGAAGTTTGTGACGCGGCCGTCATTGTACAGCAACGAGCTGACCGCGGGCGCGCCCAGCGTCGCGGGCACGCCCACCCCGCGCCAGCGCCGCCCCAGCGCCAGCCGGCCCACGTTGGCGCCCGGCGGCGCCGTGTCCGCGCGCGCGTGCACGGCGGTGACGTCCAGTGGGGTCGCCGCTTGCAGCGCGGCGCACACGTCGTGGTCGGCTCGCCACGCGGCGCACGGGTCCCCCGGCGGCACGTCGTTGACGGCGGCCAGAGCCACGCCCACGGTGGCGTCGCCGCCGCCACGCCAACCAACGCGCACGTCGTACAGACCGCGCTGAGCGTCTATGGGGATGGCGACGGCGGCGACGCGCGTGGCGCTGGCGGCGGCGCGCGCCAAGCGCGCGGCCACGAGCGCCAAGATCGCGTCGCGCACGGCCCGCGCCGCGACGAGGCGGGCGTCGAACGCGACGTCGGGGCCGCCGGCGAAGGCAGACGCCATCGTCCACCCGTCTGCATCCATCAGGGTGGCCTGCTGCAGGCGGCGGCGGGCGGCAGGCTGGGTGGGCACGCCCAGGTCGAAGCGCCCGTTGAGCATGAGGGAGACGACGACGCCCACAGAGCGACCATGCTTGGCGTCCAGCTTGAGGGCCAGAGTGGAATTCGGGGCCAGCTTGGCGTCGGCCGCGGCCAGCGCCGCGTTGGTGGCGTCAACTTTGCGGTTCAACTCGCGGGTCAGCTTGTCAAAGCCCAGCGCGTTGTCGAGCGTTTCGGCCGCACGCGCGCCGCCGCTGGCCGTGCCAGCCGCCACCGCGGCCCGAGTTTTGGCAACAAAGGCGCGGGCGGCCACCAGAGGCGTGAGTTTGATGGCGTCCGACAGGGACTGGGCCTGGGGAGGGAGGTTTTGGGGGAAGGAGGTCGCTTGGTGTGCGTTGCGACGCCGTGCGCGCTTCGCCCATCCTTTTCCCCACCACCATCTCACCTTGGCTTCCAGCGCCGCCGCCTGCTGGCCAAGGCCAAGCGCAGATGGCAGCGCGTCCGCAAAAGCCACCACGGCGTCGCCCGCGTCGGCGGCCGCGCCGAGCGCAGTGAGGCCGTCGCCGTGCAGTGCGGCCGCCAGCGCGTCGGCCGCGGCGAGCGCGGCCACCACTTTGGGGTTGCGCGACGCCTCTATGCCAGCGGTGACGGCGTCCTTGAACTCCGTCTTGTTGGAGGGCGGGGTCGGGCTGGGCGGCAGTGGGGGTGGGGTCGGCTTGGGCGGCAGGGGGTGCGACGCGGTTTTGGCGGCCGCCACCGCGGCAGCCGCGCCGGCCGCGGCGGCGTGCGATGCTTCGTTCATGACCGCCTTGAATGCAGACACGTTGTTGGCGCGAGGAGGGGGGCCAGGAGGAGCCTGGAGGAAGGAGAGGGGGGCGTCAGCCGAGCGGGAATACATTTGTCGGCTCCCTGCCCCCGCGCAGACTTTTCACGGCCCCGTTTCTCGCGTTCCCGCCAAAATGGGGCGGTAGCTGATGCACCCAACGATGAAAGGGGGGTGTTTTGAGTGACGGTTTGGCGGGGGCGAAGGGCGTGCACGCCGCGCGCGCGCGCTTTCGAAAACAAGATGGGGCCGACGTTTTCACTCACTCGCGCGCCGTCGTCAACAGCGCCAGAAGAAGCAGGACGGTCGCTCGGCGCGCCATGGTGGTATGAAGCGCGCGTGGGGACACGCGGGGCGAGACTACGGCAAAAGAATCTCGCTTTCGGCTCTGCGCGAACCACGTGCACTCGCGCGAGACGGCCCGAAGCCGCAGCGCGCACAAAATGATTCCTAGCCACTTGCCGCGTGTCGCATTCCCCAACGATCACACCACGTCGGTCGAGCGTTTTTTACAGAACTGCAGACGCTAAGGAAACAAAAACAAGCAGAACCAAAAAACAGTTTTTCACAGCGTAAACGCGCCGCGCTCCGCCCTCCGTGTCCCAGACACCCCCACCCCGCTCACATGGCGCACACTCTGCAGCCACGCGTCCCACCAGTCGCAGCCCAGTGGAGGCGGCAAGTTGGCCAGCGCGGCAGGCACACTAAACGCGGCGACGGGAGTGGTGTCGCCGCCAACGTCGACGCACAGCGTCGTCAGGTCGACGCCGTGTTCGCTCAACGCTCGCGCGGCGCGGGTGGCGCCTGTCTGGGTGGTCACGCTGTACGCCACAGGGTAGCCTAGTAGCCAGGCGTTGAGAGGAGGGTGGGCGACGCCACAAGAAGCGAGATCGACGGCTGTGCCAGGGGGAGCCGCTGCCACCGCTGCCGCCACCGGGGCCAGCGCGGCTGCCAAGGCAGCAGCGTCATCAGCACCGCCCCAACAGGGCGGTCCATCCTCTGGAAACAGGATGGGCCAAGGCGCGCACCCCGCGAGCGCGCCCGCCGCGCCGCCAGTCGCCGGCGCGCGCGGCGGCGCGCCCAGCGTCTCCCGCGCCAACAAAAAGCAGCACCCATCCAGCTCCCCCGCCACGATGGATACACCAGTCACGTCCGTCACTCGAGCAGCCAGGCATGCTGCCGCAGCCGCAGTCAGCCCGGGGCACCCATCCAGCATCGCCCCCGGCCGAGCGCCCACAGCAACCGCTGCCGCCGCGACCGCGACGCCGCGCCGGCACGCCCGCTTCAGAGCGCGTGGGTGGTGACGGGCCAGGTCATCGATGGCGATTGTTAAAGCTGGCAGCCAGCTGGACATGACATCGTCAGCGGGAGGGGTCATGTTGTGGCGCAACGGCAGGTGCCTTGACCTCCGCCAACCGCGTCAACGACGCCGCCAGGCCTTCCACCTCGGTCGCAGCCGCCTCCAGGAAGGACGCCAAATCCCCCAGCTCACGCAACGCTGCGTCTAGGGGGGTCAGTGCAGCCGCCCACGCTGCTACCGCGGCTGCCGCGCGGTCGGCAGCAGAGCGCAACCCCCTCAACTCGCGCCCGATCGCGCGCTCCCGCTCAAAGGCAGCGCTGACGTCGGTGTCGACGACGTCGAGGAGATGGGTGGCGGCGTCGCGGGCGGCTGAGGTGGCGGCAGCGACGTCCCGGTCTGAGAGAGAGGGTTGGGGGGGTCGGGATTTCGCAGGAATTGCCGCCGTTTCTCCTCGCCGTACCAGCCACCACCTCCCTCTCACCAAACGCGCGCTGCAGCCTCTCAACACTGGTTTCGTGCTGTGCCACGTGCCGGCGCAACGCCATGTGCTTGTGGGTGAGGTGGAGAGAGGCCGCGCTTTTAGTTTTTTTTTTTTTTTCTCTCGACGATTGTGTGAACCCCCTCTTTTCACAACCCTCTACACAGTCCGCCCCCTCTTCACACTCCCTCCACATCAAACATGCACCCCGTCATGTAGTCCTCCGCCCACCCACCCCCAAACGCGGCCTCCAGCACTCGCCTCGTCTTCGCGTTGGCCAGCTGGCACGCCGCGTAGCGCGCGTGGGCGGCGGCGGTGTCTGCGAGAGCTGGCGCGGACGCACCACCCCCCCCACGCCTGTCCGCATCATCCGCCAGGCTGAGGTGCGCATCGTGCAGACTCAGCGCGTACCGCGCCCAGTCCAAAAAGGCGGCTGCGTCGGCCGGCCGCGTCAGCGCGCAGTGCCGCGAAAAGATAGTCTTGCCCCAGTCTGGCACCGTGCGATTCGCGGGGGGCACGCCCGCCGCGGCAGTCACAGAAGCTGCAGTCGCATCGTAGGAGGGAGGTAGGCAGCCATCCATGCGGGCGGGGCACGGGTCAACAATCGCGAGGGTGACCGCGCCTCGTGCCGCGACAGCGTCCAGCGACAGAATGGGGAACCCGCCTCCACCCAGCCCGAGTCGTGGGTACAGCACACAGTGCAGCACAGCCAGGCCGTCGTCGCGCACAGCAGCCTCCAGGTGCAGCTTGCGAAAGGCGGGCGACGAGTAGGCCCTGTTTTCGAGGCGCAGGCGTTGGGGTGACCCGCCCTCCTCCCCTGAATCCGCCCACTCCCAGTCGGAGCGCAGGGGTAGAGGAGTGAGGCCAGGCACGCGGGCCGCCCAGGCGGCCTCTATGCGTTGCGCGACCAGCGCGAGCGGGGGGCGGCAGCGCGTCGGCCAGGCGGAGGGGGGGGGCGGGAGAAGGGGGGAGGGGTGGAGGTGGCACGGGGTGGGTGGAATGCACGTCGTGAGGCGTGTGGGTGGCTGGCGGCGTGGCCGGTGACGCGGGGAGCGGGAGGCGCCGACATTTTGTCGGGGTCGGCGAACGAGTGAGAGTTTTTTTCTGCCCCATTCGTCACACTCCCCATCCGCCCCTTTTTTCCCCCGGCGGTTTGGTGGGCTGGCCTCGCCCACACACACACACACACACACACACACACACACACACACCATGGCCACCCCTCCCCCCCCACCCACCCACGTGCTCAAGCGCGTCACCACGCTCGGGCGCGAGCGTACCCCCATCGCACTCCAAAACGAAAACGGGCCGTGCCCCCTGCTGGCGTGCACCAACGCGCTGCTGCTGCGGGGGGACATCACGCTGCCTGCCGGGCCCGAAGTGACACAGGCGACTGTGTTTTGGGGGGGAGAAGAGAAGGGTGGGGCCTTCTTTCATTGACGTCCACCCGCTCTCACCACCACCCCACCTCTCTCTCTCCCCAGGAACGCCTCATCCAGCTCGTAGCCGGCGTCCTCCTGGACCGCAACGACGACGCCCGCCTGGAGGCCGCCGGCGCTGACGCCGGCGCCCGTGCCAACGCGGCCGCCAACGTGGGCGCCGCGGTCGCGGCGCTGCCCAAGCTGGCCACCGGCATCGACGTCAACGTGCGCTTCTCGGGACCCGCCGCCTTTGAGTTCACGGATGAGGTGGCCATCTTTGACCTGCTGGGCCTGCCGCTGCTGCACGGGTGGGTGGTCAGTGGCGAGGATGAGGCGGCGTGTGTTGTGGCCAACTTGACCTACAACCAGCCGCCGAGCTGGCGGTGCAGGTGGAGGATGGGGATGATGGCGAGAGCGCGGCTGGCGTGGTGGCTGAGGCGGCGTCGCCACCACCCGCAGCATCCGCGCCCTCCCCCCCCCGCCGCCGCTGGTCTCGGCTCCCTGTCGCCGTCTGACTTGGCGTCCGCTGTGGAGACAAACCTGCGGCTGACCGACGCCCAGGCCAGCCCGCCTGCACCTGCCACCGACGCTGTGCGCGCGCTGGTGGCGACCGCGTTTGCGCGCGCGGCCGCGGCTGCGGCGCAGCCTTCCCCTCCCCCACCCCCCCAACTCTCGCTCCGCCGGCGAGCCACCCTGGCCCGCTTCTTCCTGCACCGCACCTCGGGCCAGTTGACCCCGTGCGGCCTCGTCGCCCTGCACGAGCGCGTGCCCCCGGGTGGGGTCGCCGTTTTGTTTCGCAACCACTTTGCGACCCTTGCCCGCCCCCCTCTCTCCTCCTCCACCGGCGGCATCTACGCCCTCGTCACCGACGTCGGCTACGTCAGTGTTGGTGACGTCGTGTGGGAGCGGCTGGACGACGTCGACGGCGACACCGCGTTGGTCGGAGGTGATTTTTCGTCGCCCCCCGACCGCCGCGCGGCAGACGACGATTCCGCGGCCGCCGCCGCCGCTGCAGCCGCTGCCGCCGAAGAAGCCGGCACCACGGCCGCCGTGGACGCCGACCACGCGCTGGCGGTGAGGCTGCAGGAGGAGGAGGACGCGCGCGCGGCGGACGCGGCGCGGCGGCGGAGGGCGGCGGCTGAAGCAGCAGCGGCTGCGGGGGATGGTGGACTCCCCGCCCAACCCGCGGGAGCACCTGGTTAGGGCGTCAGACCGGCCAGGCGCCGCACCTCGGACTCGGGCGATGGCGGCAGCGCGTCGCGGCGGCGGCCGCTGTCGGCGCGCCTGTCTGCCGCGGCGGAGAGCGACAAGTGCTGTGTCCAGTGATCGTGGGTATCTTTGGGGGAGTGGGGGTAACACACAGAAAGAGAGGCGCAGCTTTCCCGTCTGCTAGTGCGAATGAAAACGAAAAACGAAAAATGGAACGTTACAAACAAAGAAAAAACACACCACACCATCTCTCTAGTGCGCCCCCAGCAGAATGGTCGTCACCCCGATCACCACCTCGATCAGGATCAACCAGATGACGACCCACTCCAGCCGCACGCTATGCTTGGACTCTTGGACGGAGCGCGCGATTTGGAGCAGATCGGACAATACTTGATACCGCAGATTAATCGTCTGCACCCTCTCCTCCATGTCCAGGTAGTCGCAGCACCGCTTGTACAGCACTTGCAGCGCGTCGGGGGCGGACCAAAAGTAGGAGGGTGTGTCAAGAATGTTCATCAGCAGGTTGACCGACGCGCGCTCCAAAAACACGCGCCCGATCAGCCGCGCCACCGCCGTCCTCGACATGTTGACGTCCCCCGTGTCAGCCAGGGTTTGAGGCAGGTCGCGCGTGTTGTCGACGAGGTGGATGACGCGTTCCTCGTAGACGGAGAGTTTGGTGGATTGGGCCAGAGCAAAGGAGAGAGAGTATTTAATTGCGTGGTCGGCCGCATGCCGGTGTGGCAGCGTGACCACATCGTTGGCGATGGAGGGGCGGACACCTGGGGGGGCGTGGATGAAGGTGAATTCGTCGACCTCCACTTTTTGGGGGGGGAGCGCGTTTTCGACGGCAGGTGCCACAGTTGTGCAAATGTCGTCCTCCAGTTCTCGAGTGAGCCCCCAGAACACGACGACTCCGTACTCATAGTACACGCAGAAGCCGAGGGCGCGCCCAGAGCCGCGCGTGTCGACGGCGGCGCCTGCCACGGCTTCTTCATATCTGTGGGTGACGTGGGGGGCGCCCCTCGCCTCCAGGGCGTCGGTCAGCACCTTCATGTCGAACGCGTCCCCCAGGCAGTAGATGGCGACCCTGTCGGTCAGGGAGGTGGGGGCCGCGGCGGCGCCTTCGGGAGGGGGGGTGACGGGGGCGCCCGCCTCGACGTCGCCAGTGGCCGGGGGGACCACGACGGGGGGGAGCTCGGTCGACAGCGCCACGTCGAGAGGTGGGATGGGCTCCAGCAGATCAAGTTCGTCGGGCAGGGAGACGAAGCGGCCTTCCTTGCGGCCAGCGACGGCGGGCTGTGGGGAGGGTGGGGAGCAGGCGAGGAAGGGACGGTCGAGCATTGAAGCGGCAGAACGGGGCCACACACGCCCTCCGCACTGGCGCCCTCCTCCCTCCCTGCTCACCTGGCCCGGAGCCAGCGTCCGCTTGGCGTCGGGGCGGGCGCGAGCCGCCCGGGCCGCCACCGCGGCCCGCCCCGACGTCGCGGCGGCGGCGCCGCCGTCGGCGCGCGGCGGGAGCGGGGGCAGTGGGGCGTAGCCGGCTGGGCGGCGTGGTTCGGACATATTTGGGGGGCGTGTGTGTGGTGTTGTGGCGGCTGGCGCGCGACGGGGCGTGCGCTGGTTTTTTTCCCGGGGGGAAAACGAGAGGCTGTGTGGTTGCTGCAGCGGGCGGACCCTTCTCTCCTGCTCGTTCACCCAGGGAGAGGCACGCCCACCACCGCTTTTCATTCTCCCTCTTCTCTCTCTCGTGCCGTGTGTTTGACATGGTGTTTGTTGATTGTTGTCTCTCGAAAACAAAAAAAGGGCAGTCGGGCATCCAGGTTTCGTCCCCGCTCTTTCCCACACCACCCTCCCTTCCCTCCACCCCATCATTCGGCCGCCGCCGGCTTCCCCACCTTGGCCTCCAGCGTCGCCGCCACCGCGTCCATGAAGGGGGACGTGTTGAGGTAGGTGTCGGTGCCCACCCTGGTGGTGCCCGCTACACAGATCGCCAGGTCTTTCGTCATTTTGCCCGCCTTGACCGTCTCAATCACCGCCTCCTCCAGCGCGTCACAAAACCTGGTCAACTCATCATTGCCATCCAGCTTGGCGCGGTGGGCCAGGCCACGTGACCACGCAAAGATGGAGGCAATCGGGTTGGTGGACGTCGGGTTGCCCTTTTGGTACTCGCGCCAGTGGCGAGTCACGGTGCCGTGCGCCGCCTCTGCCTCCACCGTCTTGCCGTCGGGCGTCACCAAGACGGACGTCATGAGGCCCAGGGAGCCGTAGCCCTAAGGGTTGGGGGAAGAGGGGTGAGTGAGGGTTTTTTGTCAACCGTCGCAAAAAACAAAAAAAAAACACCACCACTCCATCTCACCTGCGCCACAATGTCGCTCTGCACGTCGCCATCGTAGTTCTTGCACGCCCACACAAAGCCACCATCCGACTTGAGGGCTTGGGCCACCATGTCGTCGATGAGGCGGTGCTGGTACCAGATGCCCGCCTTCTCGTACGCCTCCTCATAGCCTTTGTACACTTCATCAAAAATCTGCATGAACTTGCCATCATATGCTTTTAGAATTGTGTTTTTCGTCGACAGGTAGAGGGGCCACTGCTTGGCCAGGGCGTACTCAAAGCACGCTTTCGCAAATCCGCGGATGGACGAGTCGGTGTTGAACATGGCGAGGCCGACGCCCGCGCCCTCAAAGTCGTGCACGTCGTGGACCTAAGGTGGTGAAGGTGGGTGGTGGGTTGGGTGGGTGGGTGTTTGAAAGGGTCTCAGCGTGTGTGGGAAAAAACACCCTCCTCTCCTTCTCACCTGCGGCTCCCCCCCCTCCGGCGTGTACACCAGCTGCAGTTTGCCCGGCCCCCCCACCACCAGGTCCGTCGCCCGGTACTGGTCCCCATACGCGTGGCGGCCGACGACGATGGGTTTCTTCCACCCCGGGACGAGGCGCGGAATCGTGTCGATGACGATGGGCTCCCGGAACACGGTGCCGTTGAGGATGTTGCGGATCTGATGAGAGGGAAAGGAGGGGTGTGAGTGTGTGTGTTTGGGGTGCGTGAAACCCCCTCCCTTTTCCTTCTCCTTTTGTTCCCTCGCACGAAAAAACACGCACCGTCCCGTTGGGGCTCTTCCACATCTTCTTCAGTCCAAACTCCTCCACCCGCGCCTCATCAGGAGTGATGGTGGCACACTTGATGCCCACACCCACCCTCTGAATGGCGTGGGCGGCGTCCACGGTGACCTTGTCGTCGGTCGCGTCGCGGTTGGGGAGGCCGAGGTCATAGTACTCAATCTCCAAATCGAGATAAGGCAGAATGAGCTTGTCCTTGATCTCGGCCCAGATGACGCGCGTCATCTCGTCGCCGTCCAGGTCGACGACCGGGTTGGCGACCTTGATCTTTGTGGCTGGGTGTGGGTAGTGTTGGGTGGGTGAGTCGTCGCCGAGAGCGCAACCGCGACACCATTCGCGCGGCATCCCGCGTCACCGCTCCATCCGTGCACGCGGCACACTTTCACCCCTGCCCCATGCTGAGCCCTGCGTCTCACACTGCGAAGGGGGGCAGCGCGCGCGGTCGCACGGCGGCGGGGAGAGGGGGGGAGACTGCTTTGGCTCAGCATGCCTGCGCCAACCAGCGCGCCCGCGCAAAAAAAAACGCTCTCCCTTCTCCCGCACTCACCAGGCATCGCGCTCAGGCAGCGAAGAGAAGGATGGGTGTGCGTGCGTGAAAGCGGCGAGTGGGCCAGCGAGGAGCGGAGGCGGGACGCGGCACGCAAAAGTGACATAAACGGCGACGAGATTGCGAAAAAGCGCGTTGAGGAGTGGACACTTTTTTCGACGCGTTTTTGGTCCAGAGGGGACGAGACAAAACACCCCACCACCACCGCCCAGATTGCACAGCTTTGATGCTTGCTTTGGTGCGTTGTGTGACATAAAAACAACCAAATAAAAACCATCACCCGCGGCCACGCCCGCGCCCCCGCCCCCGCCCCCGCCCCCTCGCCCGCCCCGCGCCCCCACCCCCCCCCACCCGCTTGGCCCGCTGCTTGGGAGCATCCAGGTCCACCAGCAGGGCGTCCAGGTTGAGGGAGTCGGGCAGAATGACGTAGCGAAGGGCAGCGCCGCGCACAGAGAGAGACTCCAGTTTGACGGCGGGGCGGCCACGGAGGACGAGTCTGACGGCTTTCAGGTGAGTGTTCATGGCGGAGTCGACGCCTGGGAGGGTGGAAGGGTGTGCGTGAGTGTGGGAAGGCGGGGTGCGTGCCTGCCGGCTGCCGCCCACGCCACCCCTCTCTCCAAAAACTCACTCGTCACGGTGCCCTGGATGACGGCCCCATTTTTTAGCTCCAGCTGCACCGTCTCGTGGACGAGTTTCATGAGGAAGCTGTGGGAAAGGGGGGGTGGGGTGGAGCAAGTGTCAGTCGGCCGTCGTTGGGGGGACGGATGGGGGCGGCGTCACACCGCCACTCCTCCTCTCTGCCTCTCCCCCATCCCTCCTCCGCAGCGCACACACACACGCACCGCACGAGTTTGACCATGGTGGCAAAGCAACCGTGGTGCAGTCACAGGACCAGGGGCCTTCTAAACGATTTTCGACGGCGGCGCGCTCCCTAAGGTGCGAGCGACTGTGCCTCCTGTCCACGCGCGCGGCGCACAGGGAGTGGAAGGACGCGGGGGAGTGTGGGAGGTACACACGCACACGCGACGCGCGAGCGGAATGGGCGCGTTGCCCGTGTGATCTCGCAGCAGGAAACGTCGCTCGGTTTTGCGACGCTCTTTTTTCGCCCTTCGCTGTCCTTTCCTCCCGCTCGCCCGTTTCGCGCCTGTCTTCGCCCTCAAAATGAGCGGTCCCCCGCCTGGTGCGTAGGCCAGACTGGTTCACACTCGCGCCTCGGCAGGCGTGGGGGGCGTGCACGTGCCTGTGTGTGTGGCCTGCCTTTTCGCGACCGCGCCCGCAATTGGCACCCGCCGGGCGCCGGATGCTGGGCCCCCACACGCGCCTGCGGCCCCCTGGCTCCCCCTCGGCCGCCTGTTGCGGCTGCGTGAGCATGCACTGTATGCACAGCTGGGGCCGGAGAGTGGGAGCAAGCGTGTGGGAGGCGCTCGCACGCACAACACTCGCCACCTCGCCTCGCTCCGCTCACCCTCCACTTCCTACTTCCCACACACCCACAGGCTACCCCGGCGCCGGCCCAGGCGCCTACCCCAACTACAACCCCTACGCCGGCCGCGCCCCCGCCGGCCCCGCCTACGGCGCGCCCGCGCCTCCGGGAGGGTTTGGCGGCCCCGCGGCCGCCGCTGCTTTCGGCAAGCCCGACGCGGCCACCTTCTTCAACGTCGACCTGGAGGCTCAACAAGCCGCCAACGCGGCCGCCTCCTTTTCCGAGCTGCGCGTGCGCAACGCGTTCATCGGTAAAGTGTTGACCGTCGTGTTTTGCCAGTTGATGGTCACCGTGGGCCTCGCCCTCACTTTCTACTATGTCGACCCCCTCCGCCTCTACGTCCGCCAAAACGCGTGGCCGTTCTACATGTCCATTGGGCTCACGTTTGGCCTGTTGATCGGCATGGCGTGCTCCGAGAAGTTGAGGCGGGTCTACCCCTACAACGTGTTGGCCCTCGTCGCCTTCACCCTCGTCATGGGCTTCCAAGTCGCCACCATCACGTCCTACTTTGACACGCAATCCGTCATGCTGGCCTTCATCGCCACCTGCTTCGTGGTGGCGGGGTGTGCTCTTATTGCTTTCTGCACCAAGATCGACATGACCAAGTACGCGGCGTACCTGTCGATCGCGGGCCTGGCCTTCATCGGGGTCGCCCTCCTCGCCGCTTTCTGGCCGTGGCGGGGGGGGACGCGCAACTGGACCATCATCGCCATCTCGTTTGTGGGGACGTTCCTGTTTTCGGCGTACCTCATATTTGACCTGCAGTTGTTGGTGGGGGGGCGTACGCTGTCCATTGGTCCCGACGACTGGGTGTTTGCGTCCATCTCGATCTACCTGGACATCATCAACATCTTCCTGCAGTTGCTGCAGATCATTGCCATGTTCCAGAACAACAACTGAAATGGATGTGAGGGAGAGAAGAGAGGGTGGGTGAAGAGAGGGTGGGTGAAGAGGGAGGCGTGCCCCCCTCCCTGGCTTGACCCCTCAACACCCCCCCAAAACGCACACACACGCGACGCCTACGAGCGCCCAAATCCTTTTTCGTTTTGTTATCATCGCACATGTTTCTTTCTTCTTTACCTTTCAACCAACCCCATTAAAATTGATCGCACCCCGCTCTCTCCTCACACGCGCCCACGCCCGTGCCCAGCCGGGGTGCGCCCCCGCCCCCGCCCCGCAGCAGCCCCCGTGGACGCGGACGCGCGGGTGGGGGAGCGGGCGGCCGCCGACTTGTGGCGAGACGGCGACGCGGGAGGCGGCGGGGCGGGGGAGGCGGCAGGCGGCGCGGCAGCCGGCGGCGACGGCGCCGCCGGGGCCTCCTGCACCGCGTCCACGGCGGGTGGGGCGTCATCTTGAGCCACCGCGGGCGCATCGATCCCGCCCTGGCCGGCCGCGGGCGCGTCCTCACTGTCCGCGCTCTTGGCCGCGGCCGCCGCGGCGGCCACTGCCTCCCGCTCCAGCACGCCGTATTCAGCCACCCGGTCCGCCAGCAACCCCGCCGCCGGGCCCGCCACCCTCTCAAACGCGTCCCTGGACAGGGCCAGCAGGCGGGCGGGGCCGTCGACGGCACGGACAGTCGCAGCGCGCGTCGCGCCGCGGCCGCCGCTGCCCAGCAGGCCCACCTCCCCAAACCAGCCGCCGGGAGCGACGCGGGTCACAGCCTTGGTAACGCCGTCGGGGAGCACGCGCACGCACTCCAGGGTGCCGGCGGCGACTATGTACATGCGGCCGCCGTCGGCGGAGAGTAAATCGCCCTGGCTCACCACCGCCTCCCCTTCAGCCACGTCGACGGGTGTGACACAGTCAGCGACCGCGGCGCGAGCATCCGGGTCCATTCCAGCCAGCAGGGGGGCGCCGTCCAGGGCGGTCGCGACCGCGGTGCGGCGGGCGGCGGACGCGGCGTGCAGCGTAGCCGCAAACGAGGGGCGTGCCACCGCCCACAGCGTGCCGGCCGTGGCGGCCGTCACGGTGGCGGCGCGCGGGGTACCGTGCAGCAGGGCCAGTTCGCCAAAGGCGCCCGAGTGGGCGTAGGTGGCGACGGTGGTGCGGGTGGGGGGAGTGGCGGACGCTCCGCCACCACCACCACCACCAGCCCCCCCAGTCGCTTTGGTGGCGACAAAGGTGCCGCGCTCCACGACGTAGAAGTTGTCGCCTTCATCGCCCTCGCTGTGTGTGTGATGGAGTGTGGGTGGGGTTGGGCAATGCAGTGAACGGGTGAAGAGTTGAAAGATGAAAAACAATGCAGCCCCTGATTCGCCTTCTTTTTCTGTCTCCTCCTTTTTTCCTCCTCTTCTCCCGCAGGTTTGAAGTTCAGCCTTGACGCTAGCCAGCAGGGAGGGAGGAGTGGGTAGCCCCCTTGCCAGCACGCCGTCAACCGCGGCGGCGTCAGTCGCGTCGGCCGCCCCACACTTTCGCGTCGGCCGCCCCACACTTTCGCGTCGGCCGCCCCACACTTTCGCGTCGGCCGCCCCACACTTTCGCGTCGGCCTTTTGTTGGCGTGGTTGGGCCTGTCAAGTTGAGCTGGGGGGCGGGGGCGGGCCCTGTGTGTCGGCCACCTCAGCGACACGTGAGGAACCGCACACACGTGTGTGCAGCAAGGGAGAGGGGGGCGGCTGAGCCTGTTTTGAGTAGTTTGCAAAAACAGTATTATTTCAAAAAAGACTTCCCCGTGCCGTCGACCCCTTTTGCACCCTTCCCACCCCCTAAATATCCCCGCCATGAAAGCTTCGGGTGCGATGAAGGGGTGGAAGGACCAAAGGGAGTGACCGTGAGCGGGCAAGGCGGCTTTCCCGCTCAAACTGAAAGGGGGAAGCCGCACATGGCGACAATGCAAGGCGGGCTCGGCGCCCGACAAACGCACCCCTTCCCATACCCTCACCCCCACAGCGTGCGTGTTGTTTGTAATGATGGCGGCGACTGCGTCTGCGCAGACGGTGAGTCGATAAAAGGGTGTTGTCTTGGCCTCCAAAGCTGTGCGCGCGCGCGCGCATTTCGAGCGCAATGGGGCGCGCGCGCGCAATACCCTGCACACAGCACGCGCGCCCCTCGCGCCAGCGCGCCCGCCGCACGGCTCCCTGCTCAGCCCTTGCAGAGGCATGGCGACTGTGCGATCAAACGGTTTTGTGGTTTTGCGTCGGGGGCCTGACAAACCCCCCTCTCTCTTCAGCCGCTCCTGTCCTCCAAACTGTCGTCCGCCGCCGCCACGGTCAACTCCACCAAGCGCGCCACGCTCGCAGTTGCCCGCCTCAAGGTGGGCGCCTTCGTCAAGCCCAACGCGACTGCCACCCGGTTCACGGGCACCATCACCTGCTACACCGACCCCGCCACCGGGTTGGTGGCGGGCGTGCAGCTGGGCAGCGCGCCCGCGCTCTGCTCCACCGACGGCACGCCTCGCTCGTTGACCGTCCCCGCTGACGGCGCCATCGTGGGCGTCATCGCCACTGTCGACCCCAAGACCGCCCTGCTGGGGCAGCTGACGCTGAAGATTGAGTCGCCGACCGCGTCTGCGTCCATCGTCACGTGCGGCGGCAGCGTGGGTGGCGTTCCTGTGGACGCGCTGCCCAAGCTGACCGCCCTGGCGTCGCTGGGTGGGTCGTGCGGGCAGCTTTCGGCGGCCGGCCGCCGCCGTGCGCTGGCGGCGGGCGTCGCGATCGACGCTGCCACTCTGACCGTGACTGCCGCGCCGCTCTCCGCGGCCACCGGGGCCACCGGGACTGTCAGTGGTCCTGTGACGCTGCTGTCCAACCTGTTGTCGACTGCGGCGCAGCTGACGGCGGGCGCCTATGGCCTCGCTGTCGGCTTTAAATCCGGGGTCGCCTTCACCACCGCCGCCTCTCCCGTCACCATCAACACTGTCGTCCTGCCGCTGGCATACACAACCGCGGCCGGCTCCTGCACGGTGTCCATCCAGACGTTGGCGGGTGGTTTGCCGACCGGCACGATCGTCGGCGCGGCTGTGACGCGGCCGGTGACCACCCTGTTCAGCACGGCAACCACGCTCGTCTCCTTTGACGGCCTGGGCGCGGCCGTGGCTGCATCCACTCAGTACACGTTTGTTGTCACCTGCGACGCGTTGATGTACTGGATGGCCGCCCCGACCAACCCGCCTCCGACGACCTTTTCTGGACCGTTCACGGCGGGCAACCTCGTGCTGGACCAGGGGAGCGGCTGGGCCGTGGGCAGCCCTATAAATCTTTACGGCGTGCAGTTTCAGATCACATCGTGAGAGGAAAGCGGAGGGCTGGCTTTGAGCGCGGGCCATCGAGGCGGGGGGGAAGAGAAGAAAAGGCATTGCCTGTTTTGGGCTGCCCTTTTGGAAAACAGTGGTGGGTGTGACGCCCACCACCCCAGAATCCAGAGCTTGAGGAAACTGGGGCAAGAGCGGCGTGTTTGCCCAAGCTCTGGCCCCGCTGCGAGACATCACGACACACCAAAAGCCCTCAACTTCCCAAAAGTATGGGGGCCGCGAACCCAAAATTCCCCAAAACCAAACGTAATGCCTGAATGCCCTGGGTCCCGAAGCAGGGCGCGGCGTGGCGCCCTGTGGTGCTTCCCGCGACGGGCGTGTAAATAGTCTCACTGGGCCCGACTGAATAGTCTGTCGCTGTTGTCAAAAGCTGAACAGAGAAAATGAAGCTTTTGTTTTTCAGTGGGGGCGACGAAAAAAAACTCCTCTTCCCCCCACCCCGCTTTCACCAGGAAGCACGCTGCGTCCCCCGTACTATAGGAGCGTCGAGTTTGACTGCACTGTGCACCCGGTTTCTGGCAAACCGGGCGCACTGCAGCCGTTTGATGACCTGCGTGCCGGCATTCGCTCCATCCTGGCGTGTGGCGTGTACCGGGCCCGCCCCGTGGTGATGTTTTCTGATGGTCAGAACAAAACCAAATACGTTCTCATGCCTTTCCCTCTGCTTCAAGCTTTGCCCTCCGGCAACTTCTTCCTGCCCGAACGCATCGACCTGCAAGCCCTTTTGTTAAACATGGCCATGCCCCGCGCAGTCGACGATACCCTCACCAGGGCAGCCCGCACGATCCAACTCATGATCCTCGAAGGCCCGCCCCTCATCAACCACCGCAACACGTGCCAACCCGACGTTCTGCGCCTGCATGCAGCGCCGACTGTGACGCGGCGTCTTTGCACTTGAAAAGCCGGGTTGCTGGCGTGCGTTGAGCAGGTACAGGACAGCAAACCCGTGCCTCACCATCTTGACGACGATAGGGCTAAAGCTGGAGACCAAGCCTCGACCGTGCGATTGGAATGGACCGACATTAAGGAGGCCATCTCCAACGCGGGCGTGGCGCCCGGGGCCTTGTTCGAAATTCGGCCGGCCGACCCTTCGCTGGTGCCCCACCCCGACCTGCGCCTCTCCCCCGACAAGGAGAACCTGCCCGCGGTCGTGCTCATTGCACGCAGTGAGCAGACCTTCCGCCCTCAAGCGTACGAGATGGTACGTGATTTCATGGTGGAGCAGCGCGATGCTGTCGCGCGCTTGGCTGCCGCGATGGAAGACCACATTGTGGGGTTTGCCGACCAACGCGACGTGTGGGCTGACTTTGCGCCGAACCCAGAGCTGGCTCCAGATCAGGCTGCTGAGGAGCAAGCGAGACAGTGTCGGGAGCTGCAAGACGAGTTGCACGCCGTGGTGGAGAGGCTTGGATTTTTGGAGGGTGTGTGATGACACAACCCTTTCCCCCTCTTTATTTGTGCAAACCCCCCTCCCCACTCGGTGCACCGCGTCAGAAAGACCGCGCCTGAATCAACACCACCGCGACAAAAAAACACACACCCTCTCACTTGCCGGCCGCAGCCGCCGATGACACCGACCCGCCGCCGCCAAAGAAAGGGGCACCACCGCCGCCGCCGCCCTTGACGCCTTCCAGACGGCGCCCCACAGCCACGGTGGAGGTGGAAGAGTACAGGGAGGCGGCCGCCCCGGCAGCCGCCCCGGGGATAGCCGACGTGGTGGACACGCCGCCGCCGCCAGACGCGGCGCCCGCGGCCGTGCCGCCGCCGCCGTTGTTGCCGCCCCAGCCGCCCTTCTGCGACAGCTTGCGCCCGTTCACAGCGACGGTGGAGGAGGACCCGCCCAGGCCAGACGCGGCGCCAGCAGCGGCCGCACCGCCGCCGATGTTGCCGCCGTGGTGCTGCTCAAGGCGGCGCCCGTTGACGGCGACAGTGGAGGACGACCCGCCGAAACCAGAGGCGGCGCCCGCGGCCGTGCCGCCGCCGCCGTTGTTGCCGCCCCAGCCGCCCTTCTGCGACAGCTTGCGCCCGTTCACAGCGACGGTGGAGGAGGACCCGCCCAGGCCAGACGCGGCGCCAGCAGCGGCCGCACCGCCGCCGATGTTGCCGCCGTGGTGCTGCTCAAGGCGGCGCCCGTTGACGGCGACAGTGGAGGACGACCCGCCGAAACCAGAGGCGGCGCCCGCGGCGGCAGCACCACCGCCATTGTTGCCACCCCAGCCGGCCTTTTGCGACAGCTTGCGGCCGACGGCGGCCGTGGTGGAGGTGCCCCCGATGCCGCCGGCAGCGCCAGCGGCCGCGCCGCCGCCGCCCATGTTGCCGCCGTGGTGTTGTTCCAGCTTGCGCCCCACAGCAGCGGTCGTGGACGTGCCCCCGAGGCCGCCCGCGGCGCCAGCGGCCGCGCCGCCGCCGCCGTTGTTGCCGCCCCAACCGCCGCCACCCGCGGCAAAGGCGGAGGCGGACAGCAGGGACGCAGCCAGGGTGAGGGCCACCAGGGTGCGGGACATGGTGTGTGTGGGTGAGGGTGTGGGTGTGGGGAGAGGGGGCTGTGTTCGAGCTTGAGGGGGGTCGAACACAGAAGAAAAAGCGTGCGAGTTGTGAGGAATTATGGCGTTCGCGCCGATTTTATAGCCAAAAACAGGGGCGAAAACGGCCGAGGCGCGCGCGTTAAGCACGCCTGCCGACAAGAGTGGCGGTTAGCGCCCCCCTGGTGTCGGCCCCCCCGCCCAACGCGCACACTGCTCAATCCGACGCGCGTCGTGCTGGCGCCGGGGCGTGGGTGGGGGCGGATGCAGGCTCGCGGGCGATCAGTGGGCGCGTGATGACGCTCAACCCTGCGACGCTGGCCCCGTTTTCACACCGACTGCGGCCGAGGGAAAGCTGTGGACTTCACAGTGACGCGTGGTGGTGGTGGGGGACGCGGAGACTGGGGGCAAGGGACTTTGTTGCTGCACAAAAATGGTAAAACACACACCCGTCGCCAAAACGTGGGAAGTTTGACCGTCCACCGCCCCACCTCCACGCCCTCTCTCCCTCCCACACACAACATGCCCCGCCCTCGCGCCCTGCCACCCTTGCCCACGCTCACACCCGACGATCCACACGCCACGGAACACGATCGGGTGCGCGCAGCCGCATCGCTAGCGGCCGATCTGGTCATCGCGTCGGAAGCCGCAGAAGCAACCGCCCGCGCCGACGAAGTCAGCCAGCTGGCCGATCACATTAAGAAAGCGCAGCAGGCGGCGGCCAGCACGCACGCTGCGAGGCTCGCGGCCGAGCGCGCAGCGCTGGCAGCGGGTGTGCCGGAAGCTTGGGACCTAGCGGCCAACGCGGCCAGCGTGGAGGCTGCCCTGGTAAAACAGTGTGAGTCAGGCACCCAGCTGGCGTGGGCGCTGGCCACACTGGCCCAGGAGAGCGCGCAGCGCGCGGTGGACGCGCGCGCGGCGGCGCGCGCTTTCGATCAAGCCGACCAGGAACGCTGGGCCGCGGCCCAAGCCCGGGCACAGGCAGAGCGTGAGACAGGGGTGTGGTTGGAGGAGATGACGACAGCGGTGGAGAGTGGGGGTGGAGAGTGAGGCGAAGGAGGCGTGGTGCGGGTGAGAGAGGGGTGTGTAGGATGATGGGGTGTGGGGGGGTGTGGGGCTTCCAGGGGGTCCACCCCCCCACCACTGCCACCGTGCATAGTAAATGTCATGTTGAGTGACGCCAGTGTCAGCTGGTGTGTCAATGACGGCTGTTTCTGTGTTTTTTTGCTGCCTGGGACGGTTCCCCCCCTGGAAGCCGCCCTCCACCACCTCAACCACGCCTCTCCCGCCATCGCGCTGCCTGGCTACGCTGCGTCTGAGGTCTACCGTGTTGGCTTTGATCACAGCGCGTGCCCCTGGGCGCACGTTTTGGTGGCGGGAGAAAAAACACGCTCCAAACAAAACCCGCGGCGGCGTTTTTTTTCAATCACTTTTCACTCTTTTTCATTTCCACCCACCCCGCCGTCGTCGTCCCGTCTCCAAACCGTTCGTCACCCCCCACCGACACACACCGAGCATGTCCCGACTACTGGCCCTCGTGTTCGCCGCCCTCATCCTGGCCGCCGCGCCTGCTGCCCGCGCTGCTGCCGCCGCGTCGTCGTCCGCGTCCCGTGGGTCGACTTCCACCACCGCCGCCGTGTCCGGCTCCCGCTCCGGCGGCCTGCTGCGCGGACGCGGCGGCCGCAACCAAGGTGCGGCCGCGGGCGGCGCGTCCTCCGGCCCGGGGTCGTCGTCCACCGCCGCCGTCGGCGGCGGCGCCACCACGGGACGCCGCCTGGAAGCCGCCACCGGCGGCGCCTCCGCGTCCCGCGGCTCGACGTCTGTGACTGGCTCCGTCAGCGGCCAAGGCGGGTCGACGGGACTGGCGTCCAAGCTTCTGGGCGGTGGCAACCGCGGCGCGCGCGGCGCCGTTGCCGCGGGCGCGGCGTCGGGCGCCGGCTCCTCCTCCACCTCTGCGGTCGGCGGCTCCTCCTCCTCCAACAACCGCCGCATTGGTGGCGGCGGCTCCACCGGTGGCATCCCTGCCGCCGCTGGCGCGGCCGGCGGCTCTTCCGCCTCCACCGTCGCCGCCAACAGCGCGGGCCGCCGCCTGGCCGCCGCCGCGGGCAGCGCCTCCGCATCCCTGGGCTCCACGTCCGCCACTGGCTCCGTCAATGGCCAGGAGAGCGGCGCCTCCGGCCTGGGCAAGTTCCTTGGTGGCGGTGGCAACCGCGCGCGTGGTGCCGTTGCGGCGGGCGCGGCGTCGGGCGGCCGCTCCTCTACTTCTGCGGTCGGCACCTCCTCCTCCAACAACCACCGCATCGGGGGTGGCTCCACGGACGGCATCCCTGCGGCGGCGGGGGCGGCGGGCGGGTCGTCCGCGTCCACGGTGGCTGCCAACAGCGGCGGCCGTTGAAGTGAAGGGGGAAGGTTGTGTGCTTTTATTTTACTATGGAGAGAGAGAGCGCGGTCAACAGAGAGAAACATGTTTTTGATGTGTGAACCAAGTTAGAAAAACACAACGGTCGAAAAAAAATCCAACCCCCCCTTTACTCACTCTCTCTCTTCACCCAAAAAAAAACTCTCGCAGGGGTCACCCCTGCCGCCCTCAAGGGAGTGGAGGATGGGGGGTGGAAGGAAAGAGAGAGTGTGTTTGTGTGTGGGGGGGAGAAAGAGGAACGAGAAAAAAACAATCCCCCTCTTTCTCATTGCCTCGTTCCCAAAAACACAACCCTCACCCGCCCTGGGAGGGGGCAGGGGCGGCGGTACATGGCTTCACGGTGGTGCTCAGCGAGGGTGGGCAGCGAGCAGAGAGAGAGAGAGGAGACAGGGGGGGGGGGGGGGAGAGAGGAAAGCGAGGAAAGTCGGGCCGACGAGAAGAAAAACGTGTGCGAAGCCCAAGACGCCGTCATTGGTTTCATGGACCAGCAGCGGAACGCTGTCGCGCGCTTGGCCGATGCGATGGAGGGCCTCATGGTCGCGTTTACCGACCAACGCGACATGGACGCCAGGTTGGCCGTGGACCCCAACCTGGGTCCAGGGGAGACTGAGGCGCAGGCAGCGAGAAAGTACTACAAGCTGCAAATCACGCTTGAGGCCACGGTGGGTGAAGTCTTGCGGTCTTAGGGGGGCGAGTCTTTTTTTCTTTTTTTAAAAGGGTTCTGGGCGACACGTTTTTTTTTGGGGGGGGGGGGGATGGGGTGGGGGCAAGTGTGTGTGTGTGGCGTCATGGACGCGAGATTGAGGTGTGTGTGGAGGGAGAGAGCGTGTGGGTGGGAGTGCGGAGAGAGAGGAAAGAGAAATCCTAGTCTACTTGCCACCATGCTCCCTCTCAGCCAGCTCCTTAAACCTCGCCAAATCCGCCGCTAGCACCCTCTCCACCAAGGGTGAGACTGCGGCCGCGACGGGGGCCAGCGCGGACGGCACCTCGTACGAAATGGTGAGTTTCACAGAGCACGCAGTCTTGGGGGCGGCTGCAGCCCGGTAAAACCGAATGGCCCCCCGGTTGGCGATGTCGATGGCGCCGCCCAGGGAGCCGCCCGTCGACCCGGGCACGCTGCGCCAGTGAATCTTTTGGTGGCGGACGGGGGTCAGGTTTTGGGCCAGCCAGGAGAACTGCCACTGGCGCCCAAACTGTTCGGTGGAGAGCAGCCAGCGCGACATGCGGTCGTCGTCGGGTTGGACCTAGATAGAGTGGAGAGGGAGGGAGGAAAAAAGAGGGGGTTGGTTTTTTGATGATGTGTCTTTTCTCCTCCACCTTACCACCACCACACCAACCACACCAACTCCTCCCACCTACCTCCACACTCGCGATCCACGGCATCCACGTCGGGATGCGCTCCCTTTTCTCCCACATCTCCCAGCACGTCTCCAGGGGGACGCCCACCCCGATCTCGGCCGTGTTGTCCAGCCACTGGGCGCGGGTGAGGGTGAGGGAGCGGGAGTTGTTGTGACGGGTGGAGCGTGGGCGAGGGGCTGGTGTGTGGGTGGGTGGGGGTGGGTTGGCGTCAAAGGAAGCAAGAAAAACGGCGGAAGGGATGGGTGAACGAAAACGCGCCCTGCCTCTCCCCTCTTCACAGGACGTTCCGACACGTCCCACACACACGCACCGTGCATCGACCGGGGCGGCGCGCCCGCAGCGGCCACACGCGCGTGCGCCGCTGTCGGCGGGGCGGAGGGCAGCATTTGTGGTGGCGGTTGGTGGTGTGTGTACCTGGCGCCGAGCGCGGGGAAGCAGGTGGGGATGAGAGTGGAACGTGCGCGCGTGCAGCCAGGGGAGAGAAGGGGGGCGAGCTCGGGGGGCGAGCAGAAGAGAGAAAATGCAATGGTGTGTCCCGACGCTGCGTCTCCGTTTTTTCTTTCCCTCTCTTCGCTCGATCAAAAATGTTTACAGGGGTTGTCAGCTCTCTTCCCAGTCTCTCTCTCTCTCTCTGTAGAACGTGTGTGCAGACGTCGGGGTATAGTTTTGGTGGTAATCACGGGAAAAGGGTGGGGGGGCGAAACACGGGCAACAAAACTGCGTGTGTGTTTTGCCACCACCACCATCCCACACAATTTCGCAACAAGTCGTCAGGGGAAAGGAGGGCGGAGCCGACAGCAGTGTCCTGCTGTGAGTTGCCCCCCCCCCCCCCCCCCCCCCCCTTGGAAAAATTGGGGGTTGGTCGGAAATGAAAAAAAGTCACGGGGGGGTCAAAATTGGGGGGGGTCTCTCTTTTTGGTAACTCTCGGACAGTGATGTTTCCTGTACAATGCCGTGTCAAAACTGGGGCGGAGGCTCAGGCCACCGAGGGGGGGCACGGGGCAGAGGAAGCGAAAGAGCGACCAAGCGTCGGACACTCTTCCCCCCCACCCCCCCTCTTTCCCAATCCACCTACACAAAAATCGCCACCACCGTGGCCAGTGCCACGACACACCTCCGCCTCCACACGACCAGCGCCCCGTTGCGGCCGCCACTCATCGGCACGCCTCCGCGCGCAAGAGCATCGGCCAACGCCGCCCACTCGGCACCACACGCGCCATCCTCCCCATCATACGCGCCATCAAAGTCGGCGGCGTGGTGAGAGAAGGGGGGCATGCCCAGGGCGCGGGGCGGGGGGCGGGGCAGGCGGCAGTGGGGGGAGGCCGCACGGAAAGCGGCGGCAAAGCGTTGCACCGAGGGCCACAGGCCCTTGCGCACCGCCAGGTTGACGAAGCCAGGGCGGGCGGAGGGGTCCTCAAAGTAGATGGAGATGACTTCGGCGGCGGTGGGGGGGGTGGGCTCCGCGCCGAGGATGGTGCTGCCGCCACCACCACCACCCACCACTGGCCTCGCCGCCCGGAACAGCAGGCAGCACACGTAGTCGCCGATCACGACGCCCCCCTCCGGGCCGTCGGGGGAGGGGGAGGCGGGGTGGTGGGTGCCCACCGCGATTGAGTACGCACCTCCATCCGCGGGGCGGTGCCACGCGCGGCGGCTATACACGTAGAGCCTGTGCCGCAGCGGGCGCGGCCAACGGCACCGGTAGACGGCCGTGCCGGTTTCAGGGCAGAGTGGATCGGGGGACGTGGTGGACGTGGTGGTGGAGGACGCGTCTGTTTGGATCGGTAAACGCCACGTCGCGGCGCACGTGTCGTCCCACCCAAACCGCGACCGGTCGTCCCCCTGGAACGCGCGCAACGCGGCGGGGGATGCGCCATCCAGCACGGCGTGGGTGCGGTACACGTACAGGCCGCGGCGCAGGGGGCGGCGCCAGGCCCAGTAGGCGAGGCCGAGGGCGGGACTCGTTTCCTGAATGATTGGTTCCCACCCCGTGGACGCCCAGCCAGACGTGTCGGGCTCACCCAGCAGCGACCCCGGGGCGCCGCACGGGGGCGGGCCTCCTGAGGCGGTCAGGGCGGCGGCGGCGCCGGGTTCGTTGAGCAGCGCGCCAAACGCCAGCAGGTGGGAGGTGGGGACGGAGGCCCGCACGCGCGGCGGCACGCGGCCGCCGCCCCCCCCCCCCCGCCAGCGCCGCCGCCATGCTGGACGCGGGGTCGGCCGGCTGCGCCTCCACCGCGTCCTCAAACGGGGTGAGCTCCCGCTCGGGGGCGGGGGAGGCGGGCGGGGAGGAGGGGGTGGAGCGCGGCGGCGGCGATGGCGGAGGCAGCGCCCGCGCACGCGCACCGTCCACCCGGGGCGGCGTCGACGGCGGCTCACTGACGGCGCGCCGGGCGGTGGAAGGAGGTGGGGATGGTGTGGCGGCTGCAGCTGTGTCGGCGCACGTGTCGGACGCTGAATCAGCGTCCACCGTCGACGGCGGCGGCGACGGAAACGACGTGACGGTCGTTGGCGTCGAGGGGCGCGCCCACGGCGGCGGCGAGGCGGGGCGGCAGGGCGTGCAGGAGGGGGTGGTGTCGCCATCCAGCAAGCCGGCCAAATCGTCCGTCGACCCGGGGCACGACACCGGGAAGGAGGAGAGGCGGCGCGGCAGGGAGGGTGGAGGCGGCAGCGACGGCGGCGGCGTCACCGCCTCGACCACCGCCTTCTCCACGCTGGGCGCCACGCTCAGCGCAGCAGTCGCGGCCGCCCGGGCGGCCGCCGTGCGGCGGGCGGAGGACGCGGAGCGCGGCGGGCGCGGCGGGCGGGGGGCGGGAGGCGTCGGCGCGACGAGCGCCTGCGGCGGCGGCGCCACCAGCTGCTGCACTGCCGCCACATCGCCCGCCTTCCTCACAGCCACCCTCAGACTGGGCAACACGTGCACCTCCACCACCGCCAGCCCGCGCAACAGTTCCACCGCGAGGGCGGGGGACGCGGGCGCGTGGCGCAGCGCGCGCGCGCCGCCGACGGCGCGCAGCGCGGCCGCGTGACACCTCGCCGCCGCCGCCAGGCACAGCCAGGCGTAGGCGGCCAGGGGGGCGGTGATGAGGACGGCGAGGGCGGTGGCGGGGAGGGGGTGCTGGCCGTGCGGCTGTGGGGGAGGGAGTGGGAGGGGAAAGGCGAGAGGAGCCAGGCAGGCGCGCTCGCGAGCGCGCGTGGCCAGCGAGCGACGAGAGGGAGGGGAGGGAGAGCAGCCCCTCACGCAGGCCCCCGCCCGCCTCAGCCTCGTCACGGTGGCAAGCTTGAGGGCGGCCTCGTGAGAGTGGGACAAGAGCGGTGGGGCGGCGAAATCGAGGCACGTGCTGCGGTGGAAAGAGAAGCAAAAACGACGGGCGAAATTCAGGCCGCCAAAGCGGAGCAGCCCGCGCCCCGCCCCCCTCTGCGCGCCCCCACTGCCTCTCCACACACAGCCGTCAGTCCCACACACTCACCACTCTCCAGTCGGGGCGCCACGTCTCTAGCACGGTTTGCAGGACGGAGCTGGGGGGAAGGAGAAGGAAACGTCGGGAGAGGGGCGTGAGCGGTGTCCCCTGTGGCGCGGGGGGGCGGAGTGCGGCTTCCCTGGGCGCCTCCCACCTCCCTCTCCCCCGCATTTGACGCAAACACACTCGCCACCGTGTCGAAAGCGGTGCAAGGCCGCGCGTGGGCTCAGCAAGGGGGCGCCGCCACCACACACACCCACCACCTCTCCAACCACGCTCACCGCGTGCACGCTGTCAGCAGGTACGCGCCCACGCCCGCCAGCACGGGGGTGAGGGACGCGTCGTCTTGCATTGAGGGTTGTGTGTGTGTCGGAGGCGGCCAGAGGGGCACACAGACGGGAAAGAGCAGAGGGGCCGCCGACCGGCGGTGTTTTTTGGGCCGGCGCGCGTGTCCGTGTTTGTTTCAACCAGCCCGTGCGACACGGAATGCGCAGTGCAGGCGTACGTGCGCTGGCACTGGCGCAAGCGGGGCGGGGAGGGGAGGTGGTCCCGCGCGCGCGCCCGAGAGACGGGGGTCGCGCTGTGTCGAGAAACGCGATAAGAAGAGTGCCGGGCGTTTTTCTTCTCTCGCGCGCACACCCCCACTCTTTCGACAGGCCCGGACGGCGCGCCTCCCCTTTCTAACGACACACAACCACGCCGTCGCACACAGCGCGTGCGTCGCTCCGCATGAGGGCCACCGTGTCGGTCGTCGACGGCGGCGGCGCGGGTGAGGATGGGTGGGTGTGGCGCGCAGGGAGCAAGGCACAACACCTTTGCCACCTCTCTCGGCAGGCACACACACACGCACACGCGTGTCGTGCGAGTGATACTCTGCGATTGGGGGTGGCAGATGGGAGGGTGGCGCTCGCGCCTCGACACCCGGACGTGCGACGGCTTTTTGCATGGCGTGCGCCCATGCAAAACAGCCCCTCTCGGCCGCCGACCCGCCCCCGTCAACCGCTCCAACTGCGCACCGTGTGGCACCATACGACACGCACGCACCGTCGCGCGTCAAGGGGTGGGGGTGTTGCGCTGTGAGTGTGACTCCCCCCCCCTCCCGCGCAGGGCGCAAGCACAGCGTGCCTTCGCCTCTCACGACACCACCCCCCACCTTCCCACAGCCACGCCGACCTTCTCCAAACCCGTCCCTCCTCCTGACACATCCACCACCTCCTCGTTCGTCTCCATGCTGGCGTCCGCCGCGTCCACCGCTGCCGTGGGCGCGTACGTGGGCTCAATTTTCATCGTCGTCGCGACGCTGATCATTGCCACGCTCTGCCTGCCCCACCCGGTCGCCGTCGCGTGGCTGGCGTTGATGGTGAGAAGAGAGAGAGGAAGGATGTATGTGAGTTTTTTTTTAAGAGAGAGAGAGAGAGAACACGACCCCACCCCACCACCCCACACACTCAGGCCGCCTCGTTCTGCCTCCCGCTCACCGACCCCGGCCCCCTCGCCACCCGTTTCACCCGCTTTGCCATGGCGTCCGCTGCTGACTACTTTCCTGTGAAGTTGGTGCTGGAGGATGAGGCGGCGCTCAAGGCGGGGCGTCAGTATGTTATTGGTAAGTGAGGGAAGAAAAACAAGTTTTTTTTGTTGTTGTTTTTCTTCGCATCTTCCGTTGCTCACGCGACACACACACCACCACCCCAATCCCACTTCAGCCTACGAACCCCACTCCGCCCTCCCTGTCGGCCTCCCCGTCGCCTTTTGCGACCTGTCCCCCCTCTCCCCCCCCTCCCTCCACCCCGTCCGCACCCTCGCTTCCTCCGCCTGCTTCCGTGTCCCCCTGGTGCGCCACCTGTGGTGGTGGCTGGGGGGGCGGCACGCGTCGGCAGCGAGTGCTCACGCGCTGTTGGCCAGTGGTCACTCGGTCGCCGTCTGCCCGGGCGGCGTGCGCGAGTGCGCTTATTTGAAGAAAGGTGAAGAAACAGTCTTCGTCACCCAACGCTCAGGCTTTGTCAAGCTGGCGCTGGCCGCGGGGGCGCCCATTGTGCCCGTGTTTGCGTTTGGCCAGACGGACGCGTACTCGTTTGCCCTCCCCGGCCCTCCCCTCTTCTCCGCCTCCTTCGTCTCCCGCGCCGCCCGAGCGGTGGGGTGCATGCCCCTGCTGATGTGGGGGGTGGGGGGGACGCCGCTGCCGCACCGGTCGCCGATCACGATTGTGGTGGGGCGGCCGATAGGGGGCGGGGCGCCGATTGCGACTCCCTCCACCGACTTGGTGGCTGCGACACTGGACAAGTATGTGGCCGCCTTAACGGCGTTGTATTGGCGGCACGCCAAGGAGGGGGTGCCGCTGACGGTGTTGTGAAAGAGAGTGGGGTGGGGTGGGGGCGATTTTTGTTTTCGCACAAAGACACACCTTCCGTGTTTCTTTGCTCCCTGTCCCCCGTGTTTTCCTTGGTTTGGGGTGTGAGTGTCCGGCGTCTGAAGCCCGGAGCCGCCTTCTGCGGTCCCTGCGGGCGAGTCGTGCCCCTTCCCCCCTCCCTCGAGGGGGTGCGTCGTTTTACTTTTCGCTGCGCCCCCCCTCGCGTCATTGTGTACAGCCCTTCCCTCCCTTCCCCCCACCCATCACATTTTGTCTCTGGGATCGCATTCCAAAAACAACGACGGCCGCCTGCGTGTGTGCGCGTGCGCGCGCACACACACACACACTTCGCGCCTTGTTCTTCTTTTCGTTCGCTCCCCCTGTGTTTTCCTCTCTCTCTCTAGGCCCCGTCTGCTTTCTCGCTGCTTCGTTTGCACTGTGTGTTTTTACGCTGCGTGGTTTTAGGTCCTCTGGCGCACTTCGATTTATTTTTTAGAACACTGCAACAAAAACAAAAACAAACTATTTTTTTCGTTCAATCACATCTGCTTTCCACTTTTCAACCTACCGACCTCCACACACACACACACCTCTCCCCCCCCCACACACACACCACACATCAACCCAATGGCCATCCTCGGTCTGCGTGTTGTCGGCCCCACCGTCGCGGCCGCCCTGGTCGCGTCGACGTCGGCCTGGTGGTTCACCCCCGCGCTCTGCCACACGTCCCGCCCTGAAACGACCGCCACCTACACCGCCGAACGCGGGTCGCACGTTGCCAAGTTCCAGTCGGTCGACCGCACGAGTGAGTCGGAGTGGAGAGGGGGAGGAAGAGGGCGTTTCGGCCGCTGCGACGTCGCCTCGGTACCAATGCGCCGAGTACCTGCCCGCTGCTGCCCCACCCACCCACCCCCGCCCCTCAACGCCACTAGCGGTGGGGGTGGGGGCTGTGTCGAGTGCGAATGGGGGGGCAACCGCGAGCGGGGACGCGTGCAAGGGGCCGCGACCGCCGGAGGAAGCTTGTGAGCGGGGGCGCGACGCAACTCGCGACGGCGCGCGACGGCGCAGAAAAGCCAACTGGGCGCCGACCTTCCATCCCCACCACCACCCAGCCCTCCTCAACCCGGTGACCGCGTTCAAGTACAACTGAAAGCAACACTCGTCCCTGATCTCTTTGTGTGTATTCCTTTGTTTGGTGGCGGAGCGTTTTTTTGCCCGCGGCGTGTAGAAGAAAGAGACGTAACAACGCCCCGTTTTTTTTTGTTTTTCGATCAACCCTCGTCACAAAAGAATTGGGGGTTTCCGCGCTCTCAACTCTCTCAAAACTCTCTCTTCACTCGCTGTCCACCGTGCTGGACGCGGGCAACGCTTTCTCCAGCGTGCGCGCGCGCCACGCGCGCACCCACTCGCGCGCGTCTTGCACGTTGGGTGGCACGGGGCCTCCCTTTCCCTCCTCTCTCCCCTGCCTGCTTCTGCTGCGCTGCCGTCACAGCCGCCCGCACCCCGTCCGCGGGCGTCACCGTCGCCGCGGCCGCCGCTTCCTCCGCCTCCCGCACGCGGCCGCCACGCCCCGCAGCCGCGGCCGCCGCCACCCGAGGATCAGCCAGCACCTCCTTCACCACCTCCTCACTGGGCGGAGGAGGTGGCGGCACGGGCGCAGGCATGGGGGGCAGCCCCCGCGTGGGGCGGGCAGAGTCGACAACACAGGCAGCCCACAGGCGCTCGACCTCTTTCGGCGTGCCAGCCGCCACCCGCCCCGCGTCGGCGGCCGGCCCCCGCCTCGCCTCCACCGTTTTGCCCGCCGCGTCAGGCGTGGCCAGCGCGCCCACGACCAGGCGGGCGACTTCGGCGCGGGAGATGACGCCGGAGACGCGGTCGCCTTGGTGCAGTTCCAACGGAAACAGGGTGCCTTCTTGCTCGGTCGTCAGGCCGGTCATGCGGACCACAGCAAACCTGCCCGCCAGCACCCGCCGCAGGGCCGCTTCACCCATGTACTTCCAGTTGAGGGCGCCCCCCGGGTTGAGGCGGACGATTGGGATGTCGGCGGCGCGTGCCGCGGCGTCATCCCCGACGCGCGCGTTGCGCTCGGTGGACGCTGACGTCAGCAGCACGGCCACGGGGGGGGGTGGCGGTGAAGGCGCGCACGCCACCATCGATCTCCAGGGAGAAGGGGCCCGGCTTGCAGCGGGGGTTTGGGGCGCCATCAAACTCAAAGCGCGAGAGGACGAGCCCCACCTGCCTCACAGCCGTCGGGTCCAGCGGGGGGGGCGGCCGCATCGTACCGCGCGCGCTTCGTGGGGACAAAGTGTGACCAGGGCAGGCGGATGGTTACCCACTCGCCGGCGACGGTGGGGATCAGGGCTTGGTACACGGCTTCCGGCACGTCCACCTGGTCCGCAGTTTTAACGTTCAATTTAAACGTTTGGCCATCCCCTTTAACCCGCAACGCCAGGCCGGACGCGCCCGCCAGGTTGAGGGTGAGGCCGGGGCGGGTGCGGGCGCCGCAGAAGCCGCCGCCTGGGGGGGGGGGGGGGGGGGGGAAGTTAGGAGGTGTGAGGGGGCGCGTAGATAGACTGCCTCAAAAAAACTCCCCCCCCCCCCCTCTGCCCCTCCCCTTCCCCCTCCCCACACCCGCACCTTCAAACCGCAGCACCCCCCGCCACACCGCCCCACTGGAGTTCCCCCCCTCCGGCCCCGCGGGTTCGAGCACGGACTCGCTCACCCCCCCCATGATGGCATCGTCCAGCCTCTCCCACGCGCCCACATCGCTCCCACTGGCCATGGGCAGCACCACTGGAGTCGGGGGCGCGAGGATGGCGTCCATCGAGGGAGGCGGCAGGGCGGCCGCGATGGCGGTGGCGACGGTTTCGACGCCTTTCGCGTCGATCGCTTCAGGCGACGCGCCATCGAGGTACACCACGCCGCCCGGGGGGGCGCCCTCTGGCGGCCGCTCCACCACCGGCCCCAGCGCCAGCACGGCCTGAGTGACGCCGGTCCAGAGGGCGGGGTTGGAAGCCGGGTCCAGGGTGGAGGGGGTCGTGACGTCGACGTTGGACACGATCGCGAGTGTCGCGCGCCCGCCCGGCTGCACACCCTCCGCCGCCACGCCGACCGCCTCCAGGGCGTCCCTCGCACGGGCCTCGTCGCGCACCGCGGCCACGACGTCCCGGCCGGAAGCCAGCAGGGAGGCGACGACGGCGCGCCCGGTTTTGCCCGACGCGCCGAAAACAAGCACCGCGTTTTTGACGACTGGGCGAGACGGGACGGCCTGCCCACCCCCAGCCGACGAGGGCGACGGCGATGGCGAGCTGGAGTCCCCGGTCAGGGCGGAGGCGACGGCGGCGCCCATGCCGGCGACGACTGAGAGGGTGGGAGGGGGGGGGGGAGGGTGGGTGCGGGGGGGGTGGCGGTTAGGGCAAAGAGAGAGAGCGACGCTCTCTCTCTCCCCATCCAACACGCCCCCCCCCCCCCCTTCACTCCCCACACGCACTCGACCCCAGCGCGATCCACGCCTCCTTGGGCGCGTGCGCAAAGGCGGCCGCCAGGCCGGTCTCGTCGGAGGCGCGCACAGCAACGACGCGCGCACGGCGCGTGCGGCGTGCGGCGGGCAGGGGCGCGGCGGTCGCACCAGGCGACGCGCGCGGGCGGAGGGCGGCCGGCCGCGGCGCGGCGGTGAGCATGGGGAGGTGGGGGAGGGGGAGAGGGAGCAACGACAAAAAAGGACGCTGGTCGTTGTGGCAACCACTCTTCTGGCCAAAGAAACAAAGCAAACCAGCGGTCCAGACCGCGTTCCCGTGTCCCTGTCTCTCCCCCCGCTATGGCGGACGAGGTGAGTAGCGTGTGACCTGGGCGTGGGCGCGTGTGGATGGGGGGCGAGCAGAGGGAGAGGGCAAAGGGCACGCCGTGTCTGCAAGCGCATGTCCCGACCCCCTCCCGACCACCCCCGCCCCCGCCCCCCCTCTCCACCCCCTCAGCCACCCCCACCCCACACAAAGGGCGTCACCTTTGCCACGGCCCCCGACGCCGTCGCCCCGCCCCCCCCCCCCCCCCGCCCCCCGCCTCACCCACACCCCGTCCCACGGCTCCGACGCCTCGCGCGCGAGAGCCCACGAAGCCCTGGCCATCCTGCTGGAAGGCAACGCCCGCTTCGTGTCTGGCGCCCCCCTCGTCCGCGCCCGCGCAGACCCCGGCGCTCTGACCGACCTAGCCTCCGACGATGACGGCGCGCGCCCCCTCGCCGCCGTCCTCGCCTGCTCCGACTCGCGCTGCCCCCCCGAACTCCTGTTCGATGGCGGTGTGGGCGACCTGGCGGTCGTGCGTGTGTCGGGAGGGGCTCTCGACCCCGTGGTCGTGGATTCAGTCGTGGCTGCCGTCACCCACAACGGCGCGCGCCTCGTCGTGGTGTTGGGCCACACCCGCTGTGGCGCGGTCAGACGCGCCGTCGCACGCTACGTGGCCAAAGAGGGCGGGGAGGGTGGGGGTGGGGGCGGGGGGAGCACGCCTGGCGCCGCCGTCGCTGCGTCGCCGTTTGCGAGTGGGCCTCCTCCCTCACCCTCCGCCTCCGCTCCCACTCCCTCCTCTTCTTCCTTCTGGTTCGCCCGCCTGGCCGCCTCCTGCGGCTGTGCGCCCCCCCCCCGCCGTGTCGGGAGGCGGCTCCCGCGGCTCGGCCTCCGCGCGCCGCTCGGTCGACCGCGACCGCTCGACAGGAGGCGCCGACTCCTCCTCCTTCCTGGCGCGCGCGTCCGCCACCCCGCTGGCCGCGGTGTCGGACGCGCTGGCGGGGGCGGTGGCGGCGGTCGCCAAAGCTCGCGGCGGGCGGCTGGGGCGCGGCACAGCAGAAGATGGTGGTGGTGGTGGCGACGCTGGCGCCGCCACCACTGACCCCGCCCTCTCGGATGACGCCGCCGCCCGCCGCCTGGCGCTGCGGTCCCAGGACTCGCTGTCGTTGAACCACGCGAGGCTGGCGCGGGACAGGCTGAGGAAAGGGGGAGGGGAGGGGGGGGAGGGAGAGGAAGACGATGAACGAGGCGCTGTGGTCACCGACGTGGTTGAAGAACACGTCAAGCGCGCTGCTGCAGCCTTGCTGGCGGCCCTGGTGGCGCGCGATCCCGAGGTTGCGCGCGAGGTGGAGGTGGTGGCCGCGCGGGTGGACTACGCGAGTGGGGGCAAAGTGAGCGTGCTGCGGCGGGCGTGGCTGGGGGCTCGCGGAACGCTGTATGAGTGATGAAAAACGAGGGCCGTGTATGTGTGATCAATGGACACGGCGGGCGGAAAGTTTTTGGCTGAGGGTTCGGGCGTGTAACAACGCAAAAAAACAACGAAAAAAACACAACTTTCGTTTCCTCATTGCTTCTCCCCCCTTCCGCGGGGCTCAAAAAATGGAAACCTGGGCGTCTTACTCCTCGTCATGGGCCCCCCAGCAACCCGTGGAAGCTCCGCCATGGGTTGCGACCAGCTTGGTGGCCGGCTCCGGCCCCTCTGCGCCACCGCCGCCCCCCACCCAAATTCTAAACCCCCCTCTCCTCACCGAATCGTTTATGTTGACCGCATTCAAGGTAGGGTGTAGGGTATTGATGCAGCAGATTGCGGCGACACCTTGGAGCGTGGTCCCAGGGCAGGAGGCGCCGTGTGTGGGGTCGGCGGGGACGGGGGGAACGCGCTTTTCGCGAAACCACGCACGCTTTTGTTGCCCGCCCCACCCCGCCGCCCTCCGCCCACCCCCGCCCTCCCCACCCCCCACTCAGATCGCCATGTGTCCCCACGAAGCCACCCTGGCCCACGATTGGGCGCTGTGCCCGTACGCGCACACGGGTGAGGGAGAGGAGGAAAAGGGCGGTTGGTACCGCGAGAGTTTTGGTTTACCCGCATGCGCGGGGCGTGTCTTCGAGAGTCCCCCCCGGCGACGCCCACTCCCGTCCACCTCCACCCAGGCGAGAAAGTGACGCGGCGCGACCCGTCGAGCGGCATCTACACCGGCATCTCGTGCTGCGAGGCCAAGGTGCGGAGTTGGAGGGAGGGGGGAAGGCGCGCCCGCGCGTGGTGAAGGCGCGGGGGGTACCGCCTCAATTGAACCGCGCCGTTTCCCACTAGCGCTGGCCGCGCGGCCACGCTCGCCACCCCCAGCGAGCACACGTCTGCCTTGTTCATCGCATGTTGGGCGGGGGCGGAGGCGGGGAGGCGGGCGCGCGTGGCGGGCGAAGCCACACGCCCAGCACACGCTTTTTGCCTAACCTCACGCCCTTCCCTCCACCACAGAAAACCGGCTTCTGCCAGCGTGGCGACCAGTGCCCCTACGCCCACAACGTGTTTGAGTACTGGCTGCACCCGACGCGGTGAGAGTGTGGGAGAGGGAAGGAAAGGAAGAGAGGCGCGAGCGTCGTGCTCTCCTTGCCCTCTCACACACTAACCCTAACCCACCCCTCTCTTCCCACAGCTACCGCACCCAGCTCTGCAACGATGGCCCCTCCTGTGCCCGCCGCATCTGCTTCTTTGCGCACGACCCCTCTGAAGTGCGGGTGCCACCGTGCAAGCCCTGCGTGCCGCCGCGCGCGCTGGCGGGCCTGGCCGCCGAAGCCGCCGCGCGCGGAGGCGGCGCCCCCCGCCCCCGCGGCCGGGCGCGTGGGCGCCGTGGTGGCGGCGGCGCCGTGGCGGCTGCTGCGGCTGCGGCAGGCCTGTACGGCCTGTCCCCGGGAGGCGGCGGGTTTTATGGCGCCGGGTTTCCGTTTTCGCCGGCCTCCGCCCCACCCTCCTTTGGCTCCTCCCTCGGCTCCACCCCCTGCTCCTCGTTGTATGTGGCGGCGGCAGCCAAGTCGCTGTCTTTATCCTCCCTGGCTTCAGCGGGGGGCATGTTTGGGTCGTTGGAGGGGTTGAACTGCCATGCCGCGGGCGCGTCGCCGCCTCGCGCCAACGGCTTCCCCGCCTGCGGCACCGACCCCATCCGCCGCCGGTCGGCGCTTGACGGACGGCCGTCGGACGCGCCCGCGCCCGGCGGTGGCGCCCCCGGCACGTCGCCGCTGTGGGCCGAAGTCGCTGCGGCCGCCGCGCGCGCGGCCGCGCTGGCGCGCGTTTACCCGCCCGGCCGCGCCTCGGTCGACGTCCCTGCCGACGCGGCGGCGGCGCGGCGGGCTGAATTGGGCGTGCCTGACGCGCCGTCTGCACGGCGGTGGTCGGCGGCGGCCGCGCTCGACCGCACAGACAGTGGCGGCGGCGGTGGCGGTGCCTCCGTCGCCGCCGCCGCCGCGTCCGCCGAGGACGAGCTGCGCCTGGCCTCGCTGCGGCTGCGGCTGGAGCTGGACCGGGATGGTGGGGAAGGCGGCGAGTGGGGCGCACCCCCCCCCCGCGCAATCACCCCCCCCCCCCCGCCCAACCACCGCCCGCCACGCACAACGACTGGGCGCCCTCCGCCCCCTGGTCCCTGCCTGACGCTGCCCCCCTGGAGACGGCGAGATCTCTGCGCGCGTTTCTGTCGCGCGGGCAGGCGTCGGGGGGGGAGGAGGCGGCCGCCGACGTGGCTCATGTTTGAGGCGTAAAAAAAGCCGTCGAAAAAACATCGTCATCAAAAAAACGGAGAGCAGGGGGCGCGTGCGCGCGCGCCGCGCGGGCGCCCGCGCGCGTTTTCGATCTAAACCAAAGCACACGGGCCTCTTTCATCTTTGGGATGGTTGACTTGCCACCGTCTTCTTTGTGTTCGGGGGGGAAGGGCTCGCGGCGCCCGCCCCCCGCCACAAAACTCCTGCGCCTGTTCCCCCCACAACACCCCCCCACCCTCTATATCCCCCCCCCCCTGCGATATTACACCACCCCACGCACCACAAGTGACCGGCCGGCGACCTGCAGCCCACCCCTCTGGGCGCACCATCCCCAAAAGCGCGCGCGCGGCGTTTCTTTCCGCCTCGCCTGCGCGCTGGCGTGCCGCCCTCCCTCCCCCTCCCCCTCCCCACCTCCCGCTGTGCCTCCTTGTGCTGTGTCTTTTTTCGTCATTCGACAACAATCCACCCCCTGCCCCCCCCCCCTCCTTTTTTTCTTTCGACCTGGGCCCCTCCCCCCTCGCCGCGACTTTTTTTTCTTTTGCCAAACATCACTTGTTTTCCCCCCCACCCCTCTAGGCGTGTGCTGTGTGTCGGCCGCCTTTTGCACACACCCCTCCCGGCGTGCCGCACACACACATCACCCCTTTTCCTGTTTCCCCTGGCGACCGTTGCCTGAACACAGCCCCCCGTGTGTGGAAAAGGGGGGTGGGTGGGGAAACGCGGCAGAGCGTTGGGACACCCCCCCCACCCCACCCCCACGGTAACCACTCCCCCCCCCCCCCCCCCCCTTCTAAGGTGTGCTTTAAGAGGCGTCCCCCCCCCACACACACACACACCATGGTTACACGTCCTTTTTTTTCATTTTTTGACTCAAAACACAAACATATAGGCCTGCCTCCCTTGAAACGCCACTTTAAGAAAAAACTCTTTTTTCTCGCTTTTTTGCGATCCCTCCACACTCCACCGCGGTGGATGCGTGACCGGCTGGGGTGTGAGCTGCTGGACACCCCGCCTGGCCAAAAAGCTTGTGGGGCCCCACTGCCTTTTTTTTCACACACGACCCCTAGGCACGACAATTTTTTCTTTTTTTCGTTTCTGTTGTCGTCCGGTGCAGGCTGCGTTCCCTTTTTTCCCTCTGTGGTTTGCGTCCGCGTGTGTCGTTTGGGGACCCCCCCGACCTGTGTCGTGGGCGTTTTCTGTGCGCTCTGAGAAAGCGGCGTCCCTTAACGTTTCTCGCTTGTGGGCCACGCCCTTGTGGCAACGCACACAAACACACACCGGGCGCCAACCACCCCTGCTTTTCCCCCCGAGTGTGGGAAGACACACAAACACACCCCACCGCGGCTGAGCCGCCCCCACACAAGCCCCCCCCCTAACCCACACACACCTACTGCCGCGTGTGTGCTGTTTTGTGTAAGAAGCATAAGTCCCCCTACCGAGAGATGAGAGAGTGTTTTTTTCGAAAAATGATGTGCATTTTTTTGACAAGGGGAAAGTGTGGGGGGGAATGCGCGCACGCGGGACGGCGGCTGGCGCGGGAAAATAAGGGGGTCGTGTTTCTGGTCGCGCACACGGTGGTTGGGCGGCGGTGAAAAAAATAGGGCAAGTTTTTTTTTCACTCAAAACAATTCATCGCTCGATTCAATGTGTCAAGTTCTCTCGCTCACTCAGTTTTCACTCAAAAAGACGTGTTCTCTCATCGCTCAAAAAGGGGGGGGGGGGAAGGGAGGGGATCAGTGTGGCACAAGGTTGGAAGGTTAAAAAAAAAACACGGCAGCAGCAAGAATCAGGCAGAGAACGGGGGAAAACACGAGCGCGCAGCGGGGATGGCAAAGCAGGGGTGGGGGCACAAACAGGGGAGGCAGCAGCAGCAGCAGCGGGGGGGACGAAACACCAGAGCGACGACGGGGGGCGAAGAGAAAAAAGACGTTGTTTTTTCTTCACACCCTCACCGTCACCTCGGGCGCCAGCGCCCCCACCCGCCCCCGCCGCCACCGACGGGTCAACGCCACCGGCTTGGAGCGCCGGCTCTTGGACGTGCGGCCACCAGCGTCGGCGTCGCCGCCACTCGAGCCATAGCCCGCTGCCGCCACAGCCGCCGCCTCGTCAAGCGCCAGGGCTGCCACGCGCGCCTCCAGCTCGGCCGCCGCCGCGGCGGCGGCGGAGGGAGTGCTGCGAGTCCAGCCGCCAGCCCCCAGCAGGCGGCGGGCCGACCCGCGCGACCGCCTGCGCGCCGCGCCGCGCGAGACGCGTCCGACGCTTCGCTCGCGTCGCTCGCGCTCGCCAGCGGCGCCACCGCCAGCGGAGACGCGTCCCCCGGCGTCGGCGCCATGGACGACACCGCCGTGGCAAACGAGGCGGACGAGCCGGCGCGGGCCAGGCGGACGGGGGGGAGGGAGGCGGGCGTGAACGCCGCCGCGACTTTTTCCTCCGTCACGTCGCCCTCGCCCGCCGCCGCCCAGACCGCCCGCTGGGCCAGTTCGCCCAGGGAGGAGGCAGCCTTCTTGGCGAGCGCCCCCCTGAACGCGCCGCGCAGGGGGGAGGGGGGGACGACGGAGGGGCGCACCCACTGCTCGCACAGGACGCGGGACGAGGAGGCAGACCCAGGCACAGGCTCCACCCACCACCGCCCCTCGAAGACGCGAAGCAACCCCCCCTCCAGCGCCACGTAGGCCAGGGTGCGGGCGCGCCGGTCGGTGTCCAGGCGCAGGCGCACGCGCAGCGTCTTGAACAGGAAGCGAGTCGCTTGTTCCACCACGGTGGCGCGGGACGCGCCGTCGTCGTGCAGGACGGTGAGGGAGGCGCAGCACTGGAGTGGGTGGGGAAAGGGGGGGGGGCGGGAGGGAAGGGTTGGAACAAAACAAGGGGAGATATGGGGAAAGGGAGGAGATAACCGCCCGCTCGCGCGCGGGTGGACGGCGGCGTCTGCGCGGTCGGCACCCCTTGCAACCACCCAATCCAGCCCTGGCCCCCGCCTCCAGCCCCCGCCAAAGCATGGGCTCGTGCATCCTTTGCCAGCAGAGGGCGGGGCGGGCGGCAGCGGCGGCAGCAAGAGGGTGGTTTGGGGCGGCGTTACCCCACACCTTGTCCATCCCGGGTGGCGCCGCAGACGGCCCGTCGGGCCGTCCGCTTCCTCGCACCACGCAAAAATGTGGGCCCCTGGCATGCTTTTCCCACTCACCCCCTCGAACGCGGACGCCACGAGCTCCAGCGCCAGGTCGGGCGAGACGTCGAGCTGAATCTGGTGGTGGGAGAGGGAGGGAGAGGGAGGGAACGGTGGAGGAAACAGGGGCAGGCACGGCGACACCGCGGGAGCCGTCGCCTTCTCGCGACCGAACGAAGCAAGGGAGAGCGGAGACCACGCAACCGACGCGCAGCCGGCGCCTCTGTGCGCCCCCGCCCGCCGTCAGTGGGCGTCAGTGGTCGTCACCCCACCGATGGTGGGTCGGGGTGGGGTGCCGAGGCAGTGGGAGGGGGGGGAGTCTGCGGGCGCCCCCTCCCAAGCACCCCCCATGCGCGCGCCTCGCGCCACGTGAGGGAACCTCCCCGCGCGCCGCCTCCACCCACTCCCCGCCCTCACCTCGGCCTGCACCCGGCACAGCAGGTCGTCAAACGTGGACACCACCAGGCTCCAGGGGGAGCCAGCGTCTTCGCCGGTCGCTTCCAAGCGCGCCGCGGTCTCGCGCGGCGGGGGGGCGGGGGCGCCGTCCGACTCGTCGGGGGAGAGGTCCAGGGCGAATGCTCGCAGGGGCGAGGTCGCCATTGCGGGTGCGTGTGTGTGTGGGGGGGGGGGGGGGGGTGGGGTGGAACACGGGGGCGCGCGGGAGGCCGCGGCACGGCGACGTCACAAAACACGGGCAGGTGTGTGGTGTTGTTTGGTGTGGTGCCTCCGGTGCTGTTTTCTTTTCCCGCCCAAGAGCTGGGGCCACACACACAGCTTGCGTGTGTCGTTGTGTCTCGCTGGCGCTGGTGCTGGGGGGTCGCCCGTTGTGTGGCGGTGTGCGCGGCGGGGGTGCCGCGCGCGTGTTTGTGCTGGTTGGTCGCGCGGCCGCCAAAAACCACACCACCCCCCCGGTGTGCCTCTGTGCTTCCGGGCGGCTGGCTTGTAAACAACGAAATCAGCCGTCAGGCACACAGTGCAACCCGGCGGAGGGCAGGCGGAGGCAGGGATCGCGGTCGGGGGCGGGGAGAGAGAGTTCGAAAGCGGTGGCGGTTGGCCTGAGCGGCCAGGCGCAGTGGTGAGCGTTGTTCGCTCTCTGCTCTCCCGCCACAACTCCGCGCAACCTGCTTGCGCCTCCCCCCCTCCCACAAGTGTGCAGCCTGCCCACCACCGGCATCACACACGCGTAACATGGCGCGGGAGGGTGTCGAGCACGACACACGCACACACCACACAAACACCCCGCGGCCCCCCCATTCGCCTGCCTTTCATTTTTTACACGCCACCATGGACCCCGCCGCCCCCCCCACCGGCTGGTCTGTGCAGCGGTCGACGTCGTCGGTCAAGGTGAGAGAGAGGGAGGGAGGGTGTGTGGAGGAGGGGGGGCGTGTGGGAAGAGGCACGGCCATCGCGGCGCGAGGCGCGGCCCTCTCCCCCCCCCCTGCGCCGACTGGCGCCCGCGCTCCACGCCCTGGCCCTCCTATGACACTGTGCGTGATGTGTACGACCAGACTAGGCGGAGGCTGGAGGTCAGGGAGCCTCACACGCGTCGCGGGGGGCGCTCGCCCTCCAATCCCCAACCACCTCGCGCCGCGCGATTCACATTTTTTGACTCTGCCCGCCGCCTCCACACCCCACCACGCCTCCCTTACCTCGTAACTCACACCCCCGCGCTCACTCCACACTTCCTCCGATCCATCACCCCCCCTTACAGGTGTCCGCCGCCGCCGACGACGCCCCCCCAAGTGCGCCGACCGCCTCCCCCTGCTGGAAAGCCCCCGTGCGCGCGGTCACGGAGACCGCGCTGGCGGTGTGCGAGGAACCGGTGACCATCACGTTCAAAGTGAGTGGGTTTGTGAGAGAGGGAGAGGGAGAGCGGTGGGGTCGCCGTGTTTCGTTTCCCTCACACCCACACCACACCACCCCTCCCACCCCAGAACTTGTCCTTCCACGTGCCCGTGGGCGGGCAGTGGACCACCATCCTGCGCAACGTGACGGGCGCCTGCCGGTCGGCCCGCCTCACCGCCTGCATGGGCCCCTCGGGTGCCGGAAAATCCACCCTGCTCAAGATTCTGGCGTGCGCCATTCCCGGGGGCGCGCGGGAGGGGGACTTGATGGCCAATGGTGAGAGTTTGAATGCTGTGTGTGTTGAATGCTGTGTGTGTGTGTGTGAGAGAGAGAGAAGAGAGTGATGTTTTTTTAATTCATTTTTGACGCCACCCCCCCCCCCACCCACCACCCTCAGGCCAACCCATCGTCCCCGCCGAGTTCCGCCGCCGCTCCTCCGTCGTCTGGCAATCCGACGTGCTGCTCCCCTGCGCCACGGTTCGGGAGGCCATCATGACGTGCGCGTTGCTGCAGCTGCCCCAGTCGATGCCGCGCGCCGCCAAAGCGCGCCGCGTGGACCAGATTCTGACTGAACTCGAACTCCAGCGCGTCTCCAACTCGCGCATCGGCCAAGATATCGATGGAGCTGCGACGGGCATCAGTGGGGGTGAGCGTCGCCGCGTGTCTGTGGGCATTGGGCTCGTAACAGACGCAGCGGTTTTGTTCTTAGACGAACCCACCACTGGCCTCGATTCTGATTCCGCCGGAACCCTCGTCACCCTGCTGTCCCACCTGGCGGTCGCCAAACGGCGCACCGTGGTGTGCACGATTCACCAGCCGTCCTCCGACATCTGTGAACTGTTTGACGATCTGCTGCTCCTCGCCGCCGGCCGCCTCCTCTACTGTGGCCGGTGGCGGGGGGTGGATGCCCACCTGGCGGCGGCGGGCATGCCGTAAGTGTGGTGGGGGTGGTGAGGGTGTCTCTGCCGCAGCTCACTCGAACAAAAAAACGCTCATTTTTCTTTTCTTATTTTCCCTCCTCCTTCAGTCGCCCCACCCACCGCTCCACCGCGGAACACATCCTCACCGTCTGCAAGGACGCGGACGCGGTCGCCCTGCTGGCCACTCTGTCGGATGACGGCGTGGTGGCCCACGCGACCGCGGCCCACGGCGCGCTGACTCGCCAAGTGTCGCGCGCGGGCGCGGCCGCCGCGGCTGCCGCGGCGGAGGCCGCCGGCGCCCCCACCGCCATCCTCACCGCCGGCACCCTCAAGCACGGCTCCCGCCAACCTTCGCTCGCGTCTGCTGAAGCTGGGCGGGTCAACTGCTCGTTGCGTGCCGTGGGCGCGGGCGGCGACGCGGCCGCCGCCACCGTCGCCGCGTCGGGCGGCCACCACGCCCCCCCCCCCGCCACCTCCACCGGCTACCAGATCGCCGTCCTGTCCGTCCGCTTTCTGCGCTCCTGGGCGCGCACCCCCGCCCTGGCGGGCGTGCAGCTGGCCCAGTACCTGTTTTTCGCCATTCTGCTGGGGGCCACGTATTGGCGTCTCGGCGACCACGCCGCGCGCGACGGCGCGGCGGCCGGCGTCTTTGACCGCGTCGCCTCCCTCTGGTTTGTCGTGCTGTGCTGCGTCCTCCAACCCGGCGCCAACGCGTGCACCATCATGTACGGGCAGAAGGCGTTGCTGCGGCGGGAGGCGGGGGGCGGACTGTACCGGACACGCGCCTTTTTCGTCGCAAAATCCCTCACCTCCCTCCCCTTCCAACTCTTGTTCGCCTTTGTCTTCAACGCCATCATCTACTTTTGCGTGGGGTACCAAGCCACCTTTGCCAAGTTTGCCGTGTTCTTTGGCGTGAATCTGTTGGCGATGTTGGTGTCCGAGTCGCTCGGCGTCCTGGCCGCTGCCCTCCACCGATCCGAGTTGATTGGCCAGATCATGCTGTCCCTGCTGTTTGTGCCGTTGTTGATGTACACCGGGTTTATCCAAACGCGCAGCCCGGTGAGTGGTGGTTGGGTGGTGGGGTGGGGGTGGGCGTGCGTTGTTTTTTCTTTTTCTCTCGTTTTCCTTCACCCTCCCCTCCTTCCTCCCCACCACCCTCCCATCAGCCCTACCTCGCCTGGCTCAAAAAGCTGTCCTTCGCCGCCTACGCCTACGCCGCCCTCGTCAAGAACGAATTTGGGGGGCTCAAGCTGCCCCCCGTGCGCGGCGCCCCCCCCGCCCCCGCCGACAGGATGATCCCGCGCAACATCGACAACGGGCTGTCCATCGCGGCCGACGTCGGCATCCTGCTGGGGTTCCTGGTGACGCTGCGCGTGATCGGATTTGGCCTGTTTGCGCACGCGGTGCGGACGCGGCGTCTGTGAGTGAGTGTGGAGGAGTGGAGGAGAGAGTGTTGTCAAGACTGGCGGGGAAGCACAGCCACCCCGACCCCTTTCCCTTTTTCTCCCCTTTTTTTCTTTTTCTTGACGTCTGACCGGCCTCCTTTTCTTTTCTTTTCAATGCGCACAGCTGTGCTCTGGGAAAACATGGGCGCGAGGTGGGGGCGGGGGGCGACTGGGGGGGCCAACAGAAAACACCACACATTTTTTACACACGCGCCCCCCCTTTGCCTCTTTTCTTTGCCCCGCCAACACATCCTACTTTTGCGTGCCGGTGCGTGTTTGTTTGGGGGGGAGGGGGTGGCGCGCGAGGGGGGAATACACACGCTGCTTTGTGTCTTTTTTTCACCTGCCTTTTCATCGCGCCCCTCTTTTCTTATTTCACTTTCGCTTCTCATCAAATTTCAATTTGTGCTCTTTGTCACACGCTGCAACACACAAAACAACAAGAACACACGCGACGCACGTACAAAAACGTGGGGAGGGCAGTTTCGGCCGTTTTTCGCAGCCGCTTCCGTTTCGCGTCTCACACACAACCGCGTGCGTCTCTTTTCTCGCCCCCGCGCGCCCGCCGTCGTCCCGGTGCTCTCCACCTCACGACAGCGGGTGACCCCACACACAAACACTAGCCACCCACCCGCGCAATGGCGCCCCCACCCCTGCCCCCGCTGCCCGCGCCGCCCGCTGTCGCGCTCTCGCGGGGCCTGCCCTCCACAACCACCGGCGTCTTTGTCTTCGACGTGGCCGCCCTGGGCACCATGGCGGCGTGTGTGCCCACGCTGCGCCTGTTTGCGGCCAAGCGGCGGTGGGGCGACTTGGTGAGTGGTGGGGGGAGGATTTTGGCGAGCAGGACTCGCGGCGGCGGCACGTGCCGACGGCCCGCCCGCCTCCCAGCGCGCCTCTGCTGCCCATGGGCCTCACATTTGTGGCTTGTGTCGCGTGGGTGGGTGGCAGCAGGGGGCGGGAGACACACGTGTGCACGGCGGCCCTCCAAAGAGAAAGCCACTCACGACGACGAAAAAAGCGTGGCCTTCTCTCCCCCTCCCCTCCCCCTCCTGCCGCCTCGTTCCACTCTTGACGCGACGACACGGTGTCGCCTGCCAAAGGAGGCGGGCGGTGGCGGCGGCAGGGCGGGGGTTTGGGCATCAACAAGGGGGGCCCGCGGCGCGACTTTGGCGCGAGCAAAATGCGCCAAACCACCTCACCCTCCTTCAACCCACCCCACCCCCACAAGCTGACCTTCTCCCTCGGCTTCCTCCTGGCCTGCGCCTACCACGTCGCCCAGATGGACCCGTCCGGCCTGCCCTCCGCCGTGGTGGCGGGCGTGCCGGGGCCCGTGTGGCGCACGTGGGACATCCTCTGCGCGCAGTGGCTCCTCGGCCGCTCCTTTGGCCACGCGGTCGGGGCGTCGCACTTCGTCACGGTCGCCCTCACCAACGTCGCGTTCCCCGCCGCCGTGCTGGCGCTGGCGCACGCGGCGTCTGCCCGCGGCGCGGCACTGTCGCTCGCCGCGTGCTCGCGCGCGCTCCTTGGCACCGTGGCCGCCGCCACCGCCGCCAAGCTCGGCCTGGAGGGCCACCACACGCTGCCCCCTGTGCCGGGCCACAGGGCGAGGAACGCTGGTGTGCGAATTTTAACAGGCTTGGCCGTCTTCCCTCTGCCCGAGCTCGCTCCTTCAACCTACTGGTTCTTCCACTCCCTGTGGCACCTGCTCATGGGGTGGGGCCTGCACGAGCTGTACCTGGCGCTGGAGGGGGAGCCGCCTGCCTCGATTGGGGTGGGTGCGTTGCTGAGGGCGCTGCGTGCGCGCCGCACGGGCGCGCGCGCCCCCCCCAAACCCACCACCCCACCCCAGGAGCCGTGGACCACCACCACCATCATCGCCGCCAAGCAGCGCCTGTCCGACTCGGGCGACCGCGCGGCCGCGGTGGCGAGGCGGGTGCTGGCCCGCCTGGCCGCGGCCGCCGCCCCGGGTGGCGGCGGCTTTGGCGCGGTGCGCCCCGGCGTCAACGCGGCGGCGGGAGCGTTGATGTCGTCAGCGGGAGCGTTGCTGACGTCGGCCAGCGTGTGGACGCCGGCAGCCGATGAGGGGGGGGGCTGAGGCGGCGGAGGTAAAGGAGAGAGAGCAAGCGATAACAACAAACGAAACGACCCTCACACAATTTTCGAACCCCCGCACTGTTTGATTTTTTTGGCCCCGGGCAAAAAAAATGTTTACGCATACACAAGCCAGAGACGGCGCGTTGAAGCGCGGCCACTCTCCGATTTTTGCTGATCCATGTTTTCTGGGCGTGTGTTTTTTGTAACCTTGTTAAAAAAAAGAACTTTTGACCGAAAACAAAAAAGGAATGCGGCCGCATTCTCCCCCAATCGACGCCTCCGCCCCCGTCACCATCTACCTGGCCCGCCACGGGGAGACGCCCTACAACGTGGAAGGCCGGCTGCAGGGCCAGTGTCCGAATGCGCCCGGGCTGACGCCGACAGGCGACCGCCAGGCGGCCGCGCTGGCCGCTGCCCTCGCCACCGAACACCCCCGCCCCACCGCTGTCTACACGTCCGACCTGGCGCGAGCGGTGGAGACGGCGGCGGCGGTAGTGGAGGGGTTGGGGTGTGAGGCTGCCACACTTGTGCCGGCGCTGCGCGAACGAGAGTTAGGTACACACCTCACCGGCTGCCTGCGCTCCGCCGCCAAGCGCGACCATCCGGCCGCCTTTCGTGCCTTAGCATCCGGCGCCTCCATCCCGGGGGGCGGCGAGTCGGAGGCGGAGCTGCGGCGTCGAGTGGGCGGCGCACTGGTCGCTGTCGCGGCGGCCGTTCGCGCAGCGGGAGCGTCCGCCGTCGTCGCGATCTCTCACGGGGGCGCGTGCGCGGCTGCGTACGCAGAGGCCATGGCCGGTGTCCGCCCGCGGGGGCGCACACCCAACTGCGCGTACGGCGTGTTGAGGGTGGGAGGAGGAGGAGGCGTCAGCGGTCGCGACACCATCACTCTCGTCGACTGGGGGCGTGCCGGCGCGGTGGGAGCCGCGGACGAAGGGGGCGGCATGGAGGGCGGGTAGAAAATGAAATAAGTTTTGTGTTTTCAATGAACTGTTTTCAACCACCCTGTTTTTAACCACCCCTTGACAAATCAACTCCACGGACCCACTGCAGACTCCACAACAGGCCTCACCCTCTCCGCGGCAGCCTTGGCCAGCACTCGCGCGTCCGCCAGGTCCCCCCCCCACACCAGCGGGGCCGGGCGCAGGCGCCAGATGGGGTCGGTCAGGCGAGGGGCGTCATCGTCTTCCTCCTCTTCCTCCTCCTCCTCGTCCGCGGGTCCATCCGCCCACACCGTGAACGGCACCGTCGTCGCCGCCGCCCTCCCCTCCAACCGCACGCAGCCGCCGACCGCGTCGGCCAGGCAGGCGGCGGCGGCAGTCAGTGCCGCGTCTGTGAGGCCGCGCGGCAACCGCAGCGGGGACAGGTCCACCACCACCGCCGCCCCGGCGCCCCGCCTGAGCAACAAAATCGCGGGGTCGCCCCCATTGGCGTCGCACCACTGGCGCCACGTGTTGGCGAGGGGGGAGCCTGACCGTTCGGCGCGGTAGCCTGTGCCGCGCAGGCGCACGAGGCCGCCCCCCTTCGCCGCAGCAAAGGCGGCCGCTTCGTCCGCGTTCAGGCGGTGCGGCACCGAGCGCGAACCCCACCCCCTCGCCGACTTGGAGGGGCCGCCGCGTGCAATTGAGTCGACGTCGTCACGAGTCGGGCGGCGCGGGGTCGGCGTGCGGCGTGGCGTGGAGGTGGACGCGGCGGCGAGGGTCAGGGGGCGGCTTGTGAAGCGCAGCATTGTTGTTGTGTGTGGATCACCAGACCGCGCAGACGTGACGACGGGCGCCCCCAATGCGCGAAAACTAAACAACTAAACGACGAAACCGTCGTCGTGGCGTGCCAGAACACACGGCGTGTGTTTTGCCTTGCATTTCGCGACCCCAAACTATGCGCCCCCGCCCCGCGCGCCGGCCCCTGGTGGCAGGCTCGACGCCACCGTCGGCCATCCCATCCCCGCCTCGCCAGTGGCCGACGGGCCCGCCCCCCCGGTCGCCAGAGGAAAACGCGACGCTCGCAGCAATCGACGCGCGCCCGCTGTCGCGCCTCGTGCGCTCCCTCTTCCGCGCCAAGATGGCGGCCGCCGTGGGCAGGGACAGCGAGCTGGATGGGTGAGTGAGAAAGAGAGAGAGATGATTTTTTTTTCTTCTTTCCACCACCTCGCGCTTCTCACTCCCTTTTCCCTCCCCGCCACACCACCCCTCACAGCTACCCCGCCATCATCGACCTCACACGAGCCCTCAACGCCCGCCCCCCCCCCGCCACCGCGGCCGCCACTCTCACCATCCTGCGCTCCCTCTTCCCCTCCTGGCTGCCGTCCGCTTTTGCAGTCCTCTTCTCCCGCCCGTTTCCCAGATTTGCGGCCTGGATCAATGCGGAAGCGACAGCGATCACATGTCAATGGTTGATGGGCCCCTGCGTGGTGGATGGGGGGGGAGAGGGCGGGCTGGGAGGGAGGAGTGGGGTGTGCGTGGCCCGTTGTCGCTACCTAGAAGAAACGGGGTGCGCGTCCGCGTGCGCCAACTCGTGCAAGCTGCCGACGCAAGCCTTTTTTGCGAGGGACATGGGGTTGCCGCTGAGGATGACGCCCGATTTGGACACGTTTGAGTGTCGCTTTGCTTTTGGTGTCGCGCCGGAGCCGTGGGAAAATGACGATCTGGCTTCGACGCCCTGCTTTGCACAGGGGTGTCCCTCCTCGCCGAAAGAAGATGGTGGGTGTGGAGGAGTGTGCCCCGGGGTGGCGGGCGCGAGTGATGGCTTTTGATCGTTTTTTTGTTTTTTTCGAGGTTAGCTTTTTAAACAACACTTGTCAAACACTTGTCAAACAAAACAGAGGGAAACACGGGGATTCGTTACACACACAGCACCCTAAACCAAAAGCAAAAAAGGCTGCATAGCAGGGGGTTGAAGGAAAAGAAGAAAAAACAAAAACAAAAACTAGAAAGCTTCAAAAATGATTCCTTCACTTCTCTCACGACGACACGCCCGCCCCTGCCTCCCCCGGCGTGGGGGGCAGTCGAGCCGCCAGCAACGACGCCTTGTGGCCGTGGTGGTCGAACCGCTTGACGGGGCCGCCGGGTGGGGGGGGCCTGCGCGCCGCCGCGCGCGACGCGGCCGTGTCGAGCGGTGGCGTCGCCCCCTTGACCGCGGCCGCGGCGGCGGCCGAGGGGCCGGTGTCGGCGGACGTGGTGGAGGGGGCGCGCTTGCCGTAGGTGTAGGTGGGGTTGAGGGCGGCTGGGGTGGGAGAGGAGTGAGTGAGAGCCGTGCGAGGCGAGAAGGAAGCTGCGCGTGCGTCGTCAGACTGGAGCCGCGACCCCTCCCCTCTCTCCCTCTCCCCAACTGCGGCGGTCAGGCCGACACACAGCCGTAAACGGCTGTGCTGACGTGGCTCCCACGAAACGAACGCGGGCCGACAGCCGCCCGCAGTCGCGCGGGTCGCGAAGAGGCACCCGATGGGCAAAAGCGCGCGGCGCGGAGCGCACAGCAGTTGGAGAGCCCCCCCGTCCGTGCCTCCCCTCCTCTCCCACCACGCATGACTCACACTGAAATCGGCGCATCGCGACTACCAGGTTGGCGGCCGCCTTGAACCGCGTCCCCGTCGCGAGGGGTGGGTCCTTGCGCTTGGCGGAGAGCGTGCGCTCCAGCGCGTCGGCCGCGGAGGCCGCGGCGGGGGCTGGGACGGCGGCCTCGGGGTCGCGGGTGGGGACGTCGGCAGGCATTGCGAGAGGGAGAGGGAGAGAGAGGACAGCAGCAAAGCTTGGACAAGAGTGTGGAAGTGAAATCAATTTCACTCTCGCTCACCCGTTTGTGTGTGTGGGGGGATCGCGCGCCCCACGCTCCCCCTCGCTCCCACACCCACACACCCACCCTCCTCATGATCAACTGGAAGAAGCTGGACGCGTGGCGCGGCAACCCGCTGCTGACCAATACGATGCGCGCATCCGCGCCGGGCTTCCTGCTCGGCGCGGCCGCGTTTGCCCTGCACGTGGCGTACGACAAGGCCACAGCCAAGGAGGGGGCGACAGGACACCACTGATTGATGGAGCGTGTGTGAGGGGGTGGGGGGGAGCGGGGCGGGGAGACGATGCGCAGGAAACGCCTTGTGCGCTGCCCCACCCCCCCCCACCACCACCCGCCCGCCGCTGTGATGGTGTTGTTTTCGCGCCCCAGTGTGTGCGTTCATGTGTAAAAAAGCTCGTTCTTTCTTTTCAGGCCACAATCACCCTTCCTCTTCTCTTGTGTCACGCGGTCGCCGCGCCGCCCCACCACGCCCCTCCCTCGTTGTCAGCCGCGCCCCGCAACGCCTCCTCCTCCCGCGGCCGAGGCCGCTTGCTCCCTCCGAGCCCCTCCCGCACGCCGCGCGCGACGAGGCCCGCCGCGCGACCCACCACCGTGGCCAGCAGCCACGTGACCGCCGCCCCGAGCCTGGCCCCCGCCGCCCTCGCGGCGGGCGCCAGCGCGTCCGCGGCTTCAATGGCCAGGGCCAGGGCGGCCCGCCAGCCGCGCAGGGCCGCGGCGTCCGCGGCGCGCAGCGCGCGCGCGCGCGCGCGACGGAGAGAGCGCCCCCGGGGCCTGGGCACCACAGGCTGACGCGCCCTTCGACAATGTCTATCACATCCGCTGGGGCGGCCGCCGCGGCCGCCAGGGCGGCCGCGTTGCGGGCGCGGTCGATGGAGCGCGGGGAGAGGGCGACTGAAGGGGACAGCAGCGCGGCCGCGGCTGCGTCTCCGGTCGCAGCGGCCGCCAGGGCGGCCGCCGCGGCCGCGTCTGCGGCGCGGCAGGCGGCGTCCAGCAGCAGGGCGGCAGGGGGCGGGGAAGGAGAGGGGGAGGGGCGCGCCGCAACGCCGCGCTCCCGCGGCGCGCCCACCCTCGCTCCATCCAGCAGAGCCATGGCCGCGCCCCGGCTGCCGGCCAGGCGGGTGCCACCGTGTGCGGCCACTGGGGCGGGAGGGCGGGAGGAGGGAGGAGGGAGGGAGGGAGGGGTCGCAGGCTCCCCGCGCGCCGCGGCCGCTAGCGCGCACGCGTGCAGCGCGGCCAGCCCCGCCGCCGGCTGCGGCGGCGGCACGGCGGCAGCAGCATCCTCACTTGCTTCTTCCTCCACCGGTTGCATCAACACGCCCGCGCCCGCCAGCCACGCGCGCTGCGCGGCGGCCGACGCAGACGCAATTGCAACCGCCGCGCTCCACCCTTCGCCTTCCTCCCTTCCCTCTCGTGCTCTTGTCGCCTCCCGCTCCAGCGCGGCCAGGCAGGTGGCCACCAGGGCGGCCCTCGCCCCGGGGGCCAGGGCCAGCAGCGCGGCGCCGCGCTGCGGGCCGGCGGGAGGGGACGCGCTGGGGAGGGGGGGCGGCCCCGCCCCATCCAGCGCCTCCCAGGCTGCATCCAAGATGGTGGCGTTTGTTGGCAGAGGCGGCGGGGACGGCGCCGCGGCGGGAGGCGGAGGAGGCAGGTCGGCAACGGGAAGCGTCGGCCGGCGCACCACAGGCGCCGCGGCGGAGGCGGCCAGCGCGCCCGCGGCGGCGGCGGCCAACAAGGCGTCTAGGCCAGGGTAGGCCGTCAGCGCTGTCCACGCTGTTGAGGAGAGAGGGAGAGGGGGATGGGCCGTCGAAAACCGAAAAATCAGCGCGCCCCCTATTTTCGCGCCCGCCCCGCCGCCGCCCAGTCTTTTCACACGCACGCGCACCGCTTAACGGCAGCTCAACGGCGGCCCTGCAGGTCGGAGGGCGCAACGCGCGAGCCTGCGGCCGCAGCTGAGGCGACGTGCTGGGTCGCATTTTTTCCGTTTCGCTTTCTGCTGCCCGCGCGTTCCGACCACTCTCCGGCTCTCCGGACGCACTCTCGACCCTTGCTTCTTTCCTTCGTTCCGCTTTCCCCTTCCACATGCGCGCCCAGCCGCGCACGCTGGCCTCTCGGCTGGCGCCCTCGGCTGGCGCACGGCCGCACATGCGCCCAGGCGCGCCGCGGCGGGCGCGGGTGAGTTGGAGGAGCAAGGGGGAGCGATTGCGCAGGAGGGTCGGCCTCGCGACAAGCGCTTGCCTCCCAGCCCTCGTCTGCCGCATTCAGCCCTCGCGCCACCTCCCAGCCGCGAGCCAGGGCCTTGGGTGGGGGGCCCCGCATGCCGAAGGAAGCGAGGAGACCGCCGCCCCCACGTGCGGAAAGAGAAAAAGCGAGGCGGCACCGACGACCCTTCTCACCCACACACACAGGCCGCACCGGACGCCGACGCGCTGGCCGCTGAAAACGCGGCCCTGGCCGCCCGCCTGGAGCCCCTGCTGGCCGCCCTGCCCGAGGATCAGGCTGCTGCATTCAGGGAGAAGCATGCAGCGCTGCGGGCGGCGATCGCTGTGGCGGCAGAGAGTGACGCCGACGGGGCCGCGGCCGCCGACACGCTGCCACCCTCCCCCCAACCCTCCACCATCGGCGGCGTCGCCGTGTCCGCCGCTCCAGACGGCACCGTCACGTTCCAGTTTGGACGGGACGTGCGGGCGGGGGCGAGTGTGGGGCGGCCGGCGGCGCGGCGGTCGGTCGCTGCGCGCGCCGCGCCGCGTGGGAAAGGAGGCGGTGGCGCCAACAGCCCCCCACCGCCACCGCCACCGCGCCGCAAAGCCAAGGCGGGGGAGCCGGCGGTGACGGCGACGACGACGACGACGACGACGCGGCCGCCGCCACCCCCGCCGCGCGACCCGGCACTCGAAGCCGCGGCCGCTGCCGCCACCGCCCTCACTTCCTCCGACTGGCCCGCCTTCGACGCCGCCGTCGACACCATCCTGGCCGCCTCTTCCCCCGCCGCAGACGCCGCCCTGGCCACGTCCCTCGCGTCGGGCGTCGCCCCCCCCGTGCCGGAGGGGAGGGGGGACTGGGTCTGGTTTTGCGTGCCGCCGCGGCCGGTGGCTGGGGCGCCGCTGTCCGTCTTCTACAACTCGGCCGCCCCAGCAGCCGCGCTGGCGGGGCGGGAGCCAGCCTCCTTGCGCATCCACGCCCGCGTCAACGGGTGGGCCGCCCCCCTGGCGTCCGCGGCCCCCGGCGACGGCGCGGGCGGTGCGGCTGACCTGTTTCCGTGCGAGGCCGCGCCGCTCGCCCCCCACGCCGCCGGCGCCTGGGCCATGGCCGTCATCGTCCCTCCTCCCGACGCCTACGAACTCAACTTTGTCGTCGACGGCGGCGGCGACGGCGCCGTGGACAATGCGGGGGGGGACGACTACGTTGTTGCCCTCGCGTCTCGCACGACGCGCGAGTCCTGGGAAGAAGCCGATTTAGAGCGCGCCGCCGCCGTGGCAGCCGCCCGGCGGGACGCGGAGGCGGCGGCCGCGCGCGCGGCTGCTGTCGCGGAAGCCGCCGCCGCGCGGGAGGGGGACAGGGAGCGTGGGCGCGCGGCGGCATGCGCCGCGGTCGGGGCGGCTGCCGCCGCTCGCGCGCGCGCCGCGCCCACCGCCCTCCCCCTGTGGACGACGGCCCCCTCCCCCCTGGTGCCGGGCGGGGGGGGCGTCCTCTACTACAACGCGGCGGCGGGGCCACTTGCAGGGCTGGATGGGGGCGGGTTGACGCTGCACAGCGGGCACGGCGAGCGGTGGGAGGGGGCGGCCGACGTGGAGATGACGCGCAGCCCGCCCCCACCCGGCGTTGCGAAGGACAAGGCTTCCTCCTCCACGTCTTCCCCCTCCTCCACGTCTTCCCCCTCCTCCACGTCTTCCCCCTCCTCCACGTCTTCCCCCTCCTCCACGTCTTCCCCCTCCTCCACGTCTTCCCCCTCCTCCACGTCTTCCCCCTCCTCCACGTCTTCCCCCTCCTCCACCTCGTCCTCCTGGTGGCGGGCGCCGCTGGCGGTGGGGGCGGCCGACGGCGCCCTCCCGTTTGTGGTTCGCGTTTCTTCCTCTGATCCCGCCACCGCCGCTGTCGACAACGCCGCCGGCGCCGACCACTGGATCGCTGTCGCCCGCCCCCCCGCCCACGCCACCGACGCCGCGTGGTCGACCGCCCTGGAGCCCGAGTTTGAGGCGGTGGAACGCGCCGCCCGCGAAGCCGCGTCTGCGGCCGCCGCGGCTCGGGACGCCGCGCACGCGGCCGCGCGCGCGGACGCGGCCGCCAACGCCCGCGCCCTGCGCCGCCGCCAGATGAGGCACGTGTTTTACACGACGCCTGATGACCCGCGGGCGGGGGAGAGTGTGACGCTGCACTACTCTCCCGCGGGGGGGGACGTGTTGGCGCACGCGTCGACCGTCTTTGCCGACATCGGCTTCAACCGGTGGACCCACCCCCGGTCCCACCGCGGGGTGGAGATGGCGACGCCCAAGGGCGGGGAGGCGCACTGGACGGCGACGGTGGCCGTGCCCAAGAGGTGAGAGGAGTCTGGTTGGAAGGGGGTGTTTTTCCTCCGTTTTTTTTTCGCAGAATCCAGCCCACTCCACACACTCAAACACACACACCACCCCAATCCACACCAGCGCCTACTCCCTGCAAGCGGCCTTCTCCGATGGCGGCGGCACGTACGACAACCGCGGCGGCGCCGACTATGCTACACCGATCATTGGCTGCCCCCTGCCCGAGCCAGGGCTGCACGTCATGCACGTGGCGGTGGAGATGGCCCCCATTGCCAAAGTGGGGGGGCTGGCAGACGTCGTCACTGCCTTGGGGCGGGCGGTCCAGGACGCGGGCCACCTGGTCGAAGTCGTCCTCCCCAAGTTTGGCTTCTTCAATGCCTCCCCCCTGCTCGGCGCCTCCACCCTGGACACCGAGTTCGACTATGGCGGCACCCACGTCTGGGTGACGACGTGCGTGGTGGAGGGGTTGAGGTGCTTTTTCATCGAGCCCGCGAACGGCATGTTTTCAGACGGCGGCGTCTACGGCCGCTCCGACGACGACGCCCGCTTTGCCTGGTTCTGTGGGGCGGCCCTGGAGTTCATGCTGGCGAGTGGGAGGCAGCCTGACATTGTGAGTGTGGGAGTGGGGTTGGGTTGGTGGGTGGGTGAGTGTTGGGGGGAGGGGGTCGGCCTTTTTTGTTTCATCGCCACTCACCCACACTCACCACACCCCTTCCCCCACTCTAGATCCACTGCCACGACTGGTCCACCGCCCCCGTCGCCCGCCTGCACTGGTCCAACTACGCGCCCTTCGGCCTCTCGAGGCCGCGCGTCGTGTTCACGATTCACAACGCTGACTTTGGCATGGACCTCATCGGGGACGCCGCCCACCACTGCCAAGCGTTCACGACGGTGTCGCCCTCGTATGCGGGCGAGATTGGGGGGCACCCCGCGCTGGCGCCGCACGCCGGCAAATTCAGGGGGATTCGGAATGGGATCGACGTCGACATTTGGGACCCGTCCACCGACGCCTTCCTGCCCCTCCCCTACGACGCGTCCACCGTGGAGGCGGGCAAAGCGGCCGCCAGGGCGGAGCTGAGGCGGAGGGTGGGGTTAACAGACTGGGGCGACAAACCGATCGTGGCTGTTGTCTCGCGCCTGACCGCCCAGAAAGGCATCCACCTGATCGAACACGGCGCCCGCAAAGCCCTGGCCCGGGGTGCCCAGTTTGTGCTGCTCGGTTCCGCCCCCGACCCCCGCGTCCAGGCCACGTTCAACGGGCTGGCGGCTTCCCTGGGTGGCCCCGACGCGTCGTTTGTGTTTACATTCGATGAACCCCTGTCCCACCTCATCTACGCGGCGGCCGACCTGATGCTGGTGCCCAGCATGTTTGAGCCGTGCGGGTTGACCCAGCTGACGGCGATGCGGTGAGCATTGTGTGGGGTTGTGGTGGGTGGGGTGGGTTAGGGGGGGTGAACAAACAACAAAAAAGGATTCACACTCACACTCTGACACCCACACCCCCTCCTACCACACCCCCTCCTACCACACCCCCTCCTACCACACCCCAGCTACGGCGCCCTCCCCGTCGTTCGCGCCACCGGCGGCCTGCGCGACACCGTGTTCGACGTGGACCACGACCTCTCCAAAGCCGCGTGGGAGGTCGCGGGCTCCACCGATGCCGCGGGCGACGGCCCACGCTGCACCAACGGGTGGACTTTTGAGGGCACGGACGCGGGGGCGCTGGATTCAGCGCTGGACAGGGCGCTCAACGCGTACTGGGAAGCGCGCGAGTGGTTCCGCGAGACGCAGGCGCGCGTGGCACGCCAAGACTGGTCGTGGGCGGCGCCGTCGGTGGACTATGTGGACGTGTACTGGCGGGCGCGGCAGTGAGAGGGGAGAGAGAGAAAGAGAGGAGAGAAGTTGTTTGAGCGCAGGCTTTGGGAGAGAGAGGAAAGCAACACCCATACCGAAGGGCAGAACAGCACACACACCCCGCCCACACACCCCACTTCTTTGAGCACAATACCAGACCAGCAGGGCACAGGGGGTCGAGCATGTTTGTGAGTTCTTTGTTTCTTTTTTGTGCGTGTTGACAATCGGGCAAGAAAGAGAGAGAGAAAGAGAGAGAAAAAAAAGAGCGGTATGTTTTCAGGTTTATTTGTTTTTGCTTCTTTCTCCGCATTTCCTCCTCCTCCACTCTCTCTTTCTCGACCCCCGGCCTCGTGACTTTGAGTGTGAGACTCGAAAACAAGAGAGACACCAAGGCTGGGTTTTTTGTGCGGGTAAAAGCCAGGGGGTTACACATCCCCCCCCTTCTCCCACAAAAATCATCTCTTCACACACACACACACACACAAACACAGCTTCTCTCTTTTTTCTCGTGATCCTCAAAAAATCAGGAGGAAAAAAATGGTGAGTTAGGGGAGGGCTGGGTTTTGAAAAAACAATCCTCTCTCCCTCCCAACACACACACACACTCACTCACGCCTCTCTCTCTCCCAACCCCATCCTCACGCCAGCAGCCCCGGCCTCGGCTCCGCGTGCATGAACATACCATCCTTGATGCCGACGACCAGGGTGTACTGCTCCCGTTTGGCCACGCCGTCCGCGCCCCCCATGGAATCGGCGAGGCGGAAGTGGAAGCGGGCGAGCAGGTGAGCGAGCGTCGTGGGCAGCGTCGTCATGGCCAGCGACTGGCCGACGCAGTTGCGGGGGCCGTCGGCAAAAGGGAAGTAGCGTTTGGGGCGGTCCAAGGAGGCGGCGGCATCGGCGGCGGCGGCGGTGGGGGAGCCGGTGGAGGCAGTGGCGCCAGCCGCGAGCGCGGCGGCCGCGTCGTCGGCCCACCCGGCGTACCACTCTTTCGGCATCGGCAGCCGGTCGGCGTACTCGCACCCCGCCGTCTCCAGCCAGCGTTCGGGTTTGAAGACACTCGGCTCATCCCAGTTGTGGGCTGCATTCTGCATGGCGTGGTGGGGCACCCACACCAGCGCACCGCGCGGCACGGTCAGACGCCCGCCCGCCAACGCCAGGTCCTGGGTGTGGCACACCCGAATCTGACCAATCCCGACGGGAGGGTACATGCGCAGCACCTCCTTGATGAAGGCTTGCAGGTAGGTGAGTTTGGCCAGGTCGGCCCACTCCACGCGGCGTGGGGTCGGACGGGTCGGCGTGACGAGCAGGTCGGCGGCATCCAACTCTGCCAGAATCTTGGCCTCCACGTCCGGGTGCTGGGACAGCAGGTACAGCGCCCACGTGCCCGTGTGCCCCGTGGTGTCGATGCCCGCAAAGAAGAGGGCCGCGATCTCGGGCGCCATTTGGGCGTCGGTCAGTGGGGCGCCGGTTTTCGGGTCGCGCACTTTTTGGAGCAGCGTGCAAAACGAGCCGGGCGCCGTGTGCGTCGCCTTGATGTGGGCCAGCAGCTTGCGCACGACGCCCCGCCAGTGCGCCATCAGAGCGTGGCCGTGCTTGACGCCCGCGTCCCAGAAGGCGAGCTGTTTGTGGGGGCGGTCGAGGCGGTCCACAATCTCTTCCGTCGCCGCGAGCATGACGGCCACGTTGCGCCCAGGGCCCTCCTTCTCCCCATCATCGCCCGCCGCAAACGCGGCCAGGGCACCCATGTCTTGTTCAAAGCCCAAGCGGCCGATGACGTCCATGGATTCACGGAGGAGGATGTTGTCGACGTTGAGTGGTTCCGGGGTGCCGTCGGGTCCCGCCGCTTTGGCACGCGCCACCAGGATGTCGCTCAAGTTGTCGCACGCGCCCCGGATCACATCGAACGCGTACTTCATGTTGGTGACGGAGAAGGCGGGGGCGACGCCCTTGCGCAGGGCTTTCCAGTGGGCGTTGGTGGGGCCGGTGAGTAGGTTGACCCCCCCAAAAAACTCGTCCAAAAACGAGTACTGGAACCGAAACTTGTCCAGGTGGGGGGACCGCAGCACGGCGCGCGCCAGGATGGGGTCGGTGACGATGACGCCCTGGTAGTGCATGACGCGGAAGCGGGTGACGGGACCGTAGACGTTTGCCAACCGCGTTGCTTCGCGGTGCGAGTCTTTTTCGGTCAGCATGCGCCACTGGCCCAGCACGCCCAGGCCGGAGGGACCAGGAAGAGGGGCCAGGGCGCGGGAGCGGCGCGGGATCTCGGCGAAGAAGCTGGTGGGGTGGGGTGGGGTGGGGGGTGTGCGTTTTTTTTTCACTCGGGGAAGGAAAGTCGCGGCCCGCGCGCGCGCGGGGCTAGCTCGCGGATTGGAGCCCCCACAAAACACTCCCCCACCTTCCCTCCCCGCCTCCCCCCGCTCCACACTGCCCCTGGATGCACACTCTACATTAACAGCGTGCGACTGGGGTGACGGTTGCACGCGGGCAGGGTGTGCCAGCGACAGGGGCGCCCCACCTACGCCAATCCCAGCGTGTCAAAAGACTCGCGACGTCGCAACCTCCCCCTTCCCCCTTGTGGCGGCGCGCTCCTCCCTCTTATCCTCCCCCCCAAACACACCACAAGACACTCACCGAATCGTGCGCCTCAGTTTGTAGGCGGTCAACGCAACCAGCAGCATCCAGACGGCGAGCAGGGCGTGCGGGAGCGACGCGCAGCCGATGGGGAGCGGGCGCGAAAGGACAGACATCTTGGTTTTAGCGTGCGTGGGATTGGCGACGGGGGGGTGTTGGTTGTGACTGTGTCTTGGTGTGACACAGAGACGGAGGGGGGAGAGGGGGGGACGCCCACGCCGCGCGGGGGGGAAAAAACAGGGGAAGAGTGTGGCCTGACAGGCCGGGAGAGCGCGAGAGACAACAACAAAAAAAACAGGCCGCGCGCCTCTCTCCCCTCTCTTTCTCTCGTTTTTTTTTCGTCGTACAACAGAGCAGGTGTGTCTTGCCTCTAAACACAAAAATGTCAACCCAGCAAACAACAAACAGGCGGGGGGCGCAGCCACCCCTCACCACCGCGCACACACCGCGGCGCTCGCCCCCGCCGCCGCCCGCAGCACCTCGTCCCCACAGTACCTTGGCCTCCCCTTCTGCGCCTCCGCTTCAGCCGCTGCAGCATCATCATCCGTGGCCAGGTCGACAGGGGAGGCGACAGCGCGCGAATAGAGGGGGACCCCCTCCGCCACCCGCGGCGGCGGCCGCCCTCCATCAGGAGCCACCGGCGACGCCGCCAGCCCGCCCGCCGTCACCACGGTGGCGGCGGCGACGCTCGTGAGCACGGCGCGCAGGCGGGTGAGGGCGGGGCGGGCTTCATAGGCTCCCAGGAGGCGGTCGCGTGCCAGCACGGCCGGTGGTTTCACAAACGTCTGCCCATCATACCACCCGGTCTCTTCATACGGAATGGCGGCAGACAGCAACCGCGTGGCGACGTAGGACCAGCCCAGGTAGAGGCGGACGGCGACGGCGCCGACGGCGACGAAGCCGCCGAGGGCGGCCGCCCCAGCAAACTCTGCGGTGGCGGTCGCGGGGGAGTAGGACTGGGCGGCTATGGGGGCGCCAAAGATGGCAACAGTCGCTGCAAAGACGGCGGCCAGGCGGGCGGCAAAGACGGGGGCGGGGAGGGTGGCCTGTGGGGTGGAAAAGGGAGGGTGGGGTTTTGTTTCTGTTCATCCCTTTTTTCTTCCACGAGACAATCACCACACGTCTCTGTGTGTGTGTGTCGCCCCTCTTTCTCTTCTCTCTCACCCAAGAGTACAGCGGCGCCACGCGCAGCGCGGCCAGCTCGTTCACCGGGCGCTGGTCTGGGGGGATGGCGAGTTCCAGGGAGGGGTCCAGCCCTCCGCCGCCGCCACCGGTGGTGGTGGAGGAGGAGGGGCCGTCCGGGCCGCCGCGGCCGGTGGCGGAGGGAGGGGGGCGGGGCGCTCGCGCGGGGCGCGCGTGGGGCGCGCGCGCGCGGGTGGGCGCGTGTGCGCGCATGGCGTCGAGGAGGGGAGGGGGTGGTTGCAGTGGTGTGTGTGTGTGTGTGTGTGCCTGCGTGTGGAAGTGGGCGCACGCTGTGGGGACGGCGCGCGCGGTGTGGGAAGCAATTCGCACAGAGGCCCCGACGTTGTGGCAAAGACCCGTCACTTCGCTCTTTTGTTTGTGTTTAACCAGCCGTGTGCAAAACACGCGTGCGGAAACCAACCGCACACACACACACACACACACACACACACACGCACACACACACACGCACGCACACACCATGGCGCGCGACCGCACCGCCGCCGCCGCCGGCCACGCCCCCGGCGGCGGCAGCGGCCAGATCTTTTCGCGCGACACGCAGGCCATCTTCTACAACTGGAAGCCGGCGGCGCAGCGCATGTTGGACGCCGACTACGTGTTTGGTGAGAGAGGGAGAGAGGAGGCGGGAGGCGTGGGGGATGCTGCGCGGGCGTGTGATGGTGGGATGGGGGTGCCGCGGGCAGCGCACACGCGCGCACAGGGCGGCCGCTCCAATCTCGGCTGCCCGCCCCCAGAGCCAGCTCTGTCGCTGGCTCTGTCTGTGGAGACGGGAGGGCACGGCGCCGCGCACGCGGCGTGTGTGACAACGATGGGCGCCCCTCGACCGCGCGTTTGTGGTTTCTTTTGTGTGCTGCCTCCCGCGCGGGCTGGCCTCCATCCCGCCTCCCTCGCCCCAACGCGGCGTGGCTGTGCAAGGCCGCGTGTGTGGGCGAGGGATGCAAGGGCGGGCGCGGTCAACGGGAACGCAGGGGCAGGTTTTTGTGTGGTGCGCCCTCGATCGAACGCGCGCGCACCACTCGCGCTGACGCAGACGCTGAGGGACAAACACCACCACGCACCCACCAACACCACACTCCACCACCAGGCCGCGACACCCCGTCGGTCGCCATCGTCGTGACGCCAGGTGAGAGGGAGAGAGAGAGAGAGGAAAGAAGGAGGAGGAAGAGATGAAACAAAAAAAACGAAACACTCACCACCCCACCACCATCCCTCCAGGCGCCACCGACGGCTTCCAAAAGTGCTTCTTCGGCAAGCGCGAAGTCGCCATCCCCATCGTGGGGTCCGTGGCGGCTGCTGCCGCGCGTGTGCCGACTGCCGACGTGTTCATCAACTTTGCCTCCTTCCGCTCCGCCGCCGCCTCCACCATGGAGGCACTGGCCCAGCCCACCATTCGCACGGTGGTGGTCATCGCGGAGGGGGTGCCCGAGGTGAGGGGGAGAGAGAGTGAGGGTGGATGAAGAAAAGGGGGGTGGGGGGATGTTGTTGTTGTTTTTGTCAACCCACCCACCCACCCCCACCCCCCACCCCCACCTCCTCAGGCCGACACCAAAAAGATGATTGCCTACGCCAAAGGCTCCAACAAGGTCATCATCGGCCCCGCCACCGTGGGCGGCATCCAGGCGGGCGCGTTTCGAGTTGGCGACGCTGCGGGCACCATCGACAACCTGGTCGCCTGCGGCCTCCACGCCCCGGGCTCCGTCGGCTTCGTGTCCAAGAGCGGGGGCATGTCCAACGAGATGTACAGCGTGCTGGCGAGGGCGACGGATGGACTGTATGAAGGCATCGCGATTGGGGGGGACTCGTTTCCCGGGTCGACTCTGTCCGACCACGCCCTCCGCTTCCAGGCGATGGCGGGGGTGAAGATGATTGTGGTGCTGGGGGAGCTGGGCGGGTGAGTCGGAGTGTTCGGGAGGGGGGTGAGGAGGAGGAGAGAGAGCGCGCACACCACAGAGGAGACAGAACAACCCACCCCCCACCACCCCCCCACCCACCCACACACAGTGTTGATGAATACACCCTGGTCGACGCCCTCAAAGCCGGCACCATCACCAAGCCCGTCGTCGCCTGGGTGTCGGGCACGTGCGCGCCGTTGTTCAAATCTGAAGTTCAGTTTGGGCACGCCGGCGCGCGGTCAGGCGGGCAGGCTGAATCCGCCGCCGCCAAGAACGACGCCCTGCGTGCCGCGGGCGCCACCGTGCCCGACTCCTTTGAAGGGTTCGAGGGTGCGATCAAGAGGGTGTATGACGGCCTTGTGGCCAATGGCACAATCACGCCCACCCCCAAACCCGCCGCCCGCCCCCTCCCTTCCGACCTCAAGCCCGCCCTGGACGCTGGCCTCGTCCGCATCCCCACCAACATCGTGTCGACTATTTGTGATGAACGCGGTGAAGAGCCGCGCTACTGCGGCGTGGGCATGAGTGAGTTGGTGTCCTCCGGCGCGACTGTCGGCGACGCGATCTCCCTCCTCTGGTTCAAGCGGAGGCTGCCCCCCTACGCGGTGCGGTTTGTGGAGATGATTGTGGTGCTGTGCGCGGACCACGGGTGAGTGATGAGAGAGTGGGCGGTGGATGGGGTGGGTGTGCTTGATGTGTGTGTGTGTGTGTTTCCCTTTACTCATACCCCTCCCCTCTCCTCCCTCCCAGTCCCTGCGTCTCGGGCGCCCACAACACCATCGTCACCGCCCGCGCCGGCAAGGACCTGGTGTCGTCCCTCGTGTCGGGGCTGCTGACGATTGGCCCCCGCTTCGGTGGCGCGATCGACGATGCCGCGCGCCGCTTCTCCGCCGCGGTCGCCGCCTCCCAAACCCCCGAAGAATACGTGGAGGCCATGAAGGCCGCCGGCCTGCGCGTGCCCGGCATCGGCCACCGCATCAAGTCGAAAGACAATCGCGATGCAAGGGTCGCGCTTTTATCCGCCTATGCGCGCAAATTCTTTCCCTCCACCAACTTCCTGCAGTACGCAGAGGGTGTGGAAACCTACACCCTCACCAAGGCCGCCAACCTAGTGCTCAACGTGGACGGCTGCATCGGGGCCCTGTTCCTGGACTTGCTGCACTCGTGCGGGCTGTTTGAGGAGGGCGAGATTAAACAGGTCCTCGAAATTGGGTACCTCAACGGCCTGTTTGTGCTGGCGCGCTCGATCGGGCTCATCGGCCACGCGCTGGACCAGGCGCGGCTGGCGCAGCCGCTGTACCGCCACCCGCACAGCTCCGTGCTGTACACGGAGTGAAGAGATGGCCTTCTTTTCACAGTTTCTCTTTGTCTTCCCTGCGATTTTCGAGTGGGCAGAGACGTGTGTGTTTGGGGAGAGAGTGGGAACGCATAAGGCGCGCACGCGAGAGACTTGTGTGTGCAACAAACAAAAAACGTCGCGAACAACATCAACGCCCCCACATTCGTGAAAAGAGGGATGCAGACGCAACTCTCCACGCCGCGGGCGGCGTGGTGCCGCCTCGCCCCACCACCGCTCCAACGGCGACAACACGCACTACTCTCCTTGCCCGTGCGCGCGGCGGCGCCCCCGTCGCGCTCGCCGCCTCCGCGGCGGCGACCCGCCCCGTCCACCCCCCGCCCCCGCCTGGCCGCCCTGGTCGTGGTGGAGGGCACGTCCGACGCGGCCGCTGTGACCGCTGCAGTCGACGCCCCCACCCACGCCCTGTGTGGGGCCACCCGCGCACGCAACGCGGCGTCGGTCGCGGCGCTCGCGGCCGCCGCCGTCCGCGCGGGTGCTGCAGTCCTGCTGTTTGACCCCGACGCCGCGGGGCGCACGGGGAGGGGGGATGCAGCCAGAGCTCTCACAACCGCTGCTCCTGGGGTGTCGCTGTACCATGCCTTCATCCCCGTGCCGCTTGCCACAGCCGAAAAACACACGCGCCACAAAGCCGCGGGCGACATCGGCGTCGAACACGCGACCCCCGCCGTCATCGCCGCCTCCCTCGCCCGCGCCACCCGCCACTCGCCCGGCAGATCCGAGTTCTTCGCGGCCGAGCTGGCGGCGGATGGGTTGACGGCGGCGTTCGATGCTGGCGGCTCTGCTCGCACGGGCGCGCGTCGTGCCGTGGCGGCAGCAGCCCTCGGCCTAGGCTCTGTGACTGGGGTCCAACTCCTACGCCTGCTCAACGAGTGCGGCGTGTCGCGGCCCGACTACGAGGGCGCGGTGCGGGCGGCGGATGAGGTGGTGGGGAGAGAATGAGGAGAGTAGAAACAAAAAACACTGCTGTCAGAAATCAGAACAAAACTGCGACTTTTCTTTCCTGGCTTGGTTTGCACACACACACACACAGCTCACACACACTCGCACTCACTCCCCACCCTCCTCCTTGCCCGCCGCCGCGCGCAGCGTCTCCAGCGCGCCGGCGCCACCAAACACGGCGGCGGGGACCGCACGTTCCGCCACGTCCACGCCACCGCTTGCGCCGCCCGCGTCGTCGTCCAGGTCGATGTCAATTTCGTCCGGGTTGGCGGCGGGGGCGGCGGGCGTGGGGGCAGCGGCGGCGGCAGCTGTGTGGCCGGCCGTGACGGTCCCCCCCGCCACAAAGCCGCGCACCGCTGTCCCTCCAGCCACGAGGGGGGGCGCCGCCGCAGCCGCGGCAGCCGCCTCCAGCGCGGCCATGGCGTCGGCCGGGGCGGCGGAACCGGCCAGGGGCAGAGGGGGGGGTGGGGCGGCAGTGGGCGCGAGCGCGACGTGGGCGCCAGCGCGCGCAGCTGCGACGCTCCTCTTCACCCGCAGCATCTCCCTGAAGGACGCCTCCCCCCCGTGCTCCACTTCAAACGCGTGCCATGCGTCCCAGAAGGCGGGCTCGGAGCGCGGGTCGGCCAGGGAGGAGGCGTGGGTGAGGATGGCGCGCGCGCGGTCGATTTCTCCCAACCGTGCTTCGAGCGCCGCGTAAGACAGCGCAGCCGCGACAGCATCCCGATCGGCCAGCCCTCCCGCCTCGACATCAGCCTCCAGCGCGGCTTCATACACTTCCCTCACCTTGGCCACGCCGAACAGGGCGGCCGCGCGCGCGACGTACGCCTCGAAAACGGGTTTGCGCGCATCCACGGGCACGCGCCGCATCGCTTCGTCAAACCAGGCCGCCACCGCGCGCGGCGGGCCGTGCGCTTCTTCGAGCGCCGCCGCTTGCAGGTAGAACGGGGCTCGATCATCAGGCGGGGCGGCGTCGACGGCACGGCGGAAGAGGTCACGCGCCCTTTCCAGTTTGGTGCCACCATACCGATCAACAAAAGTTTCCACATAGGCCGACCACAGCTCACGTGAGTGTGGGTAGGCAAACGTTTGGACGCCCTTGTCCAGGATGGCGAGGGCGGCCTCCCAGTGGGAGGCTTCTGTCAGCATGGACGCGCAGTTGAGCAGCATGGCTGGCGTCGCGATCCGGGCGGCAATGGCTGCACCATACGCCTCCCGCGCGCTCTCCAGCGTGCCCAGCGACTCCTCCAGGTCGCACCGCAGGCCCCACAGCTTGGTGGAGCGGTAGAGGCGGGCAGCCGGGGGCGCCCCAGCCTCTGCATCGCGGTCGCGGCGACCGTCGGTCACGCCCGGCGGCACGCGCGTCGCCTCGCGCGCCAACTCCAGCGCCGCCCGGTGCCGCTTGTGGCGCAGCTCCAGCTCGATGGCGGCCGTCCAGATGGCGGCCAGGTCGTCCACGTAGGCGAAGCGGCCGGTGGTGGCGGCTTTTTGAAGGACGACACGGGCGGAGGCGACATCACCAGCTTTCTCGTACAGCCGCGCAAACGCGAGCCACAGGGTGTGGGGTTTGCCCCCGCTCGCGCGGCCTGGGTCCACGGTGGACACCGCCTCCGTGTACGTGCGGATGGCGCGGGCGGGGTCGGTGCCGGCAAACAGTTTGGCGCGGTGGTGCCACTCGGCCACGTTGTGCGGGTTTTGGCGCAGCAGCACCGCGGACAGCAGGTCAGGGCGGCGGGCAGTGAGCGCCTCCAACCGCGCCAGGCGCAGGTCGACGTTCTCCCCGGTATCGCGTAGCAGGAAGGAGGCGGCAGAGGCGGATGGGTCGTCGTCGGCTTTCTCACCCTCTTCCTCCTCCTGCGCCAGCCGGTGCGCGATCAACGCTTCCTCAAACTGGGTCAGTGCATCATACAGCAGCGAAAAGTCGCGCACCGTGGAGACGGAAGTGAGGCCTTCCTCATAGACGGCGCGCGCACTTTCATAGGCGCCGCGCCGGATGTGAAAGTCGGCCAGCGCGCACCACAGCCGCCCCACGTCGTCTGTGAAGCGGCGGATGCCGGCCCTCAGCATGGCGTCGACGCGCATGCCAGCGCAGGCGGCCGGGTGCTTGGTGACGATGTCGGCCAGGGAGAGCCAGAGGGCGTGGCGGGACGCGGCGTTGACGGACACAAACGAATCGTCGTCCACACACGCCGCCAACCGCTCAGCCGCCTCGCCCCATTCTCCCCGGGACGTCAGGTACGCCACATACTCCTCCGCGTGGCCGGGTTCGAGTTTCAGGTAGCGGCGGTAGAGGGCACGCGCGGTGGGGGGGGGCGAGTCGGGCGCGCCCGCCAGCGCGAGGGCGCGCGGCCACACAAACTTGCCATGCTGGGTGACGGGCAGGGCGCGCAGGGCGGCGTCCACGGCACGCCGGTGGTGGGTGACCGAGGGCTGGGTGGCCAGGTGGTCCAGGTAGAGAGCCCAGATGACGGGGCACGTGTGCAGCGTGACCAGCGCGCGGCGGCAGGTGGCGGTCAGGGAGGTGGTGGATGGAGACCCCGGGGGGGAGGTGGAGGCCGCGGCCGCCAGCTCGGTCAGGTAGGCGTGCCAGAGCTGGAGGGAGGGGAGGAAGGTGGGGTGAGTTGGTGGGTGGAAGCGGGTCGGAACGCTGTGGTTAAAAGAAAAAAAACATCCTGCTCTCCCCTTGTGCCCCCCCCCCCACATACACAAACTCCCTCTCTCCTCTCTCTCTCTCTCTCTCAACTCACCTTGTAGCTGCCCGGCAGCGCGGCCAGCGCGCGTTCGTACAGCACGCGCCGGCGTGGCAGGGGAGCGGCCCGCCGCGCGTCCAGGTACCGTTTCCACGCTTTGACGGAGAAGGGGGACCGCAGCACATCCTCCTCAAACAGCAGGTCATCGTCGGAGGGGAGGAGGGAGGGGTCGGGGGTGGTGGCCATCGTGTGGATGACGGCACAGAGAAGCAAAAAAACGTGGCCTCAGCGACCTGCTTTTCCTCTCTCTTGCCGCGTCCACGAGCCAGTCAGAACGCGAGCAAGGGCCACGTCGGGTGGGCGCGGGAGCGCGCGCAGGCAAAGGCACACGCACGCGACGGGAGGGCGGCGCCGGCAAAAATGCGCGGCGACGACAGGCACTCGCCCGGGGCTCCGCGGTCCACAGGCCACTCGAAGTGAGTGGAGGTAGGAGAGTGGGACACGCCCTGGTCCTGGCAAAAAGGGTGCGCCTGCGCCCCGTTCGAAAGAATGGGCGGAAGTGAAAACGCTCACTCTCGACGGCCGGTTTTTTTCGCTTCACACACCAATCTGCCTTTCTCCGTCCTCTCTCCGCCCGCCGCGGCGCCAGGATTGTCGGGGCATAGGCTCTGGCATACGGCCTCTGTAGCACACGGTTGAGCAGCACACCCACGCACACACACACAATGTCCGCCCGCCCCCCCCCCTTCACCCCGACCCGACGCGTCCTGCCCTCCTCCTCCACCCTGGCCTCCCTCACCACCATCCGCAACGCGCGCGACCTGGCGGAAGCGTGGCCCGCCATCGCGCCCGGCCACCTGTACCGGTCCGCCTGCCCCGGGGGCGCGGCCGAGGGTGATGTGGCCGCGCTGCGGGGAGTGTTGCGCGTCAGCCGCCTGCTCGACCTGCGCTCCGACACGGAGCGTGGCGACGACCCGCGCTGCCTGCTGCTGCACGCGAAGGACGCGGTGACGACATCGTTTGTGAGGGAGGGCGACCAAGCGCCCGACCCCAGCGGTCGCGCGCTGGCCGCCGCGCGCGCGGCGCCGGGGCCGCTCCCGGCAGACGCCCCCGCCCCCCCACACGCCGACGAACCCCCCCTCACCATCACCCACGTCTCGTTGCTGGACAAGCGGCGGTTTTATAGGGCCCTGCTGGCGTCCATGCCGCGCGGCAATGCTGCGCGTGTGGCTCTGTGGCGCCTGGCCTCGCCCCGCCGCGCACGCGCCGCAGCGATGCGCGCCATCAACGCCCGCGGCCTCGCCGGCCTCTACGCCTGCATGCTGGACTCCTCCGGGCCCGAGTTTGCAGCTGCGTTGCGTGCGGTCTCCGACGCTGTCGCCGCCCGCGCCCCCCTCCTCTTCTTCTGCCGCGTCGGCAAAGACAGGACGGGCCTCCTCGCCGCCCTCCTTCTCTCCCTGGCGGGCGCCCCCGACGCCGTCATTGCGGACGATTACGTGAGGTCGGATGTCACGGTGACTGCCGTCGCGCTGGGAGGCCTGGAAAAGGAGGGCCACGAACTGGAGGGTCTCGACGCGTCTGTGTTTGCGGCCGCGCCCGCGGCGGCCATACTCTCCGCCCTCCAACACGTTCGCACCACGCACGGCGGGGTGCCCGCCTACCGGGAGCGCGCCGGGGTTGGGAGGGGGGAGCAGGCGGCGCTGGTGCGGGGGTTGAGAGAGGAGAGGAGTGTGCTGTAGAGAGAGCTCTCTCTACAGGGTGCACAGAACAACGGTTCTCACTTTTGCTTTCGCACACGACTACTCAAACTCCACCTCCACCTCGTCCGGGCATTTCAACGCCACCCCTCCCCTCTCCAGGGTGGCCACCACGCCGCCCTCGATGCGCTGCGCGGACGCGCGGTGGGGGCCGCCCCGGTGGCGCACGCGCGCGCGCAGTTGGCTGGTGTCGCTGCTGCCACCGGTCAACAACACCACGCTGTCCAGCTTGGCCCAGTCCACGCGCTCGCAGGGGCCGTCCCCCGGCCACGTCAACCGGATTTTGCGGGCGTCCGCGTCGACCGCCAGCCCGCGGCCGCGCTTGGCGCCGGGGTTTGAATCGTCGCCGCTGTCCAGGTACAGGTCGCCACAGGCAGCCCCCGGCTCCGCACACGCCCGGCCGCAGCGCAGAGGGATGGGCGCCCCACTCCCCGGCACCGCGGCCGCGATGGTCAGCGGCGCGGCGCGCGCGGCCGCCGTCGTGCTGGCGCCGGCATCCGCGCCGACCGCCACCACGCCCCCCGGCAGCAGCAGCAGGGTGGCGGGATCGCCCAGGGGGGACGGCAGCCTGGTGGTGGAGGAGGGGGAGGCATCCACGGGCGTCCAGCCAGGGACGCGGAAGGCGCGCGTGCGGGGCGGCAGCCACGCGTCCACACTCTCCACCCCCGCGTGGACAACGGGGGCCACCAGCAGAGCATCCCCCACCATCCACGCGGCCGCCGCGTCGCGTGCAGGTGCCAAAGCAGGCCACCCGAAGAACAGGGGGCGGGCGGTGGGGCAGCCGGTGGCGGTGGCGGCGGCGGCAGCCGAGTAGAGGGAGAGGAGCAGGCGGTAGCGCAGGCCGATGGCCGCCCGCGTCGCGTTGGCGACCAGGGGCCAGCGGAAGGGCTCTTGAAAGCCTTGGGCGTGGTGGAAGCGGGCGAAAGGGTGGAACGCGGCTGCCGCGACCCAGCGCGCGCAGAGTTCGGGCGTCGCGACGCCCATGAAGCCACACACGTCGCCACCGACGAACGGGATGCCGGCCAGGCCGGCTGCCAGCACGGCGGGCGTTAACCTCTGCAAGTCGCGCCACGAGGAGGACGTGTCCCCCGTCCAGTGGCCCGCGTGGCGCCCGGTGCCCAGGAATGAGGACCGCGTGTACAGAAAGGGGCGGCGCCCGTGGTTGGCGGCGGCCAGGGCGGCTGCCGTGGCCGCCGCGCTCGTGTGGCCGTACAGGTTGTGGGCATCATACTGCAGGGCGCCCGTCCTGGGGTGGCGCGCGGTGACGGCCAGCGTTTTTTCGGACAGGTTGCGCTGGGAGCCGGCGTTGTTGACGCGGTAGGGTGGGTTGAAGGCAAACGCGGGGGGGGGCGCCTTTGAGCCGGCTTTGGCGCCGCCCGCGGTCGGCCCCCACTCGCACTCGAGCAGGCACACAAAGTTGTTGTTGGGGGGCACGCTGACGGGGGCGGCACCGCGCGGCGCGCGGCACACGTCGCCCGAACAAAAGTTGGAGACTTCGTTCATGTCGAGCCAGACGCCGTCCACGCCGCCCACGTCGCGCCCGAGCTGGGTGATGAGGCGTGTCCACCAGTGTGTGGTGGCATCGCTGTCCAAAAAATCGGGCCACACGGTGGCCCCCGCCCACATCTGGCCGAGGTAGGGCGCGCCCGTGATGTCGGTCACAAACACGCCCGCCGCCACGCCGTCGTCAAAGGGGGCGTAGCCAGGCGCCGCGCGGATGGCGGGGTCCAGAATGGGCACCCACCTGCGCCCGCTGGCGTGCAGGCGGCCGACAAAGTCGCGCATGGCGGCGCGATCAAAGTCGGTCGACCACGTGAACGCGGCGTCGTCGCGCATGTACTGTGAGTCCGACACCCAGGCTTCCAGTGGGATGGACGCCGCTTCGTACGAGTCCAGCACGCGCTGTGTCTGGGCGGCGGACGCGTACCCATACTTGCTGTTCATCAGGCCAAAGGCCCACAGGGGTTGGAGTGTGGGAAACCCGATGGCGGTGGCGAGTTGAGAGGCGACAGCGGCGGGGGTGGGGCCGCCCAGGATCAACAGGTCGATGACGCCGCCCGTGACGCGAAAGGTCAGTGCATCCGCGGTCGGCACCACGTCCATCCCATTGGACGACAGCAGGGCGATGGCGTGCGTGTCGCCCGATTCGGAGACGATCCACGCGACCGGCCACGACGCGTACGTGTTGACGTCGGCGTCCGCTGCCGCCGAGTCGCGCGCCCACAGGGCCAGGGGGACGCCGTCCCTGCGCAGAGGCAGGGTGGACGACGACGACGTCCTCTCCCCCAGGCCATAGATGGAGGAGGTGGGAGGGATGGTGGTCGTGAGTTCGATGTAGGCTTGTTTGAAGACGAGCCGTTTTCCGCGCGAGTCGAAGAGGGGGGGGGGGGGATGACGTGGCATTCTCTCCCGCCACCCGCGTCACCGCCACGCCAAACGGGGAGGCGTCGATGGTCACAGCGAGGGAAGGCGCCCGCGTGTCGCCCGCTGCGGCGCGGGAGACACCCGCAGCACCGGGCACGATTGACGGAGGCAGCGTCCACCGCCCAGGCGCGGTGACCGAAATGTGGACGACGTCGGGGGAGGGGGCGGAGATGGCGTAGTCCAGGGGGGTGACGTCGTCGCCAAAGGTGGGCAGAGTGGTGGCGGTCTGTGTGGGGGGGGAGGAGGGAGAGCGCGTTGAGCAGGGAGAGCGCGTTGAGCAGGGAGGGCGGCGGTTGGTTGTCCTCCTCCCTTCCTCCTCCCTCCCCCCACACACACAACCACCTCACCTGCGTCAGCTTGCCCTTGGCCGGCAGCCCGCCGGCCGCCCCTCCGTCGGCAGCGTAAGACGACGCGCCGCCGTTGGCGTGGAAACACGTGGGCAGCTGCACCGCTGCATCCAGTTTGGACGGCGGGTTGGGTGCGTGGCAGCAGCCCTTGGCGGCGCACTCGGAGGCGGGCATGCCGTTCCAACCTGTTGGGAGGGAAAACACACGCGGGACGGGTGGGTTAGATGCGTGCCGCTCGGGTGACGTGTGCCCACCCGGTCCGCACACACACGCTCTCACACTCACCGCACTCTTGCCGGGGACCTGCAGCATCGCACTGCGGCGGCGGGGCCGCATTTGCCGCGGCAACTCCCACGAGGAAAAGGACGGCGAACGACCCGACCCGCATTGGCGGTTTTTGTTGTGTTGTTGTGGGCTCCCGCACTCGTCCTGACTCTTTTTCCGTTTGCTCGATGCGCACTCTGCTGCTGCTGGCAGTCGCGGCCACCGCGGCGGCGACGGCGGCGGCCGCCCCCTCCCCCTCCCCACCCGACCAAACGCGCACGCTGGCCCCCTTTTCCGCAGTCTCCATCTGCGCCCCCCTCTCGGTGCGCGTGCGCGCCGGGCCAGAAGGATCCACCGCCTACACCGCCCGCCTGGAGGGCGACAAAGCCGTGCTGGACGCTCTCACCATCACGGAAACGAAGCACGCGATCGCCATTGAACTTATGCGGCCGGTTTCCACACGCGGCCGCGTCGTCATCGACATCACCATCCCACCCCACACCCTGCAATACGTCGAACGCGTCATCGCCCCCGGCGACACCGTGCTGGACACCCCCTTCAACTCGGACAAGTGCGAAGTCGCGGCCTCCGGCCCCGGCAACTGGTGGCTGCCGCGCGTCGGCACCGTCTCCCTGGCCAAACTCTCCCTGGGCGCCCCCGCCACCGCCTACATCGACGCGTCCGCCCCCTTCATCGAAGTGTTTGTGGCGGATGCGGGCGCCAGCGTGCGCGTGGATGGGGCGACTGGCACCGTGAGTTCTCGGCTGGATGATGGAAAAGCGATGGTTAATCCGGCGACTGACACAGCCACCATCACCGGCTACGTCAACCGCGCCACCCTGGCCTACACGCGGGGCACGTGCACTGTGCGGGATGAGGGTGGGGGGGCGGGGCGGGCGTGTGTCAAGGAGGCGGGTGGTGGCGCGCCCGCGTGGCCGCGGCTGACGTGGACGTGTGGCTTTGAGACCCGGGGCGAGTGGGCGTGTGGGGGAGGGGGCAGAGGGGGGGCGCCCAGTGTGTCTGCTGTTGACTGTGATGCTGGTGAGGGTGAGCTGGACATGGTGGGATGATGGTATGTAGATTGAAAGATTGTTTTGGGGGGGGGTCACAAACAAAGAAAAACACTCCAAAAATCAACCCCCGCGTGTCTGTGGTCCACACCGGCACCGACACCTCGACACACACACACCGACCACACCGACACCTCGACACACACACACACACACACACACACACACACACACACACACACACACACACACACACACACACACACACACACACACACACACACACACACACACACACACACACACACACACACACACACACACACACACACACACACACACACACACACACACACACACACACACACACACACACACACACACACACACACACACACACACACACACACACACACACACACACACACACACACACACACACACACACACACACACACACCCACACCCACACCCACCCACACACACACACACACACACACACACACACACACACCCACACCCACACCCACACACCCACACCCACACCCACACACCCACACCCACACCCACCCACACACACACACACACACACACACACACACACACACACACACACACCCACACACCCACACCCACACCCACACACCCACACCCACACCCACACACCCACACCCACACCCACGCACACACACACACACACACACACACACACACACACACACACACACACCCACACCCACACCCACACACACCCACACCCACACCCACACCTCGACCCTACCTAACCCCCAGCCACACACACACACACACACACACACCTCGACCCTACCTAACCCCCAGGACACCTAGCACCTCATGTTCTCGATGTGCAAAAGGACACCTAGCACCTCATGTTCTCGATGTGCAAGTCCCACACGGGCGACGTGACCGTCGTCCGTCCGTCGGCGCACTTGCCAGCCGCAAACACAAACGCGTCGCCCGCCGCGTTTGTGTGTTAGAGAACACCTCCGCCAGCTCGGCCGTCTCGGTGGTGGCGGGCACCGACTTTTTGTAGACGGTGGACGACCCCGTGTAGCCATAGTAGAGCGTGACCGTCGTCACGGGGCAGGCAAGGCTGGCGACGGCGCCCTCAAACAGCAGCGTCACGCGCGGCGACGCGTTGGGGCACAGCAGCCACTCGCTCTCAGTGTAGATGATGGGCGGCGGCGGCGGCGGCGGCGGTGGCGTCGGCGGCGGCGGAGGCGGCGGAGTGTACGAGGAGGGCGGCGGGACGATGATGATGTCGTCCGGCGCGGTCGTCACTGTCGCGACGCCCGTCGCGAGCGCGCCCGCGTCGTCGCCCGGCGCCAGCTGCCCCGCCGCCCGCAGCGCGGCCACAGTCTGCAGCTTGGTCACCAGCCCCTCCGGCGCGTCGCGCGTGGCGTACCACACGGTGACGGCCGCACTGCCGCCGCCCGGCGCGACGTCCCCGACGCACGCGACCACCGGCTCCTGGAGCCACCACACCGCTGAGCACACGCCGGCCTCGGTCAACACTTGGGCCAGACGCCCGCCTCCATCACCGCCCGACACCACCGTCACCCGCACCCCGTACGTGGGGGGCGGGTCCACCGTGTTGAGCACGGCGTCCGCCCACGCGGCCCACTCGAGCGCGTCCGCCTTCTTGACGGCCGCCAGCGCGCGCAGGCGGGTGTCGACGCCGGCCTTGGTGGCATTGTGCCAGGCCGACGCGTTGAGGGCGCGCTTGAGGGTGAGCGCCTTGACGAGCACGCCGCGCTCGGCTTGGGCCGCCTCGATCGCGGCCACCGCCGAGACGCGGGCTTTGGCGTCGGCCAGGGCGGACGCGTTGTGCTTGAGGCGGTCCAGGTTGGCGGCCACGACGGTGGCGTTGGGCGCGCGGGCCTGTGTTTGTTTTGGGAGGGTAGGGGTGCACAGCGTTTTGGCACGTGGCGCACGGCCAAAAAATGCGCACGTCCTATCTCTCTCCATTCGGGTTGTATCGCGCCCTCGCCCTCCACACTGCGTCGATGCACACGCGTGGCATGCGTTGGAGTTGCCAGTTACGCAAAATTGACGTTTCCCTGCGCCGTCTCTGGCCCAGCGCACCCCCATCCCACGCCCTCCGTGCACACCTGGGCCGCGCACGCGGCTGCGGTCAGCAGCACCGCCACAAGGACGGCCCTGCCCATGGTGTCCGTGTGCGTGTTTGGGGGCAGGGAGGGGCGGGTGCGGGGGAGAGGAGCGGGGGAGAGGGGAGAGGAACGTCGAGGCGAGAGTGAGCCGGGCGCGCGCGACTCACGTTTTTGGCAACAGACACACCCACACACCACCACCCTCACCCACCCCTCCCCTCCGCATCCACCTCCCTCTCATCCTCCCCCTTGTCCGCCTCCCTGTCCCACAACGGCTTGGCCTCCACCAGCGCATCAGGCGGGCGCTCCCCCCCGATCGTCGGCGACGGCACGGCCCCCATGGCGTTGATGTGGCGCAGCAGCGTCTCCTTGAGGGAGGCTAGGTAGGCGGGCGTGTTGGCGTTGTCCATGTCGGGTTTGGACTGGGAGGTGGGGGGTGGGGGTGGGAGGGAAGGTGAGTAAAGAAGAAGAAAAAACACGCGGGTCGCTCCCTCCCTCCCACCCTCTCCCTCACCCACAAACTCACCGGCACACTCAACCGGGCCCCCTCCCCATACAGCGCCGAGAACTCGTGCCCCGGTATGGCGTCCTCCAGGGGCACCCCCAGCAGGGCCCCCGTCTCCGCCGCCCAGCAGCGCGCGACGTTGGCGATCTTGTAGCCGCCGCCCCCCAGCACGAGCGTGGGGCGTCCATAGGAGGCACACCTCGCCAGGGCGGCTGCATGGCCCCCGGACGACAGATTAAAAGGCCCCAGCCTGTCCCCCGCCAACGAGTCGGCGCCACACTGGACGACGATGGCGCCCGGGTCGAATTTGGCAACCGCGGCGTCGAGGACCGGGGTGAACAGAGACGCGTACGCGTCATCGTCAATGCCGTCGCGCAGGGGGGCGTTGAGGGAGTAGTGAGTGCCGGGGCCGGCGCCGACAGCGTGGACGGAGCCGGTGCCGGGGAAGAAGCCGCCGCCGAACTGTGGAAGAGGGGGAAATGGAGGGTTGGAAACGTGAACTGAAAAAAAGGACGTCTCTTTTTCCCTCCGCCACCACCCGCTCCCAACCCTCATACCTTATGAAACGACACCGTCAGCACGCGGTCCGTCGTCAGGAAGGCCTCCTCCACGCCGTCCCCGTGGTGGACGTCGATGTCGACGTACAGGACACGTGCATGATATTTTAAAAGTTCCAAAATGGCCAGCACAATGTCGTTGACGTAGCAGAAGCCGGACGCGCTGCCCTTTTTGGCGTGGTGCAGGCCGCCCGCCCAGTTGATGGCGATGTCGGCGCCCCCAGTGTTGAGCTTGACGGCGGCGCCGAGGGAGCCGCCGGTGTAGAGGGAGCAATAAGGCCACAGTCCCGGGAAGATGGGGCAGTCGTCGCCGTGCGCAAACTGGCGCACGGCGGCGACGGCGGCCCGCTTGTGGGAGGTGGCGGCGGCTGGGGTGATGGTGGTCAGAAAGTCGATGTAGTCCGAAGCGTGGAACGCGCGCGCGTCGTCGGGGGTGGCGGCGCGCGGGCGGTACATCTGATGTTGGGGGGGAGGGGGGAGGGGGATTCCAGGGGGCTGTCACGGTTTTTGGCTCGCGCCTTGTGTGCTGGGGGGGGCGGGTGGGGGGAGGGCGGGCACACACACACACACGCACACACACACGCGCGCGCGCGCCCACACCCGCACCCGCACCTCCATCATGTTGGCCAGCCCGTAGCGCAGGATCAACGCGTGCGCCATCCTCACGCGGTGCGGCTTCATGGGGTGGCCGGGGCCATAGTAGTAGCCCCCGATGTCGGGGTCGTAGAAGTAGGCGACCTGTGGCGGAGGGGGGGGAGGAGGTGAGGCGAGTGGGAGAGAGTCGGCCGGGCAACCCCCCGCATTTCGACGGCGCGTGTTTTCTCTCGCCCCGTGCTCACATGACACAGCCCTGACGCCACTCCCAAACACCACGCCACCATGCATCTGACGCAGACTGTGTGGCGAGGGTGGCGCGGCAGGAGCGTGCACGGCGTGGCGGCCGCTAGTGTGTGTCAGCGCGTCGGCCCGACCCGTCACCCATACCTTTTTCTTGCGGTCCATGGTGGCCCGCGCCAGCCCGCCACCCAGGCCAGTGGGTGGCCTGGTGGTGTGGAGAGTGTGTGGGCGTGTGTGTGTGTGTGTGTGTGTGTGTGGATGGTTGTGCACAGGCGGTGTCTCTCGTCTTTACGCCGACGAAACGAAGAAAGCCGCCGTCGAGAGTGACGTCGAAAAACAACGCATTGGAACACTCTCTCTGCGTTTTCTCTGCGCGCGGGAGTGTTCACCCCTCCCGCGCCCCCAGCGCCGTGCACACCGCCTGCGTGTGTGTGCATCCGTTTCTGTGACTCGACCCAGGGCGGGGCGCACATCAATCGAGTGAGGAGGCCGCGCGCGGCATCAAACGCGCGCGTCGCCCCACTCTCCCTCCCCCACGATGACGCTCGCACCACCCCCCCAAGACCCAGACTACAATGAGGAGCCGCCCTTTTTCTACCGGCGCCTGGGGGAGGTGACGTTTGGTGGCGCGGGCGCGGCGCCGCCGCCGCCGCGCCCCGCGCTGGCGTCCTGTGCGACCGCCGGCCTCTTTGCGTACTCGGATGGACAAGGTGTGAGAGGGAGTGAGGGGTGTGTGGAAGGGAGGAGGCTGGAGAGTGTGTGTGTGGTGGCGCAGAGGGAACCGCGGCGCGATTTCGCTGCGCATCAAAAACCGTCTCCTCACCCCCCCCCCAAAACCACCCATCACCAGCCGTCTACGTCGCCACCCTCGCCAAGCTGCTGGCGTCCGCCATCAAGGTGGACGCCGACGGCGACCTGCCGCCCCCGTGCGAGGCGGAGGCTGTGGCTGCCTGTGTGCTGCGCACGCCTGGCGCGGCGGTCACGGCATCCCCCGACAACACCCTCCTCATTCTGACCACGCCCGCCACCCTGTGTGTCCACGCGTGGTCTGCACTGGCTGCGGGTGACGCCACCCCCCTGGCCACCGCGCCCGCCCCCACGGGGGCCACCTTTGTGGGCGGCGGCGCGGGCAGCGACGGCGCCACCGCGCGCGTGGGCGCCGTCACCGACGGCGGCGACGTGCTGGACGCACCGTTGACGGCGGGCGTGCTGACTTTGTCGTCTGCGCCTGTGGCTGGCCAGGCTGGCCGTGCTGTGGCCGGCGCCTGGGGCGGCGGCGCTGACGGCGGTCCGCGCGCTGCGGCTGTTGCCTCCACCGTCGCCATCGACGGCGGCCCCTCCACCCCCGGCTTCACTGTGGCGTTGGGTGACGACCTCACAGTGGATGGTGTGGTGTGGGCGGGGGAGGGCGCGGTGTTGGCCTCCGCGACGCGGGCGGGCGCGCCCGCGGACGCCGCGCTCTTCCTCATCACGTGGGCGGGGCCCCCGGCCCCCTCCCCCCCCGACCTGGCCGTCACCGAGTTTGTGCCGTCCATGATTGTGGAGGGTGGAGGCGCCGCCAAGCCCGACGGCGGCAAGCTGGTGGCCGCGCGCGTGGGTGCGTGGCGCGCACTGACGGCCGCCGCTGCCGCGGCGGACGACGACCACACCCGCCTGCTGGAGACGCCCGCGATCCCGACCACCCGCTCCACCGTGCACGATGTGACGGATGAGTGGGCATCGTTACGCCTGCCCAACGCGCCCGGGGATGGGGCGAATTTTGTGACGGGCGCTGCGGCTGCCACGACCACGTGTGGTGGGAGCGTTCCCGACCCCAACCCGGAGAACCCCCCCCTCCCCCCCCAGCCCACGCTGGCGCTGGCCACCAGTGATGGCGTGCTGCGGCTGTTCACGTGGGGGCGGGTGGGAGGGGAGTGCGCGGTGAGCGAGGCGGTGGCGCCGCCGCCCGCGCCGGTGCTTGCGGCGCCGGTCGCGGCCGCGCCGTCCCCCTCCGCCGCGTCATCCCCCGCGCCCCCCGCCCCCGGCACCGAGGCCGCGGCCCTAGCAGCCGCTACAGGCGCCGCCCTACCCGCCAGCAGCGATGACGACGACGATGCGGTGTCGTCCGCGGTGGCGCCGCCGCCCGACGCGGCGCGCGGCGCGGCGGCCGCGCTGCCGGAGTCGTCTGATGATGAAGACTCGGACGAAGTCGCAGCGGGCGCGCGCGCCGCGCTGCCGCCCTCATCCTCGTCAGACGGGGGCAGCAGCGATGCCGAGTCGACGGGGGACGCGCCGTCACCCCGCATGGCGGCGGTCGGCGGGCTGCAGCCGGCCGCGACGGGCGCGTTTGGCCTGGGCGCGCCTGCTGCTGCCTCCACTCCCGCGTTCACGTTTGGTGGCGCCTCTGGCGCCGCGCCCGCGTTCTCGTTTGGCGGGGGCGCGGCTGCGTCGACGCCCGCGTTTGCGTTTGGCGCGGCGGCGACGGCGCCCGCGGCCGGCGCGGCAACACCCCCGAAACCGCCTGCCGCTGCGCCGCCCAAGCCGCCCACCGCCGCGGCCCCCATACCGGCCGCCGCGGCCCCGCCCCTGCCCCCCAGCACTCTGGTGCAGGCCGCCAGCCAGCTGCCCCCCCCCAAGCCGCCCACCGCGGCCGCGCCGCAGCAACCCGCCGCCACGAAACCATCACCCCCCGGAGGCGTCGCTGAGACGGAGGCCGAGTTCCTGAGAGCCCTGGCCGAGTCGCGAGACTTGGAGGCGGCGGTCGCGGCAGAGACGGCGCCCCTTGCCACAGCGTCCGCCGAGCTGGAGGCCCTGCGCTCCACCGTGGCAGCAGCCGACGCCGCCACGTTGTCCCTGGCCGCCGCTGTGGCGACCGAACGCGCCGAGTTTGGGGGGCTGGCCGCCGCTGCGCGCGCGCTGGGTGGGCACGCCGCGTCGCTCCAGGCGCTCGCCGCGCGCGGCGCGGCTGTCGATGCCGACGCCGCCCTGGACCCCGCCCTGGCGGCCGCCCTGGACAGGGCACGCACGGGGCTGGCCTCGTTGCGGCGGCGGGCGGGCGAACTGCGCACATTTTTGGGGGCCGAGGATGACCGCCGCGCCGCGGCGGCCGACGGGGGCGCGCTCTCGGCGGCCGCCACCGCCGCCGCTCTGTACGACGCCGTCAACGCGGCGGCCGCGGTGGCGGCGTCTCAGGCCGCCCGCGTGGACGCCCTGGTGGCGGCTGCAGCGGCAGTGGGGGCGGACGTGGGGTGTGTGGTGAGCGAGGACGACGACGAGGACGCGCGCGGCCGCCACCCCTCCCACCACTGCTTCATCCCCGCCCGGGACACGCCCCCCCCGCGGCGGGGGCGGCGGTCCCCCCCCGCCAACCCGCGCACCCCCCCCGTGGCGCCGCCCCGGTCGCCGTGGGCGGCGGCGGGGGGGGGCAGCCTGGTTGAGGAGCTACTGTCCGCGGCCGCGCTGGTGGGGCCGCGCGTGGGGCGGCCAGAGGGGGAAGACGCCCCACCGCCCCACCCGCGGGACACGCCCCGGTCGTCGCCCACGCAGGGGGTGGTGGACGCGGCGACCGCGCGCGCGGCGGCCGCCGCGCGCGCGCTGCCGCCCCCGCCGTCGCTGCCCGCGTTCTCGTTTGCACCCGCGGCGGCGCCGCAGGCGTCCGCTGCCCCGACGCCCGCCTCGGTGACTGTCAAAAAGCTGTCGATCGACTCGCCCAAACCCGCGGGCGCGCCGCCGCCACCGCCGCCGCTGCCGTCCAAAAGCGCGGTCGCGGCGGCTCAAGCACTGGCCCCGCCCAAACCCAAGCCCGTGGCCGCGGCTCCGCCACCGCTGCCCAGCAAGGCGGCTGTGGCGGTGGCTCAAGCGTTGGTGCCTCCCAAGCCCAAGCCGGCGGGCGGCGCGGCGGCGCCGCCACTGCCCAGCAAGGCCGCGGTCGCGGCGGCGCAAGCGCTGACGTCCGCCCCAGCCGCTGTGCCGCCGCCGCTGCCGTCCAAAACGGCTGTCGCCCAAGCGGCCGCCCTGACGCCCACCGCCAAAACGCCCACGGATGCGGACGCCAAGGCGGCTGTGCGCGCGCTGCAGACGAGCCCAGGGGGTGCGGGTGGTGGCAGCGGCAGCGGCGGCTGCCCGACCGAATCCTCTGGGTCGGCCGGCGCGGCGCCGCCCCCCGCCGACGCCACCAGCAAGCCGCCGCCCCAGCCCTTGTTTGGCGGTCTGTCGTTGGGCGGTGGTGGTGGTGGCGATGCCGCGGCCAAACCAGCGGCGGCTGGGGGATCAGTGTTTGGCGCGCCGCCCGCGGCGTCGCCGTTTGGCGCGCCGCCTGCTGCGTCGGCCGCACCGCCCGTCTTCAGCGCGCAGCCACCTGCTGCGTCGGCCGCACCGTCCGTCTTCGGCGCGCAGCCGCCTGCAGCCTCCGCCGCGCCGTCGCCGTTTGGCGTGCAGGCACCCACCACCTCCGTCTTCGGCGCCGCCCCCGCCGCCAAACCATCCCCCTTTGGCGCCGCCTTTGGCGCGCCCGCCGTCCCTGCCACGCCCAGCGGTTTTGGCCAGCCGTCCGGGTTTGGCACGCCGGCGGCGGCAGCGGCGGCGCCGTCTCCGTTTGGGGGCGGCGGCGCGCCCGCGTTTGGCACGCCCGCGTCTCCCGCCACCCCGTTTGGCGCCGCCCCTGCCGCCCCCGCGTCCCCTGCCGCCCCCGCGGCTGGGGGCGGGTTTGCTGGGTTTGCGAGCGCGCCGTCCGGATTTGCGGCGGCCGCCGCCAAGGCGGGCGGCGGCGCGTTTGGTGGCGGCGGCAGTGCGTTTGGCTCGCCGGCCGCGCCGTCGCCGTTTGGTGCGCCCGCTGCGCCGTCGCCATTTGGCGCGCCCGCTGCGGCCTCGCCATTTGGCCCGCCGGCCTCACCCTCCCCTTTCGGCGTGCCTGCGGCACCGTCGCCGTTTGGCGGCGGCAGCTTTGGCGCCCCCGCCGCCGCACCAGCCGGCCTCACCGGCTTTGGCGCGGCCGGCTTTGGCGCGGCCGCGTCGGCACAAGCGGGCGCGTTTGGCGCGCCGCCACAGGGCGGGGCGCCAGCGTTTGGTGGAGGGTTCGGGGCGGCCGCGCCGTCGCCGTTTGGCGGCGGCGCTGCCAGTGGTGGCGGATTAACAGGGTTTGGGGCCAAGCCTGCGGGCGGCGCGCCGCAGCAGCAGGGTTCCATGTGGCAGATGCGCAAGTGAGAGAGAGACAGTGTTGGTGGTGGTGTAAAACTGCCCCGAAAAACGAACTACAAAGACCCTCTCACTCCTGGACCTCCACCTTCGTGTGCCACGCCTGCTCCCCAAAGTAGCGCAACGCGGCCACCCCCCTGACCTCCAGGTCCACCACGGGCGCCGTCACCACTTGGAGCGAGGCGAGGCCGTCCGTGTCCGCCGCCAGCGACGCCAGCGCGCGCGCCTGGTCGCGCCGCCGCGACGCGACAAAGGCAGCAGACGTCGCGCCGCTGCCACCGTCGGCGAGCACTTGATTCACCACGATCGCCCCAATCGGGACGCCCTCCTTGTCCAGGGCAGAGGCCAGTCGCTGCGACTCGAAGGCCGCCATGTAGGTGGGAATGGTAACGATGACAAACCGGGTCGTCGACCGGTCGCGGAAGAGCGCGCGCGCGGCGCGCGTGCGGTCGCGCAGCGCTTCAGCCGCCACGATCGCGGGATCAGGCTCCGACTTGACGCCAAACACAGACTTGACGGCGTCTGCCGCCGACGTCAGCGTCTGGCGCAGGCGCACCACTTTGCCCAGGGTGGCGTCCACGAAATCGGGCAGGGTGAGGAGGCGAAGCGTGTGCCCCGTCGGCGCGGTGTCAAACACGATGCGGTCAAAGTGGGCGTAGGCATCCTTGTTGACAAACTCCACCACTTTGGCGATGGCCACGGCTTCGTCGACACCCGGGGGGGGGGTGTCGAGCAGTTCGCCCAGCTTCAAGTCGGCCAGCTGGTCGGCAAACACGCCCAGGCCGATCGACTTTAAAAAGTTGACGGCCGCCGCGCCGCCGTCGGCGGCGGCCGCCGCCTTCATGTCTGCCTTGGCGGCGGCGACGTCCACCTCCAGGCCCCATAAATTCAAGTCTTCGGCTCCCGGGCCGGTGACGCGCACGGGGGCGCCACCGGAGACGGAAAAGTCGAGCGAGTCGGAGAGCGAGTGCGCGGGATCCGTCGACACGATGAGTGTCGTCAGCCCCGCTGCCGCGTACTTGACCGCCAACGCGGACGACAGGGACGTCTTGCCGACGCCGCCCTTGCCGCCCAGCATGATGTAGCGGCGGCGGGAGGGGGAGGGAGGGGTGACGGCGGAAGAAGAAGAGGTGGAGGGCGTCGCGTCGGCCGACGACGCGTCCTCCCCACCTGCCACCACCTCTGCCAACTCCCCCCACGCCACGTCCGCAAAGTAGCGCAGGGCGGGCACCCCCCTCACCTCCAGGTCCAGCATGGGGGCCCGCCCGTGCGGCAGGGAGGCGATGCGCGGGTCCGCGTCCATCAGGGCCAGTGCGCGATCTTGATCCCGCACGCGCGCTTTGATGAACGCTTCCCCCGCGCCATCAGACAGCACCTGATTGACGATGATGCGTTTGCAGGGGACGCCGTCTGCGCGCAGCGCAGTGAGCAAGCGTTTGGATTCAGCGATGGCCAACTGTGTCGGAATGGTGGCGATCACAAACTCGGTGGTGGTGGCGTCGCGAAACAGCGACCGCACGCGCAGCACCGCCGCGCGCAGACTCTCCAGTTTGGCGACCGCCGCGTCTTGGTGTTCCCCCGCCCCAAACAACGACCGCAGAGCCCCCCCCGCCGCCGCCAGCTTGGTGCGCAGGCGCACCAGCTTGCCCAGGGCGGCGTCCACGAAGTCGGGGACGCCGAGCAGGCGGAGCGTGTGGCCGGTGGGGGCAGTGTCGATGATGACGCGAGTGAACCGCGCGTATTTTTCATCCTCTGCAATCTCCAGCACTTTGGCGATGGCCACCGCTTCATCCAGCCCTGGGGGGGGCGTGTCCAGCAGGTCGCCCAGTTTGAGGTCGGTCAGTGTGTCGGCCAGGGCGGCCAGGCCGACACCCCCCAGAAAGTCGCGCAGGCCCCTGCCGCCGGTGTCTGTGGAGGCACCCGTGCGCCACTCACTCAAAGCGGCATCCGGATCAATCTCCAGGCCCCAGATGGGCAGCTCAGTGCCCTGCACAGGGACGGGGGTGCCGCCAGAGACGTCGCAGTCCAGGGAGTCGGACAGGGAGTGCGCGGGGTCGGTCGACACGATCAGTGTCGCGTGGCCCTCTGCCGCCAGAGCAACCGCCAGGGAAGCCGACAACGACGTTTTTCCCACGCCACCCTTGCCGGACACCATGACGTACTTGCGGGCGGAGCCGGCGGCCAGGTCGTCCAGGGGGGAGGTGAGGCGCGGGGTGGCGGTCGGAGGGGGCGGGTTCTCGGGCGGCGCAGCGGCCGAGCGGGGGACGGTGGTGGGCAGAGTGGGTGGGGAGGTGGAGGGTGCAGGGCGTGCGCCACGTGCCACCCGTTGCTGCTGCTGCAGCGGGGTGGCGCGGCGGGCAGGGGTGGGCTGTGGGAAGGGCGGGGAGGAGGTGGGTGAGTTGGACAGCAGACAAGAAAAACGTGCGCGCTCTGTCACGCACACGCCGCGGCCGCCTCCCGCGCAAACACACAGCCCGTCTGGTCGTGACACAGGACGACACGAGAGAGTGTGCGTGTGTGTGGCTGCAACGTTTGCGCTGGCAAAACACACACAGCGTAACGCGGCAATTGGACACACGTGTGAGCAAATTTCAAAAGACACTCCCAACTCACCGCGCGGCGGCGGCCGGCGGCGAGCGGCCGAGGGGTGCCTGCGGTTGCGACCGCCATGCGTGAGGGGGGTGCGGGCGTGTGGTGTGTGCGTGAAAACACGCTCAGGGCCACAACGAAAGCGGACGATTTGTGCCGGAAAAAAAAGAATAAGAAAAAAACGTCGGGCCCGACAAGCATTCACACGCCCGTCTTTTTTTCGCGTGCGCTCTCGGCGGAGGGAGAGAGAGCACGGAAAGGAGGCGCCGCTCTCTGTCTCTCGTCTTCTTCAAACCATGACTGCCCCCCCTCCCGGCACCGCGGCCCTGCTGGCGCTGGCGCCCAGCGCGTCCGCCGCCGCGCGCGGCCCCACCACCCCCACCACCTCCGCCGCGGGCGTCACCCTGCTGCGCTACGAGTTTGTGCCGGCGGGCGTGGATGGTGGCGGCACGGCGGGGCTGGAGGTGGATGGTGGCACGGGCGAGGTGAGTGGGGGGTGGAAGAGACGAGTTGGTTGACGCCGACAAACACACGCGGGCGCCCTCTCTTCTCATCCCGCAACACGCATCACACACAGTACACCCTCACCCGGCCCTGCACCGGCGGCAAGCCCCCCATCCGCTTCGCCGGCCACGCCGCCGCGCGGCGCCCGGGGTCTGCCTCTCTGGATGGCGGTGGGGGAGGCGCCCCGCTCGTGGCGTCACGTGGCGACGGCGGCGACGTAGACGACGACGTCGAGTGTGTCGCCGTGTACGGCGGCGGCGCGTGGATGCTGCACGCGGTGGAGGCAGCTGTGTCGCTGCGGGTGAAGCGAGGGGAAGAAACGACGGCACGACCGCCCGCCCCACCGCCAGGCGACAACAACGACAATGACGATGACGCTACCACCAGTGACGACGAGCTTGGGGCGGAGCTGGAGGCAGCGCTGGAGGAGGAGGACGGGGAGGAGGGGCGGCGGCAGCAGCAACCGCAGCCACCACCACCTGCAAGAGGGGCGCTGCCGTCCGCCGAGCTGAACGATGTGGAGCGCGAGTTTTTGGGGAGGGGGTGATCGTGTTTTGTTGTGTTGGAGGGGGGCCAGAGAGAGAGTGTGATGATGATGATGACGCGCGCTCAGCCTGTCTGAAAAACACACTCGCTCGGGCTTTTCTCTTCCTCTCCCGCGACCGGTCCGCCCAGAAACCTACTTTTTCAGTGTCGTTCAATCCGCTCTGCTTCCGTCCACCCGCCAATGCGCCACTCCGGCCCCTCCCAACACGCGCGCGCGCCCGCGCCGACGTGCGGCGCGTGCGTCGCCGCGCGCGCCGCTGTCGACCTACGCGACGCCGGCGCCGCGGCCGCCGCGGCAGCGCTGGCTGCTGTGCTGGTGGCGGTGAGTTGAGCGTGGAGTGGGGAGGCGGGATTGACGGGGAGCAGGAGAGGGCGCGAGAGGGGCGGAACGCGCGCGCCCGACCCATTGACGTTTGGTTTCACACCCCGTGTTTCGCTCACGCATTGGCGCCCCCTCCCCCCACTCTCCCCCACCTTCAAACAACTCTCTCAGACTCCACTCCCCGCGGCCGCCGCCGCCGCCACCAAGGTCGCGTACGCGGAAGAGTTGGAAGCGCTGGTGCGCGCGCGCGGCGCGGCGCTGCCCGAGCTGACAGAGTCGAGCAAGGTGAGTCAGGGGGGGTGGGGAGCGTGTGTGCGCGTGTGTGTGTGTGATCGCGATGCTTGTCGCGGGTCGTGTTGTGTGAGCAGGGACCAGCACCACGTTTTTTTTCGAACGCCTCCTCCGACCCACACCCTCTCCCCCAACCCTCGCACAGGACAACGCTGCCCGCCTCTCCGCCCGCGTGCGGTCCGGCCCCCCCACCTCTGACGAGGTGGAAGTGTTGCGCGCCCGCGTGCGCGCCCTGTCGACCGGTGCGACGACGCTGCCGGCCGCGCCGCCCATCAAAACTGCTGCGCCCGCGCCGACGCCCGCTGCCAAGCAGGCCGCCGCCCCTCCGCCTGCCGCGTCCTCCGCCTTCTCCGCCGCCAACGGGGTCGGCATCGTGGCCGCCGGCGGCCTGGCGGGCGCCCTTCGCCTGGCGTCCAAGAAGACTGAAGCTGTGACTGCCACCGCGAGCGCTGAAGCGGCCGCCGCGGCGGCCGCCACGTCCGCCCTGCGCGCCGAGGTGGAGCAAGCCAAGGCGGCCACGGCGCGTGAGGCGGACGCCGTGGCCGCTGCCCGCGCCGCCGCGCGCGCGGCTGCGGACGAGGCCGCGCGCGCCGAGGCGGACGCCACGGCCCGGGCGCTGGCGGCTGAACAGGCCAGCCTGGCGGCCGCGCGTGCCGCCACAGTCGCCGCCCAGGACGCGCGCGACGCGGAGCAGGCGGCCAAGTTTGCCGCGGATGCCGAGGCAAAGGAACTCCAACGCTCCCTGGACGAAGTGGCCGTCGCCCTGGCCACCGAGAAACAGTTGAGGTCGGCCACCGCGGACCGGGTGGGCGAGCTGGAGACTGCCCTGGGGGCGGCGAGGGAGGGGGGGGCCCAGCTGACGGCGCAGGTGGCGGGCCTGTCACGCGACCTGACTGACGCCCGCGACGAGGCGGGGGCGGCTGAAGCGGCTGCTTCTGAAGCAGCCACCAAGGCTGCGCGCGCCCTGCGTGAGGAGAAATGGGCGCGGGAAGCCGCTGAAGCGGCGGCGGGTGAAGCGGCTGACGCGCGCAAGCGCGCGGAAGCGGCGGCGACTGCGTCTGCCGCCGACGCGGCCGCCGCGCGCGACGCGCAACAGCAAGCTGTGTCCAGGGCGCAAGCCATGGAGAAGCGCGCGCTGGCGGCTGCCGCCGACGCGGCGGCCGCGCACGTGGCGGAGCGGGACGCGCAGTCCCAAGCCGCGGCTGCAGAGACTAAAGCAGCCGCCGCTGAAGCGCGCGCTCTGGAAGCCGCCGCCGCTGCCGCCGACGCGGCGGCGGGCGCCAAGCTGGAGCGGGCGGAGAGGATGACGATGGCCGAAGCGATGGCGTCGCTGAAGAAGAAGGCGGCGGCTGATGCTGAAGTCGCTGCTGCGCGCGCGGCTGCAGCGGATGAAGCAGCTGCCGCCGCGGCCGCCGCGCTGGCGGAGGCGCGGAGCCGACTGGAGAGCGTGCAAGCGCAGCGCGCGGCGGTCGAGCGAGACCTGCGCTCTGCCACCGAGGGTCAATCCGCGGCCGCCCAGGAAGCAGCCGACCTGCGGACCGCCCTGGCGGCCGCTCGCCAGGAAGCCGCCACCGCCACCGGGCGCGTGGCGGCGGCTGAAGCGGCCGCCGACGCGGCGGCGGAGGCTGCTGCCACCGACGCCGCCTCGCGCGCGGTCGCGGAAGCAGCGGCCACCGACGCCCGGGAAGCGGCAGCCCGCGCCACCGCGGTGGCTGACATGGTGCGGTCGGAGCTGGCCGCTGAAAAAGCGCAGGTGGCGGAGTTGAGGGCGGCCGTCACCGCGCTGCAGAGCGCGTACGGCGATGCCGCCGACACGCTCGAAAACGCGCAGGGGTCCCAGTCTGCCGCCGCCAAGCGCGCCGCTGCCGCCGAGAGGGCGGCTGCAGACGCGGTGGCCCGCGTGACTGCGCTGGAGCAGCGAGCGTTTGACGCGGAGCGGGAGCTGGACGATGTGCGCGCGTCTGCCGACGAAGCGTCCGCCGCGCGCGCAGACGCGGCGGCCGCCCTGGAGACCCTGGAAGCCGCGTTGGCAGATGCGGCCGCCGAGATGGAGACGGCTCGGTCGGTGGCGGATGCAGCGAGAGCCGACCTGGAGGCGGAGCGGGTGGCGCGGGCGGAGGCGGAGGCGGACGCGGCGCGGTTGAGGGCCGAGTTGACGGCGGCGCGCGACGCGGTGGTGGCGGAGGCCAAGCCCAAAACAGCGCCCAGGAAGAAAGCTGCGAGCGCGAGCGCGAGCGCGGCGCCGGCTAAGAAGACGGCCGCCGCGGCGGGGGCAAGGCGGTGAAGAAGGGGGAGTGAGGTTGAAGAGAGAGAGGGTTGGCGGCAAAGAGAGTTGTGTGCAAAAGCAAAGAGAGGACGACGCGCCCTGCGGCCCTCCAGGCTGTGAAGAGGGGGGGTGTGGCGTTGAAGAGAAAGGTTGGCGGCGAGGGTGCAAAACGAGAAAGTCGGCGCGCCTCCTCGCACACCGACCGCGCACGGTCGTGTCCCCTCCTCTCTCCCTCCCCCCGCTCGAACTCCTCCCCATGCACGCCGCCACCACGCTGCGGCACGCGGCCGCCCACCCTCCCACCACCTGCCGCTCCATCGCCACGCGCGCCGGGCGCCGCGACGACGCGCCGTCCCCGCCCCGCGCCGCGCGCGACTCCAGCACCGACCTGCTGCCCCGCCGCGACCCGGGGTCGTTCCCGTCGCCCAATCTGGTGTCGGCGCTGGAGCGGTTGTCGTTTGAACTGCTGGAGGGCGCGGAGACGGGCCCCCCCACGCCGGAAGGCGAGGTCGTCGCGTTCGACCCCCTGCGCGACGGGCCGGCCCGGTACCTTGGCTACTCCAATGAGTGCGGGTGAGCAGTGTGTGGGTGTGGGTGGGAGGAGAGGAGGAGAGGAGGAGGAGGGCACGCAGGGAGGGAGCAACGAGCGGCAAAACGTGCACCGCAGCGCTGCCCATTTCTCGCAGCGGTGGCACGAGCCGCGGACTGTTGCTTTTTCGCCGCCGCGCGTGTGCAGAGCGAGAGGCGGAAGGCGGCTGCCGGGGCAGGGGAGGGGGAGGGCAGGACAGGACAGGAGCACAGCGCGCGTGCGCGCTCGTGGTGCGGACGTCGGGCGGCCGTCGTCGAGCGCGAGCGGCCGAGAAGAGAGCGCACGCAGGCCCCCTCCTTGCCGCGCCCTCGTGTCACACACACGCCCACCTCCCTCCCACACACACACCACACCACACACACCACCACCAGTGAAGCCTTCGCCGCCTGGCTCCCCCCCTTTGGCGTGCCCCTGTCCTACGCGGTGGCAATCGGCTACGTCCTCGTCGACACGGCGGACAAAACCATCAAAGCTCACGCCCGTGCGACGCGCGAACTCGACGGCGTGACTCGCCCCGACGTGGATGTGGGCAGGCTGGCCGCCCTGCTGGCGGCGGAGCGGTGTGTCGACACGGTCGTCTGGCAACTGCTTGCCTCCGTGTTTGTGCCAGGGTTCACCATCCACACCGTCGTCGCTGCCGTCCATGCTGGCCTGGGCCAGGTGGAGGCTGTGCCGGCTGTGGTGGACGCGGTGACGGCCCTTGGGGCGGCGGTGGGGGCTGCGCCCGACGCGTCCATGGCGGTCGTCGACAAGTCCATCCCCACGTTTGCCGGCCTGGCCGCCATCCCGTTCATTGTGCACCCCATTGACAACGCGATTCACGCCCTGTTGAATGTGACGCTGCGCCCCGCGCTCAAGCAGCTGGTCTGCTCCAACGGTGGCAAAGAGGCGGGGCTGGAGCTGTGCGCCGAGTGTGGGCCCTGGAAGAAGCCGGCCGCGGCGGACGGCGCCAAGAAGAAGCACTGATTTATGAGTGAGTGAGTGTGTGTGTGTGTGTTGTGCGCGCTGAGAGAGAGGGTGAGTGTGTGTCTTGGTGTGACGCGCGCGCGGCGGGCACCGCTTTTTCATTCCCCCCCCCCCTATTTTTCCAAACAAACGCCCCCCCCCCCCCCCTCCTTTTTTATTCATTGCTATGGGATGGTGTAAGCAGCGCATTCCCGTTTTCTGGGGCTCGAGTCCCGCCTTTTCACTGTGGCGTGTGTCGGTCGGAAGACAGAGAGCAGCGCTTCGACACACCCTCAGACTTCTTTTCCGCGCCTGCGACCAAAAAAAGCCACCTCATGTCGGACGACGTCGAGTGCCCCAAGCGCCTGCTGGAGGAGCGGTGCAAGCCCACGTGCACCAAGTACGCGCTGGCGTACGAGGTGAGAAGAGAGAGAGAGAGGCGGGGGAGGGGAAGGCAGGGCGGCCGGCGGCGATGCGGGCGCGGCGGCGTGGGCGCGCGCGCAGAGGGGTGCGCCACTTTATGCGGCGCCCCTCCCCGTCGCCAGCACGCTGCGACTCCCAGAGAGAGCGAAGGGGGGGGTGAAAGGCGAGAGAGCGTGCGCACACGCGCCTTGCGCGCTCGGTTCTCTCCAAAACACGCATCCCTCGCCCTCACCCACAACCCTCCCACCCACCACCCTTTCCCACCCCACCCCACCTCCCACACCAGGCGTGCGCCAAGCGCATCGAGAACAACCCGGAGGGCCACTGCGTGGGCCAGTCGTTTGACTACCTGCACTGCCTGGACAAGTGTGTCTACTCCAAACTGGACAAATATGTGAAATGATGGATGGATGGGTTCACCCGGCTGTGTGCCGCTTCGCAGGAGGGGTGCACGCGCCCTCTTGCTGTGGTGAGCGGTGTTTTTTTTAGGGTCGTGCAAAACGAAAACAAAAAAAAGGTAAAAACAGATCGCCGCGCTTGGCTCGCGCCCTCTCTCTCTCTCTCCTCTGGAAAACGCCGCACAGAAAGCTTGGGTTTGCACACCACACAGACGCGCCAAACCTCAAAAACAGAAAACTTCTCACACGCCCCACACCTCGCCCACCGTCGCGCCACGCCCGCCCCCTCCCTTCGCCAGCCCCGCCTTCAGCGCGGCCGCGGCTGCCGCCATGCCCGCGTTGGAGGCAGGGGGTGGGGTGGGCGCCGGGGCAGCCTTGGCAGGCTTGCCCCCTTTCTTCTTGGGGGCGGGCGGCTCGTCGTCCGCGTCGCCACCACCGCCGCCACGCCACCGCCCCAGCACCGCCAACGCAAACGGGGTCGCCGCCGCCGGCAGCGCCAGCACAGCGCGCACCATGTCCGGCGTCGGGGTCGTGGCCGCGATGACGGGGGCGGCGGCCGCCAGCGCGCCAGCGCACGGGGGGTGGGTTGCGAGAGCGGCCAGTGCTGACGCACACACCCCGTCCAACGCTCCCCGGCCACCCGCATCATCAGCCAGCAGGCGCCAGGCACGCGCCGCCAGGGCGTGCGGCCAGGCGTGCACAGCGCCCACAAAGCGGGAGGTGGCGGTGGCGAGAGCGGCAGCAGGGTCGCCCCGCTTTCTGCGCCCACCACTCCCCGCCTCCTCCTCCTCCCCCGGCAACACAAACCAGCCGCGCCGGGTGGCCAGGTCGGCAGCCATGGTGAGCAGGCAGCCCGCGTCTGCCGCCGCCAGCAGCAGGCGCAGGGCGGGCAGGGGGGGCGGCTCCCCCAGCGCGCGCAGCAGCGCGGGGGCGGCACCCGCCACCGCGCGGGGGCCCGCGGTGGCCAGGGCGGCCCCCACGTCCGCCTCCAGGGCGGCGCGCGGGTCGGGGGAGGAGCACGCGTACAGAGTGAGGGCGGCGTCGGTGGGGGAGGAGGAGGAAGAGGAGGACGATTTTTTCGGCACCGCCTCCGCCTCATCCTCGGCTGCCGCTGCCACCGCCCCCAGCAGCCGCCACCCGACGTCAGCGCACGCGTCAGCCGTCCTCAGCGACGCAAACAGGGCCGCACTCGCCTCCTGGGGGGGCGCGTCCGGGGCCAGGGCGGCGGCCACAAGCGCGCCGCACAGCGTGGCGGGGTCGGACCGCTGCAAGCCGCGCGCGGCCGCGTCTGGGGGCTCGCTCCAGGGCGCGTTCGTTCGGCCAGCGGCGGCCGCGTCGGCCAGGGCGGCGATGCCCGCGGCGGCGACGTCCACGGGAGGGATGTCGGTGGCTGGTTTTCTGCGGGCGGTGGATGCCTTTTGGGCAGGGCACACGGCGACCACCAGTGCAGACGCCCCGGCCAGCAGGGTGTCGGCGCGCGTGGGGGTGGCCGTGAGCGCAGCCTTCAAGTCGGCCAGGGCGGTGTCGACGGGGGAGGAGGTGGCGGGTTTGGTGGTGGGTGGAGGCGGCGGAAGAGGCGGATCGGCTGGCGCTTTTGGCGGCGGCGCCACATCCTTCACATCTGGCTTTGCCTCCGCCTTGTCTTCCTCCGCCGCACGCCGCTTCTTGGGGGCGTCAGTGGTTGGCGGCGAGGGAGCGCGCCGGCGCTTGGTGGTGGTGGTGGTGGTGGCAGCATCGCCACCACCCACCACCCCACCCCCACTCACCACCCCGCCAAACAACTCCCGCACCCGCTCCCTCAGCTCGGGCGCCACCTCGGACGCGGTGGCCAGCCTATCGAAGCTCTTCAACACGCCGCGCGCCACCAGCGCGTCGGCGCCGGCCGCCAGGCCGCGGCGCGCGCGTGCGGCTGCTGCCGGCACAAACCGGTCGACCGCCGCGCTCACAAACTCGAGCAAGCTGTTGGTGACGGCCGCATATTTTGGGATGGACTGCAGCAGCAACAGGGCTGCGGGCTCCACATTCATGAAGGTATCGACGGCGGGCGTGTAAAACAGCCAGTCCAGGACAAGCGCCGCGCGCGCGGCCGCGCCGCCTGCGGAGCTGCGCGGCAGCTGGGTCAACCATCCCAGCGCCGCCCACCTGGGCAACACGTCCGATGTGAGCACCGCGTTGGGCGGATGGTACACGGACACGATGTAGCGCACCGCGTCGGAGACCGCTGCATCAGCGGCCGCGGTCGCGGCAGCCGCGTCGGGGGGCGAGTCGTCGGCCACGTGCCTCGCCGCGTACCACGACTGGTAGCGGCGCTGGTTGCCAGACCGCACAGACGTCAGCATGAAGTAGAGGGTGGCTTCAGCGTCGGGGGGGAGGCGGGACAGCAGGACGCGGGGCGGGGTGCGCGTGGCGAGGAGCGTGGCGAGAGCGCGTGGTGCGGATGGGGAGGCAGGCGGTGTTGACGTGGCAAGCGTGTCTGCGTCGTTATCGGCCGCTGTGTACCCGTCCACCAGGGATGCCCAGATGGTGTCAAAGGGGGGCAGCGCCGCCACGTCGCGCAGAGCGGGCACCAGGTCCCGCCCTACGCCTGCCGCGACTGGCCACGCTTCGCTCAACAGGCGCGCCGCCAGGCCTGCGGCCGTGTCGCGCAAAGCCGGGATGGCGGAAGGTGCATTCTCTCCATCCGCCACCCTCACTAACTCGGGCAGCAGGCGCAGGCAGGCCAGCAGGGTCGCGTGCGCCAACGCCGGCCGCGACACCACAAAGTCAAACGAGGACGCCACACCGCCCACCACCGCCGCCGCCAGGGCCACGTTGGAGGGGGAGGTGCAGGCCGACCGCACGTGGCGCAGCGTTGCCAGGGCGGCTGTGTCGGAACCCGGCGCACGCGCGGCCACGAGCAAGGCGACCGCGGCCGCGACGCGACCGCGCGTCTCCACCGTCAGCGCGCGCCAGTGCACGCACGCCAGGGAGGCCAGGGAGGCGCATGCCGCGGACGCACCCGCTGGTGGGGCTGCCGTGATCGCGCGCACGGCGGTGTCGGGCGGTGGCGCGTCGGGCGGCGCGCCCGCGGCAACAAACGCCAGCGCCGCCCCAGCGTCGGCCGCTACCGCCCCCACCGGCCACGTCAGCCCGCCTTCAGCCGTGGCCGCCTCTTTGCAGCGCGCCCAGGCGGCCGCCAGGTCGGCTTCTAGTGCGGCGGCAGGCTCTGCGGCCGCGGCTGAGTCGAAGAGGAGGGACGGGTGTGTGACGACGGGCATGTTTTACGTCGCTCTCTTCTCTCTCCCTTCAGTCGTCGCCCCCCAAATTAGCCAGCTCCTTAGCCAGCTTGCGGCGAGCGTGCGTCGCGCGGGCCACGACGCGGACGAGGTAGAGCAGGCCCAGTGCTGCGGCCAGACCGAAGATGAAGCGCTCGCCGGGGACGGGGTCGCCGCCGTCGGCCAGGGGGCGGGGCATGCACAGTGTGAGGGGTGGGGAGGGTGGGGTGTGTGCGTCCAGGCCACACCGCACACGCGCGCGGGAGGAGGAGAGGACGCGGAATGGGGTGTGAAAAGAGAGCGAGAGAGTGAGGGATTGGGTGGGGAGGGTCGTCGACCCATCGCTCTCACTCTCTTCTTTTTTCCCGTCGGCCTCTCGCCCGCCCTGCCCCAGTTTTCTGTTTGCCTCCCACCCCCACGAGTGAGTAATTGACGCCGATCAGGCGTGGGGGAACACAGGGCGGTCTGTCGGGCGCAGACGCTGCGCCAACCGCCATCGGCTCTTGCATTGCCGATGAGTGGACGTCGGGGGTGGGCCCCTTGCTGCCTCCCGCCCGCTCACAATCCCCCCCCCTTTCTCACACAGCAGACACCATGCGCGTTCTGCTTTTTCTGGCCTGCGCGGCGGCGGCGACGTGTGAGTGTTGGAGGGTGGGAAAAAAGGAGGGCTGACAAAACACGTCCACAGCACACCCCGACAACGAACAACCACCCCCCTCGTCCCTCCCTCCCACCCCCTCACAACCACCCCCTCTCCTTTCAGCCGAACTCATCCGCTTCGGCTACGACTCCCCCGTCACCATCGAGATCCAGCCCTGCGGCTCCCCCCCCGCCCAACCCCGCCGCGCGCTGGCCCAGGCGACGGGGTGCCCCACCAAGTGCCTTGTGCGGTGGAAGGGGGCGTCGTCCGACTTTGGCACGGGGCCCGTGATTGTGCCGGTGAAGAAAACGCACAAATCCACCATCAAATTTGCGGTGGAGGCCGGCAAGCCGCACTACCTGAAACGCGGCACCGACTTTTACAGCAGCAACGGCGGCAGCATCCAAGCGTTTGCCTGGTCGCCCGAAGGGAGCGCGGGCGTGACCGAAATCACAGCCACGCCCCCCGCCATCGCGTTTGAGGGGCAACCCATGGAGGCGACGGTGGAGTATCTGTGGTCCAAGGACGGGGAGAAGGCGTGCGAGGTCGACCTTGTGTTTAAGATTGTGGATGAGAAAAGCCTCGGCCAAGGGTGAGAGACACTCACACACGACCGCGGTGCCCGCGATCAAAAACACATATTACGTTGAGTTGACGTGCGGTATCTGTGCGCGTTTCTGTGTAAAAGCCACGAGCTGCACTACATACAGCACCACGCCTGAGGCTGGGAACGAAAAAATCACACTCTCCACACACTCGCGAGAGCGCGCGCGCGCTATTTCTCTGCTCCACCGCGCACACGCACACACAGCCTCCCCTGCACCCGCATTCCCGCTTGCACAGGGCGCCTGTGTGCAAGCCTCCACACCCTGCTGGCTGCAAGCAGGCCCAGCGCAGCGCGTTTCCTTTTCCCGCGTCAATCGGCGTTCCCGCTTCGAGCCGCACACTTTTCCCTATGGCTGACGTCGCCCCTCCCAAGCCAGCGGCCCTGCGCCCACCTCGCCGCACCGCAGTGGACACCCTACTCGACGCGCCCGCCTTCGCCGCGTCCGTGTTTGGCCTGTACTGGTCCCTCCCGATCGCGGCGCTGGTGGGCCAGGTCCGCTTCTGGCAGGTGACGGGCAGGCGCAATGACGCGCTGGGCTGGTGAGTGTGTGTGAGGGAGTGGGGGATGGTGGAGGGCGAGAGAGAGAGAGAGGGAGGGCAAAAGGCAGATTGGGTCGCGAGCGAGGGCGAGGCGCTCACCCTCCCTCCCCACTTCCAACCCCAGGGCCGTCACCCTCGGCCGCATGTTTGGCGTGCGCCTGTTCGTGCTGCCCGGCCCCTCCCTGATGAAGGAGCCGGCGTGTTTGTATTTGGTGAGCAGAAAGAGAGGAGGAACGGGAGGTTTTCCCTCGCCACCCCCACCGCTCACCCCACCCACCCCTACCTCCCTAGGCCAACCACCGGTCCTGGGCCGACTTCTTCCTGGACGTCCTGGCCACCGATGGGCGGGGCCAGATGCTGTCCCGCATGGCGGTCGCGTTTGCGTTTCCCGCGTTTATGGCAGCTGTGTGCGTCATTCGGTCCGTCATCCTGTTCCGCCGGGGGCGAGTCACCGATAAGGCGGCCTTCAACGCCATGATCACGGCCCGCATGGATGCGTCCCCTGTGGAGGGACTCATTGTGTACCCGGAAGGCCACCGCTCAACCGCGCGCGGGCCTCTGACTCTCAAACGCGGCATGCTCGCCTACGCGTGGTCGCGCTCCATCCCTGTGCAGATCGTCATGTCCAGCGGCAAGGAGGCCGTCCTGGCTGAAAAAGCGGGCGCTGTGCGCCTGGGGCGGCCGATCGTCATTGGGTACTCCGACCCCCTGCACCCCGCCTCCTACGCATCATTCGACGACTTTGTGGAGGGCGTGGCGGCTGCCTGGGCGGTACAGTGGGACAGGGTGGCGGCCGCGTCCCCGTCCAACGGTGTCCCTGTGCCCGTGCACAACGCGCAGGAGCGGGCCTACCCGCTCTCGATTCGCATCGCCCAAGTGTTTGTCACGGGGGCGATTGTGGCCGTGTTCCTGGCGGTGTGTGCGTGGTCAGTGCGGGCTGCGATGGCCGTGCACACGGCTGCCGGCCCCGCGGGTCCGCCCCTCGCGGTGGCGGTGGCGGGGTGGTGCGCCGTGTCGGCCGCGCGCGCCGTCACGGCGCCATCCGCAGCGCCGCCGATGGCGCCGGTGGCGGTGGCCAAGACACAGTAGGTTTTGGAAGGAGAGTGTGTGTGTGTGAGTGTGTGTGTGTGTGTGACAAGAGAGAGGCACAAGAGAGACGATGACCGACCGTGATTTTTACGACCTTTTCTTGAACCCTGTTTTTTTTTGTTTCGCGCCACCCACCAAAAAAATAAAAAGCCTGACGAAGCACACACTCACACTCCTCTCCCTCTCTCACGGCTTCAGCGCCGACCGAAAAGCCGCAATCACCAGGTCGACCGCCTCTGGGCACGCGTTGGCGCCCATGACCCCCACGCGCCACACCTTGCCCGCCGTCGGCCCCAGCCCGCCCGCGATCTCCAGGTGGTACTCAGAGAGCGCGGCCGCAGTCACAGCCGCCCAGTCGACGCCGGGGGGGACGACGATGGTGTTGACGGTGACGAGGCCGTCGCCCGGGGCGGCGTAAGGTTGCAGGCCGAGCGACGAGAGCCCCGCCCACAGCCGCTCCGCCATGGCCGCGTGCCGCGCCCACAGCAGGGGCAGGCCTTCCGCGGACACGATGCCCAGGGCTTCGCGCATGGCGTACCACATGCTGACCATGCCTGGGGGTGTGGTGGTGGGGTGTGGGGAGGGAAAGTGAGGGAAATAACACGGTGAAAAGACACATACACTCGCGCTCTCTGCCCCCAACTCTCCTCTTACCCGTGTGGTGGTACACGCGCGCCTGGTCGGGCCACCAGCCCCAGTAGTTGCCCACCAGGTTGAGGTCCAGCTGGTAGGACACCGGTTTTGTTGTGCGGGCTTTCAGTTTCGCCAGCGCGCGCTCGCCAAAGAACAGGGGGGCGGCGCCGGGGGGGGCGGACAACACTTTCTGGGAGCCCGAGTAGGCGGCGTCCACCAGCCAGTCGTCCCCAAAGAAGGGGACGCCGCCCAGGGAGGCGACTGTGTCGACGATGAGCAGCGCGCCGGCAGCGCGTGCGGCGGCGCCGACACCGGCCAGCGATTGGTGCACCCCAGTCGACGATTCGCCCTGCACCAGGAACACGAGGTCAGGCTTCTTGGTCTCGATGGCGGCGATGATGTCGGCGGGCGGCACAGCCGCGCCGAGGGCGGGCGGCTTGACCTGTTCCACGCTGGCCCCAAACCTCGCCGCCATATCCGCCACCCTGTCCCCCCAAATTCCCGAGTTGCCAATCAGGATGGTGTCCCCCGCCTCCACCAGGTTGGCGATGCACGCCTCCATGCCCGCGTGCCCTGTACCGGAGATGAGGGCGGTGGCAGGGGAGGCCGTTTGAAACAGGTAGCGCAGGCCCGCCCGAATCTCGTCCATGATGGCTATGAAGGGGGGGTGCATGTGGCCGAGCAGGGGCAGGGCTGGTGGAAGGAGGGAAGGTGGGTGTGGGTGGGTCGGTGGGGTGGCGGCGGCTTGGTTTTGTTTGTTGTTTGGGCAGCAGCAGCGCGCGCCTGTATTTGCTCTCCACCCCCCCCCACACACACACACTCACACACACACACACACACACCCTGAGCCTGCAGCACGCGGGGGTGCGCGTTGGACGGGCCCGGCCCCATGAGCAGTCGCTTGGGCACGGTCAGCGGCGAGTCGGCCAGTTCGGGCGGTGTGACCGCGCCCACGGTTTCGGCGGGGCAGGCGGCGTGGGGGGTGGGGGACATGGTGTGTGGGGGGAGAGTGGAGGGTTTGTGTGGGCCTGCTGCGTGGACGAATAAAATTGAACTGGGGATTGGAGGGTCCTCACAAAACAACAAATTGCGTCGGCCGGGCGAGCCGCGGACACCCCCGCGCGGGCGCCTCCGACGCCGCCCGCCTCGTGCCTCCCTCTAGTCCAGCTTCGTGAGCCAACCCACTGTCGCCCACCCCCAACCCTCATCCCACACACCTCACAATGCGCCTGGCGGTCGTCTCCACCGCCGCGCTCAACCAGTGGGCCCTCGACTTTGACGGCAACGCCGCCCGCACGCTCGCCAGCGTGGAGGCGGCCAAGCAGGCGGGCGCGCGGTACAGGGTAAGGGAAGGATAGGAGAGGATGGTGTGTGGGGCTGGACGTTCGCTGTTTCTCTTCACGCACCCTCCCCCCCCTCCCTCACACAGCTGGGTCCCGAACTGGAGCTCACCGGCTACGGCTGTGAAGACCACTTTCTGGAGCCCGACACCGAGGCCCACGCGTGGGCCGCGCTGGCGACTTTGATCGAGCGCGGCGCGAGCGATGGCCTGCTGCTCGACGTCGGGGGGGTGGCAACACACAACGGCGCGCGCTACAATGTGCGCGTGCTGGTGGCTGACAGGCGGCTGCTACTTATCCGCCCCAAGCTGGCGCTGGCGGATGACGGAAATTATAGGGAGAGCCGGTATTTCAGTGCGTGGCGAGCGGAGCGTGGCGTCGAATCATTCACCCTCCCCCCCTGTATCCTGGCTGTCACGTCCGACCGCTCCCCCACCGCCCCCTTTGGTCACGCCATACTGCAGCTTGCGGACGCGAGCTTGGCCTGTGAATCATGCGAAGAGTTGTTCACGCCGTCGCCCCCCCATGCCGCGCTCGCACTCGCGGGTGTCGACGTCATCGCCAACGGGTCGGGGTCCCACCACCAACTGCGCAAGCTGCACACACGGTTGGACCTGGTGCGGGGTGCGACGTCCGTCTCGGGTGGTGTCTACCTGTACTCCAACCAGCGCGGCTGCGATGGTGGACGGCTGTACTATGACGGGTGTGCCTGTGTCGTCGTGAATGGTGACCTCCTCGCTCAAGGCGCCCAGTTCACCCTGGCCGACGTCGACGTCATCACCGCCACCGTGGACCTGGACGCCGTGCGCGCGTACCGGGGGGCGCGGGCCAGTGGGCAGAAGCAGGCGGCTGCTGCGGTGTCAGGCCCCCCGCGCGTCGACGCGCGCTGGTTTGCGCTGTGTGAGGCGGACACGCCGCGCCACATGGCTCCTACACCCCCCATCAGCCCTCGCATCCACCCCGTGGAAGAAGAGATTGCGTATGGTCCCGGTGCCTGGTTGTGGGACTACCTGCGCCGGTCAGGGGCGGGCGGGTTTGTGCTGCCGCTGAGCGGGGGCGCCGACTCGGCCGCGGTGGCGGCGATCGTGTGTGCCATGTGCCGCCAGGTGGAGGCCGCGGTGGCTGCTGGCGACGCGACCGTGGAAGCAGACGCTCGCCGCGTGGCCAGGCTGGGTGAAGGGGAACCAATCACTGCACACTTGCTGGCGGGGAGGGTGTTGACAACAGTCTACATGGCGTCGGCCGCAGCGTCGGGCGCGGACACGCGCGCGCGTGCAGCGACCCTGGCCCACCAAGTCGGCGCCGACCACCTGGAGCTGCACATCGATGGCGCGGTCCAGGAGCTGCTGGCGGCGGCGACGGGGGCGGTGGGGTGTGAGGCGCCTAGGTTCAAGGTAAGGGAGAAGAGGGTGTTTGACGGGGTGTGGGCAGTGGAGGCAGGGAAGACACTTGTTGAGCCACCAACATTGCTAGTGAGACAGCTGGCCAAAGACCCTGGCGCCAGAGTGGTGCCCCTGGCCTGGTCTGAGATTGCGTGCGAGTGTGTTACAAGGGGGCGGAGGGCGTGAAAGCACGCTGGCATGCCGGTTCGCGGGGGGAAAAGGAGGGAAGGGGAGGGGGGGTTAGGCACGTTTTTTCTTTCACCCTCCTCACACCTGCTCTGCTCCCCCCACACCACCACTCCCATCCCCCAGTCCCATGGCGGCACCACCCCCGAGTCCTTAGCCCTTCAAAACGTCCAAGCCCGCACCCGCATGGTGCTGGCGTTCATGGTGGCTCAACTCACGCCGTGGGCAGGCGGCACTCCCGCCGCCTACCGCCTGGTGCTGGGGTCGGCCAACGTGGATGAAGCGTTGCGGGGCTACTTGACCAAGTATGATTGCTCGTCCGCCGATTTGAACCCGATTGGGTCGGTGTCGAAAGGCGATTTGAGTGCGTTTTTGGTGTGGGGCGCACGAGCGCTCAACCTGCCCGCCCTTTCTGAAATAGTCGCCGCCCCCCCCACCGCCGAGCTGGAGCCCACGGTGGAGGGCGGACCCCCCCCCCAAACCGATGAAGCCGACATGGGCATGACGTACAGTGAGCTCGCGCTCTACGGCCGCCTGCGCACGATCGCGCGGTGTGGCCCGGTGTCCATGTTTGAGGCGCTGGCGCGAGGGGTGTGGGCTCACTTGGCGCCCGCCACCATAGCCACCAAAGTAAAACACTTTTGGGCCAGCCACGCGGCCGCCCGCCACAAAGCGACGACGTTGACGCCGAGCTATCACGCGGAAGCGTACTCACCTGATGACAACAGGTTTGACCATCGCCCCTTTTTGTACAGTGTGGCGTGGCCGGCGCAGTTCCGAGAGATTGATGAACGGGTGCGCGCGATGGAAGAGGGCGGTGGTCGTTGGGAGGGTGGTGTGTAGAGAGGGAGCGAAGAGAGAGAAAAACGTCGACAACGAAAACGCTTCACTCTGTGTTTTTGTTTGTGTGTCTCGTGTGCGCCCCCGCCGCGCACCTCCCGCCCCCCCACACACATACCGTCACCCATGTCGGCGGCGCCGGCCGCGGCCCTGCGGGCCAAGGCCGCCGTCAACTACGTCGAGTGAGTGTGGAAGAGTGTGGGGCGCGCTCGCATCAGCCGAGTTTTTGATGCGCGCGTTGTGGCGGGCCACGCCCTCCTCTCACGCCCTCTCCTCCCCCCACTACCTCCACCACCACCAGGTCGTCCGACAGCGACTCTGACCGCGGCCGCGCTAGCGAGGCGCCCGCCAAGCGCGTGCGCAAGGTGAGTGGGGTGTGTGTTTTTGCGGATGTTCGATTTTGACGCCAGCAGAGACGCCCGCCCGCCTTCCTCCTCACACCTTCCCACTGCCCCTCTCTTCACAGGCGACCACCGCGCCGCGCGCGCGCCGGGCGTCCCTGCCCCCCCCCCACCGACGCCGCCACCGCCGCGCGCGAGGCCGGGCTGCAACCCGCGACGGCAGCGGCGCGGCTGCTGGGTGAGTTTGGGGTGTTGTATGTGTGTGGAGGGGGCGCGGCAGACGTGGAGCCGAGGGTCCGAGGGCGCAGGGCGGCGTCCGAGGTGGCGGGAGGAAACTGAGGGAAACACGACGCACCCACACTCACACTCCTCTCTCCTCCACACCCACACCCTACAGAAATCACGCTCAACCACCCCGACACCCTGGACACCGCCGTCTCCGAGTGGGCGGACGCGTACGAGGCCCGCCGCGCGGCCGCGACGGCAGAGCTGCTGTCCCTCCTCGTCCAAGCCGCCGGCGCGGATGCCGCCGTGTCCCCCGACGCCGTGGAGGAGGGCGACACCGACGACCTGGTGGCCCGCCTGGTGGCCGCCGTGACGACGGGCGGCGTGGCCGACCCGTACGCGCGCGGGCGCACGGGCGCGCGCGCGCGCGCGCCGCGTACGGCGGCCTGTGGCGCGGCGCGGTGGGCGCCCTGGCGGCCCGGGGGCTGCTGGGGGACGGCTACTTTGTGGACAAGGCGACGGCGGTGCTGCTGGGGCTGAGCTCGTGAGTTTGGTTGGTGGGGAGGGAGGGTGAGAGGGCCGTGTGCGTTTTGTCCTCCTTTCTCACCCCACACTCCACCCCCTCATCAGCTCCATCGTGCGCACCTTCCGCCTGATGGCCACCCAGACCGCGGGTGACATGGGCATCGCCCTGGTGACGGCCGCCCTGTCCCTGGGCGCCGCGCGCGAAGCCGCGACCGTCCAGAAAGACGCCGAACTCGCCAAAGGCGCCACCGCCAACCGGGACACCGTGGCCCAGCTGCAGCGCCAAGCCGCGGACGCCCACCGCGCCGTGGGCGACGCGCGCGCCGCCGTGGACGCGCTGTACACGGGCGTCGCGACCGCACGCTTTCGCGACGTGTGCCCCGACGTGCGCGCGTCGGTCGTGTCCGCCGTCGGCGCCTGGATCCGGCTGGACCCGGCGACGTATCTGTCTGATCACTACCTCAAATACGTGGCGTGGGCCATGTCCGACCGCGACGCGCGCGTGCGCGGCGTCGCGGTCGACACGCTGCGCGCACTGTATGACGACACCTCCCTCCACTCCGCCCTGCGCTCCTTCACCGAACGCTTTGCGTCCCGCTTTGTGGAGCTGGTGCACGATGTGGACGACGGCGTCGCGGGCAAAGGCGTCGACCTGGTGGCCTGCCTCGTGCGCGCGGGCGAGCTCGACGCCGACGACGCGGGCGACGTGTTCCGCCTGCTGACCGAGCCCGCGGTGGCGGTGCGTGGCGCGGCGGCTGATTTGGTGGCGGGGTTGTTGGCCAAGCAGGTGGAGGCGGCGACGGCCCAGACGGCGAGCGCTGCGGCGGCGACGACGCCGCCGGCCGGCCGCCGCAGCCGCGGCCGCGCCGCGGCTGCCACCACCACCTCCACCGCCCCCTCCGCCTCCACCATCGCGGTGGACGCCCTGCTGGACGTGTTGGCCCGCCTGGCTGCGCCTCCCCGGTCGCGCGACGCGGATGGTGAGGCGGCGGATGATGAGGAAGCGCCACCGCCTCCGCCCTCCACCTCCCCCCTGCCCCCCACCACGGTCGACGTCGTCGTCGCCGCCCTGACGGACCGGGTGCCCGTGCTGACCGACTTTGACGCCCTGGTGGGCGCCCTGTCTGAAGACGTGGCCGAAATGCGCGGTGAGCCGGGCACGACGAATGCCGTGCTGCTGCTGGCCGCCGCTGTCAAAGCGGCGGCTGGGCACGACGCCGTCAAACGACGCCGCGGTGCCAGCGTACGCGCCCCTCCCCCCCTGGCGGCCGCCACTGCGGCGTTGGCTCCTGCACTCGGCGGCCTCATCACCCGCTACGCGGCCGACGCGGCCAAGGTGGCCCCCCTGGTCGCCACCCTGACCTGGCTTGACCTGGCCCCCCTGGCCGCCGCGCGCGATGGCGGCGGCCTCACAGCCCTGCTGCGCAAGGTGGCCGACCTGGCCGCCCGCCACACCGACGCGGGCGCGGTGCGCGCTTGCGCGCGTGCGCTTGCGCGCTGCGCCGACTCCGGCCCCGGCACCGCGCGCGGCGCGGCGCGGGACGTGCTGGACGGCGCGTTTGAGGCGGCTGGGGCGGCGCTGGAGGGTGGTGGTGGTGGTGGTGGGCAGCGCGGCCGCGGGCGCGGCGCCGCTGCCTCTTCCGCCTCCTCCACCTCCCCTGCCTGGCGCCGGGCTGCCTCCCTGTGCCTGGTGGCCGCCCCGCCGCGGCACGCGGGGGATGCCATCATCGCCTCCGCCCAGCGCGTGCTGGGGACGGCGGGCACGGGGGCTGACGTGGACGCGGATGTCGTCGCGTCGGCGTCGGCCGCTGGCGTCGCGTGCGTGCTGTGGCGGTTGACCGAGGTTGGTGGTGATGCCACTGCGTCCGTCACGTCTCCTGCTCGCACCCGGGCTGCGGCCGCCGTGGGCGGCGCTGCTGCCGACCTGGCGGCCGCCCTGGCCGACGCGGTCGCGGGCGCGCGCGACGCTGCGTGCCGCGCCGCGGCCGCCGCCGCGCTGGCCGACGTGCTGCTGGCGTTCTCGCCGAAAGGTGTCGCCTCCACGCCGGCTGCCGCTTACGATGCCACGCCCGCGGTCGCGCACGCCCTGCTGCACTGCTGCGACGCCGCGATCGCGGGGGGCGGTGGCGGGGCGACAGCCCCCGGCGCCCCCGACAAAACGCCCGCCGAAGCCGCCGCCCTCATGCTGGCCCGCCTGCTGGCGTACGGTGTGGTGGGGCCCGCGTCGGACGCGGCCCACGTCCTGCTGTCCCACGCGGCGGCTGAGGATGCGGGTGCTGCGGCCGCCGCGCGCGACGGTCTGCGCGCGTTGAAGACGGCGCACCCGGACGCGCCGTCAGTGGAGGCGTGGGCCAAAGCACTGGGCGCGGCCGCCGGCCGCGGCGTCGACGCCCTAGACGCCCTGGTGGGGGCGGTGCTGGTGGCGCCGTCTGGCGGCCCCCTGGACGTCGGCACCAAGGCCGCCGCCATCATCGCCCGCGCGGTCGACGTCGCGGCCGCGACGCCGACGCGGCTGGCCGCCCTGGCCCCTCTGGCCGGCCTGGCCACCAAGTTTCGGCCGGGGGATGATGCCGCGGATGCAGCGACCAAGGTGCGCGCTGCCGCCGAGCGTGTCGCGCGACGCAGCGGCGGCGCGGGCGCAGAGGCTGCGCTGCATGCTGTCGCCGACGCTCTCGCGCGCCGCGCCGCGGTGATTGGTGGGGCGGCTGCCGCCACGCGCCCCGCCCTGCGCCGCGAGGGGGCTGCCGCCTCTGGCCGCGACCGACGCATCTCGTTTGCCGGGGTCGAGGAGGAGGAAGACGGTGACGGCCTGGCCGCGAGCGACGGCGACGCGGGCGACGACGACGACCTCGCCGCCAGCGACGACGCCGACGACGCGGCGGCGCCTCCTACGCGCGTCCAGCTGGGTGGGTCCAGCGCGGACCGGCTGCCGACGAATCCGGTGGCGATGGAGGAGGAGGAGGAGGAGGAGGAGGAGGAGGAGGAGGAGGCGCCGCGCCGCGCGCCAGCGCGCGTGTGAGCCTGCCCGCCCATGCCGCCCATGCCTTTTTTTTCTTCTATGCACTCTACCCACAACGACACCGACACCACCTTGATTCTTCTTTCTTTCTTTCTGTTCGCTCCAACGGTCCCCCTGTTTAACAAACTCAACAAAAATACACGCCTTGTTCACTCAACCCACACTCAATGGGCGGCTCACACACACGCGGCGGGCGGGGGGGATGAACGCTGCCGCAGGTCGCACGCACGCACATGGGGGGGGGGGGGGCGCGCTCTCAGAGTCTCGGCGTGCCGCGCGTGAAACGAGAGAGGTTCGTTGTCGAGAGTGCCGCAGAGAAGAGAGTCCACTCTCCCCCCCCCCTTTTTCCCCCTCTCTCTCCCTTTCCCCCCCCCTCTCACCTCTCCTTACCACCAAGGTGCGCGACCCGCGGCTGACGTGACCCGTGTGCTGGGGTGTGAGGGAGGGGGGGGGGAGTCCCTCCTCTGCCCGCCATGGAAATGATTGCACAGGCGCCCGCCCGCGCAGTGACGGGGTCACGAGTGCCCATCCAGCGCTGCAGTCGCTGGATGGGGCGTGATCGCGTTTTAGGGGGGCGACACACGCGAGAGGCGTGGGGAGGCAGAGACGCAAACGGGGCGAGTCTGCTGGACGCGCGCGGCGCGCGCGCGCGCGCTGCGCACATGCGAGCCCGCCACCGCCCTCTCGCCCCCCCGGGCCCCGTCTTTGCGTCACCGGCGCACGAAGAAAGAAAGTTGACACGCTTCAAGGCGGTTGGCGAGGGGCGGGGAACGCCAACCGCCCACCCAATCGCGGCTGTGCAGGGACGGCCGCGCGCGCAAGAGAGCTTGGCAACCCTGCCCCTGTCGCTCGGCGCTTCGTCGACACTGCTCCTGCGAACTCTCTCTGCCTCCCTCCCACACCTCTTCCCGCCACACACACCGCACGCAGAGCTCTCCAAAGACCACACACACCATGCCGCCCCGCTCGCGCGCCGCGCTGCTGGTGGCCGCGCTCGCGGTGGCCGCTGGCACGCTGCCCGGGGCCGTGGCCCAGACCCTGTCCTACATCTACACCGGCCAGACGGGCGCCCAGACCCAGATCGATATCGCGCACACGACGACGTGGAACATCAATGTGGCTGGCGGCACGACACTGCTGATGGGTGGCGCCAAGGTCACGATGAAGCGCGGGTTGGCCACAACGGCGACCGCGACGTTTGCCTGCTATGCCGGCACGACCGCGACCGGCACGCCGCTGGCTTCTAAAACGCTTCAGCCGAGTGACTTCACTGGGTCGTACCAGCAGATCACGTTTGCGTTCAGCCCTCAACTGACGCTGCAGCCGGGCAGCTACATCTGCACGATGACGTCCACCGCGCCTGATGTGCAGTCCAAAGCCTATTTCATCAAAGGTGAGTTGGGGCAGTGTTGAGGGGGTGAGCGAGAGAAGCAGAAGAAAACGCGTCGCAGCTTTGTTCCTCCCTTTGCACCCCACTTGCCACCCCCACCCACCCGCCAAACCCACAGGGTATGGAACCAGTATTGTGTCCACTAACGGCAGCACAACGACGCCTGGCACCACGACGACGACGACGGCGGGCCTGTTTGTCGTCAAAAACGCGCCCGCGACTGTGGCTGCGTCGGGCGCGCTGGCCTACACTCTCCAGCTGGGCAACTCTGGCACGGCTGCGTCGGGCACGGTGGTGACGGTGAAGGATCAACTGCCGCAAGGTGAGGGTGGAAGAAAAGGGGTCGGCGTTCGCGCGTTTGGCTTGGTTTGATTGTGGCGTCAACCTTTTGTGTCCTCTGGCCGCCGCGTTTGCACCAACGCGCCCTCCCCCTCTTTCCGCCGCAAACTGTTGTCTCACCTTTCTTCCTTCCCACCCTTCTTTCCCAACAGGCGTGGCCGCAACCTCGGCCACAATCGTACCTCAAACAGGCGTCTCCTCTGTGACGTGCACCCCGCTCAACCAGGCTGGCGCCCTGCTGACGTGCTCAGTCACACTGTCGGCTCGTCTGGCGCCCGCCACGGACGCGATCAACGGCCCCGCGTTTACGATCAACGCGAATGCGCCCGCAACGGCCGGAAGCATCACCAACTACGCGGCGGTCAATCCTACAGGTTCAACCACGGTCGTCGACCCGGCGACGTGCACGGCATCCTACTGCTGGCAAGCCACCACCATCGTGACGGCCGGCGCCACGCCTGGCCTGGCTTTGACCAAGACGTGCCCGCTTAACGCGGTCATCAACCAGCCCATGACGTGCACCCTGACCTTCACCAACGTGGGCTCCGCGACTCTCACGACAGGCACTGCCGTCCAACTGCTCGACCTGCTGCCCGCGGGCACGACCTATGTGACGAGCTCGGCCAAGCCTGTGACCAATCTGGCATCCGCCGCCTGCAACGGCGCCGCCACGACGCCCATGCAGTGCACGGCCACCACGAACACGGCTCTGGCTGTGGGCGCGAGCGCGTCGTTTACGATTCAGTTGACGCCGACGACCGTTGATCCTTTGAGCACCAACTATGCCAGCGTGTCACCCGATGGAACGGCCACCCCACAAGCTCCGGGAGCTGGGTGCACCACGCCCGACTGCGGATCGTCTGTGACTGATGTGAGCGGGTCAGCTTCACCTGAACTGTCGCTGACCAAGTCGTCGCCCAACTCGGCTTTGATTGGCGGGCAGTACTCGTACACCCTGGTCATCACCAACTCGGGTACCGCGCCCCTGGCTGCGGCCACAGTGCCTGTTTCCGACTTGTTGCCGATCGGGGTGACACTGGTGTCCACGACGGCGGGCAACGGCCTGTCATCCGCGACGTGTGGTGCGGCTGGTCAAACAGGCCTCCTCTCCTGCACCGCCACGCTGTCTGGCTCCCTCGCCGTGGGCGCGTCCGCCACAATGACCATCACGGTCACAGCTCCCTCGACAACGGGGGGTGTGACGAACTATGCATCGGTCAGTGTGGACGGAACAACCGCCCCGCAACCGCCGGGCACCTCGTGCACGACTGCCGACTGCTCGGCCGCATCCACCAACATCCGGGCTGGCTGCTGCAATGACGCTGACCAAGACGGGTGCCACTCCCACCGCGGTTGCTGGGTCGACGTATGTGTACACGTTGAGCATTGCCAACACGGGCACGGCGTCGATCCCGGGCTTGTCCACCGTGCAAGTTGCCGACCTGTTGCCGACAGGCGCGGTGTACCAGACGGCCGGCAACGGGCCTGGCACGTCGTCCGCGTCGTGCACCGGCACGTCGACGCTGGCGTGCAGCGTGGTGCTGGGTGCCAACGGCATCCCGATCGGGGTGAGTGGTTGAGCGAAGGGGGGGGAGGGTAGGAAAGCGTTATGCAGCAGCTGCTGCATGCAGCAGCTGCACACAACACCACGCCAACTCGTCCTCCCTTTTCCTTCCCCTCCACCCCCCCTCCACAGTCCGTCGCCCAGTTCACCATCACTGTCACCATGCCCGAAACCTCAGGCTCTGCGGTCAACTACGCGTCCACGACGCCCGACGGTCTGGCGCCTCCCACGCCGCCCGGGCCGTCGTGCGATCCCACGGTCTTCCCCGAGTGTGGGTCGTACACAACCACCGTGACCCCGACGCCTGGTCCCGACATCACGCTGACCAAGACGGGGCCGGCGTATGCGGTGGTGGGCACGCAGATGACCTATGTGCTCACCATCAACAATGTCGGCTCTGGCGCCGTCGCTGCGGGCACGTCTTTCCCCATCCTGGACTCGCTCCCCTCGGGCTCCACCTCTGTGTCTGCCACGGCGGCCGCGCCCCTGGTGGCGGGGCCTGTGACGTGCACCGGGTCTCCTCTGTCGTGCGCTGTCACCGCTGGCTCTGGCGGCATTCCCGCCAGCTCGTCCGCCACGCTGACCATGGTGGTGACCGCGCCGTCGACTTAGGGTTAGGGTTAGGGTTAGGGTTAGGTGTGTTGTCTTGGAGATCAGCATCCGAAGCCCTTCGTGTTGCAATCGGGAATGATGTGGTGGCGCGATTCGATATTCAGGCACTCGCGAAAGCTTCAAGATGGGCTGCAGGTTGTCAGCTAGCGCTTGGCGCCATTCGCGGCATTGTGGGCATACTTGGAGGCGCTTTATTTATCGCCAGCATTTGCACTGCGGTACTGCCGTCCGAAACCGACCCACAAATCATGGCATCGCTCACAGACGGGTTTGACCCGTCTCTCGTGCGCCAAATCGATGAATGGGCGTCGATGTCATCTCATCAAGTGCTGGAGCAATGTACGGCATCGTCGGCATCGACGAGACGCTGACAGGCGGCAATGCTCCGGTTGGCAAGAGCCTGATCCAGCGGTGTGACGGCGTGCTCATTGACCAAGTCAAAAACGCTGGTCCGCCCCCGTTTGACGACCGGCTATATTATCAATCAACGTTGATTGATAATCAACCATCAATCAACTCGCCCCCGTACTCGGAGGCGAGTACGGGGGCGCCGTACTCTGTGGGCGATGTCAGAGGCCAGGGCGTGCGCTTGGTGCTGGGAAGTGGTGCCACCGTGTCGGACAAAACGCGCGCCGAAATCACTAGGTGCGTGGCGACGGAGGCGTTTTTTTGTTTTTGTGGACACATACGCACATCAACTCACGCTCACACTTTTCCATCCCTCATTCAGACGGCTCTACGAAGAAGGCACAGGCCAAAAGTTCATCGACCTGCCCACCTACGTGCTGCTGCCTGCGTCTCCCGGCGAGTTCGACCCGGCGTGCGTCAACGCCTCCTCGACATCTTGCTCGATGCTGGCGCCTTGGGATCGCGTTGGCGACGCATCCACCTGGAGCGGACTGTACTACCCCGCCAGCTATGCGGCCGATCTGTGGAAGCCGGCCGGCTATTTTGAGTGGTTTGCGATGTGCTACGGCTCGAACGTGTCGCTAAAATACAATGCAGGTGATATTGACAAGGGGAAGTATACGTCAACCTGCTGTACCAGATGGAATGGCCGCCGGACGCCTTCGGTCAGGTGCCGTTCGCTGGGATGGCGGACCGGACGTGGGCAATCGACGGCACCCTCGATATTGCACTGCCCGACCTGCTCATCAACGCAGACAGGGACCGCAATCTGATACCCACCGACGGCTACTCGGGCGTCTTCACCTCATATTATGTTGATAAACATGTCAGGCTCAAGAACGCGAGCATGTTTGCGTCTGTCGGCGCGGATGACATGCGGGAAGGGCCGTCTAGCATCGTAATCAGGAGTAGGGACTACCGGGGAGTGCTGTCCGGCAAGTGTGCGGAAAGATTCAAGGACAGTTTCTTTCGCTTTCAATGTACAGCGGATCTTGCTTACCAAAATTATATTGATTATGCGCTGGAATGCCCGATCAAGCCGTTGTCCTGGGTCATTGAAGCGTTTCCGAACGCTGTTAGAGCGGCGACTGCAAAGCCGCTCACCGTGCAGTGCCCTGCCTTTCCGTGGCAGAGAGGCTCTTGGAATCCTGGAGTCTCCAATTCACTGCCGAGTGATTCTTGGTGTGGACTGTCCACAGAAGAATCTATCAGGTTCCCTGGTCCGACTGGAACTGACGCAACGTGCTGCTTTAATCAAGTTTATCTTTCAGGTAATATATACCGTTGCGAAGACTCGGAGCAAAGAAGGGTACCTTCCTGCAACCGTTACGAATGCGAAGGCTACGAATGGTGCCAGGACATGCGCGAGTGCGTCGGCGACGGCCGGCTTGAGTGGCCATTCCTGTTGGGCGCCTGGCTGTCGACGAACGGCGACGACCAGTGCTTCAAACTGCCGCCGGCCCTAGGGGACACGCCAAGGGTACTCCGCCTGCCCGCGCTCGACATACGCACCATACCTCGCGTCACATCTCCATTTACCAATCAGACGTACTGCAGCGTGGACAGGTACAAAGGAACTGAGGGGATTTGGGGGGTTGGGAGTCGAGAGTTGGAGACGGAATAGTTTGAGAATAGGACCATCATCGTGACATGGTCCATCGGAGTGAGAGTGAGTGTGCGAGGCCACTCAACCTCACCCGCCCCCCTTCAATCTTTACAGCAACGGCATCTCCGTCAGCACGTGGGGCGTGCCTACCCGGTGCGGCTCCGACATGACACGCTTTCTTGCGGACGTCCTGGGGTCGGGCTTGGGCTCGTTGGTTCTGTTTGACGCGGCTTCGTGGCCGCCCGGCGATGCTGTCAACAACACGGCCACGCGCGTCGACATCCTCCTCGCCGCCGACGGCGACACGCTCACGTGCAAGCCGGTGTGGGTGCGTGCCGACGGCACGTCGCCTGCGACGCCCGTCGTGGAGACGGTGTCCAAATACGTGTTTGTCGGCACGGGGCCCATGAATTACGACGACCGCCGCGCCATCTACCCGTCCAACGGCACAGACCTATATATGGCGGCCGGGCCCGGCCCTCCGCCCCTGAAGTCGCTGTCGCTCAAGGAGACGCTGCCGCAGTCAAACGCCACCAACATCACCGCTCTGCCGCGCACTGTCGACTGCGTCATCCGCGCGCGGGACCCGGGCAACAACGGCCTCCCCATCGTCGTCACGGGGTCGGCTGCCATCGTGGACGACCGTACAGGCTCGCCTCGCGTGTTCCCCGACTGGCTGTTCCCGCTGGCAGTTTGCAATGGTCTGTATGTCGCCAACGCCACGGACAACGCCAACTGCGGCGCGTGCGGCGTCGTCTGCCCGCCTGGGTCGACATGCCTGCTGGGCTCGTGCGTGTGCGAGAAATTGGTCGTAGACCAACTGCACGTCTCGCCGTTATCGGCCGCCGTCAACGCTTCCATCATACTGATCGGCGGGGGCGGCGGTGCCGCGGGAGCGCCTTCCAACGTCACTGGTGGCGACTTCGATGTCACTGGGGGTGGCGGCGGCGGCGGCGGCTACTCCGCAGTCGTAGTCAACGGTTGCGTTTTTGGCAGATGTGCCGCCGCCACCGCCGCCGCCAAGGGCGCCGCCGCCACCCGCGCCACCCGCAGCCAGAGCATACTGCGACTGGTCGGCCACGCCCGGCGACGAGTACAGGCCTGTCACGCCGGCGCGTGACTTTTTTGTCACGTTAGGGTTAGGGTCACGGGCGCGGGCCTGAAACCCTCGGAAAAAACGACGTTAATCAACCAGGGGGGCGGCGCCTACAACCACGGCCTCTACTTCACCCAGCTGGCCCCCACCAACTCGTCCATCCCCATGCCGGCCGACTTGAAGGACGCGCTGCAGCCGGTGAATGCGACCCTGGACGCGTGGAAGGCGGCGGCAGGCAGCGTGTTTGGGTCGGGGTGGGCGTGGTTGACGTACGTTCCCTCCAACAAATCCGTCATTGTGACGACCAGCGCCAACCAGGAGAATCCGTTGACCAAAGGGGAGGGCATCCCCATTGCGGGCATTGATGTGTGGGAGCACAGGTGTGTGTGTGTGGGAGTGGAGGAGTGGGGTGGTGGTGGCGTGTTTTTCGTTTTTCGTTCCCCCACCCTCAATCCTCCTCGTCCTCTCCCTACACAGCTACTACCGCGCCTTTGGCCCCAAGCGTGCGGACTACGTCAACCTGCTGGTCCAAAACAACATCAACTGGACGCGGGTCGACGAAAACCTGAAGGCCGCGCACGCGGGCGACGCAGAGGCGGCGAGCAGCGTCGTGTGAGAGAGAGAGGTGTGGTGGGCAAAGTGCGTGTGTGTGTGTGTGTTTTGGGGTTGCGTTGCCTTGTTGTTTGTAGACGGTTTTTTTCATTCTTTGCTCGCACGGACGACGATTGGGCGTGGGGGGTGTGAAGGGCGAGAGAAAAGCAACGTCACACACCGAAGAGAGAAAAAACAAAACAACTCGCGCATTCCTTGCTGCTCCTCCCCACCCACCCTCTCCCCACCTCCCTCCCATGGCCAAAGGTGGCAAAAAGGGAGGTGGTGGCGGTGGCGGCGGCAAGAAGAAGGGCGCCAAAGGCAAAAGCAAAGGCGCGCCCCCGCTGCCGCCGCTGCCCACCGCCGGCGGCGACGACGGCGTACCGTCCAGCGGGGGCGTGATGGGCCTGACCAACCTGGGCAACACGTGCTTTTTTAATAGTGTGCTGCAGGTGAGTGGTGGTGGGGAGGAGAGCGAATGGGAGCGACGGCTCGAGTGCAAGCGGGGGGGGGGGGGGCGGGGGACCGTTTGCCGTTACGATGCTGCTGACTGCGGTCGCTGCAAGGCAGCGAGCGTGTGTGTGTGTCGTGCGGTGTGTGCGCGGTTGCGGACTGAGGGTGGCGGCGGCGGCGGGGAGAGAGAGACGCGCGGGGGAGGCCGATGCGTCCACCGCTCTCCCCACGCCCATCGCCCGCCCACCCCGCGCTCGCGCCACCTTGGACGACAGTGAGAGAGCGATAGACGACACTGACCGTTTCTCACAACACCACCCCTTCCACCCACAACCCCCAGGTCCTCTCCGCCGCCCCGCTCGTGCGCGACCACTACGGCGCCCCTCCCGCCTCCACGACGGACGGGCCTTTGGGGCGCGCCCTGGCCACCACGGTGGGCGCGTTGTCTGGGCGGGCCCCCGGCGGCGCCGCCCACGACAAGCGCGGCGCTCGCACACACACGCCCGCCGCCCTGCTGGCCGCCGTCACCAAGGCCGCCCCCCAGTTCCGAGGGCGGGCGCAGCAGGATGCGCACGAACTGTTGAGGTGCTTGCTGGACGGCGTGCGGTGCGAGGAGGATGGCAAGAGTGGTGGTGAGAAGGGCAAGAAGAAAGGTGGCGCGCCGCTGGCTCCACCCTCCGCGTCTGCCTCCTACGCTGAGCGCGTGTTTGGGGGGCAGCTGGCGTCGTGCCTGGCGTGTGCCTGTGGCGATGCGTCCACCAGTGTGGAGCCGTTTATGGATTTGAGCCTGCCGGTGCCGACGGCTGATGGTGGGGGTGAGGGTGGCGCGGCCGAGCAGGCCGACGCCAAGCCAACCAAAAAGAAGCCCGCCAAGCCGGCCGCGTTGACCGCGAAACAGGCCAAGCGGGCCGCCAAAGCCGCCAAACAAGCCCAAGCGGCCACCCAGGCCAAAGCGGAGGCCGACGCTGAGGCGGCTGCCGTGGCTGCACTGCCATCGACTGACAACTCGTCGCCTACGACGGGCGCGTCGTCTCTGTCGTCCGCGCCCCGCCCCGCGACGCCGGCCATTGATGTGCCGGTGGGAGGGGTGGGAGGGGCGGTGCCTTCTGCTGCTGCCCCCCCGCCACCACCACCACCCGCTGCAGTCGACCCCTTTGCCGCGGCCGAGGCAGCGGGGTCGCCAGCGGGCGGGTGCGAACTGGGGTCCGAGGACGAGAGCGCGGAGCTGATGTTGATGTGAGTTGGTTGGGTGGGGTGGTGGTGCGGGGGTGGGAGGTGTTTTTCTTTTTATTTGCTCACACACCCTCCTTCCCTCCACCCACAGTCCGCCTGCCTCGTCGCCACCCCCCACCACCATGCCCGTCGTGGACCACGACGACGTGGGCCGCCTGTACGCGTCGCCTGATGTTGTGCCGCCGGCGGACGCGCCGGCTGCAGAGGCCCCTGCAGCGTCGCCGCTGGTGACACCCGGGTCGTCGTCCAGGGGCGCGGCGGCTGGGTCGTCGTCGTCGTCACGCTCGTCTTCGAGATCCTCCTCCCCCGACCGCATGGCGGGGCTGGGCGGCCTGTTTGATGAGCTGTCGATCGCAAACGGTGGCGGCAACGCCCCCCTCGCCGCGCCCACCACCGCCTTCTCCGTCGACGCGGTCGCCCCGGGCGCCGACCTGGCCGCCTGCCTGGCCGCCTTCTTCGCGGCTGAAGCCGTGGAGTGGACGTGCCCCTCCAAGGAGAAGGAGAAGGGAGGTGCTGCTGCTGCTCGCACCACCGCCACCTCTCCTTCCCCCTCCTCCCCACCCTCCACTCCACCCCCCAACACGCGCCCCCTGTCCCTGCGCCGGTCTGTGTCCTTCTGTGAAGCCGGACCCTCCGTCCACGTCGTCCCTGGGTCCGCCGAGCAGCGGGGCACCGACTTTGAGGAGGCCGCGCGCGGGCGCGCCGCGTTCTGCCGCCCCCTGCGCGCCGACGGCGTGTGCCTGCTCGTCACCGCGGAGGCGGATGCGTCGACACGGGACACGGTGCACGTGGCGTTGCACCCGTATGACGATGACGAGGAGGCGGTGGCCCGTGTGCTGCCCCAGGCGGTGGCGGTGGCCAGCATTCCCATCGACCGTGTCGAAGACTCGGACGACGAAGCCGAACAAGCCCGCCTGCGCGGCGGCTGCCAAGCCCTCATGGACTGTGTCGCCGACATGGTGGCCGCGGGCGGCGTCCCCAACATGGAGCGCATGGCGGGTGGCGGCTTGAGCCTGGAACGCGATGCTGGCGGCGCGTGGCGCGTGCGCGGCGTGGCGAGCGGGGTGGGTGGCGGCGGCGCGGCCGCGGCTGGTGGCTCTGGCCCCTGGGAGTGGCCCGCGGGCGCGGCCGTGCTGTCGCCGTCGCCGTCGCCGTCGCAGAGAGGGTTTGTGCGGCCCTCGTTCTCGGGGCCGGGCAGCCCCAAGCTGGACGGTGGGCTGGTGGCGCAGGCGGCGGCGAAAGCGCGGGCGGAGAGCGTGGCGGCGGCCGAGGAAGTGACCGCGGCTGCCCCCCCTCCTCCTCCTCCCACCAAACACGCGTCCACCACCAAGCGCTATACTCTGCACGCTGCACCTCCTCTGCTGACGCTGCACCTCAAGCGATTCGGGCGGGACGCGCGCGGCGGCCGCCTGCGCAAGCTGGGTGGGCATGTTGCGTTTCCGCTGGGGCTGTGTTTGGGTGATGTGGCGCCTGCCGCCGCTCTGCCCACCACCATGGCCTCCCGCCGCTACACCCTGCTCGGCGTCGTGGTGCACCTGGGCAGCATGCTGGGGGGGCATTATGTCGCGTACGTGCGGCGGGATGTCGACGCCAAGAAGAAGAAGAAGAAAAATGACGAGGACGAGGGTGGCGACGACTCGCCATCCACCACCACCACCACCCAATGTTACCGGGCGTCCGACTCGCACGTGGCCGCGGTGGGCGAGGCCGAGGTGCTGGCGTGTGAGGCGTACATTCTGTTGTATGGGCGGGTGGAGGAGGAGGTGGAGAGAGGGTGAGAGAGAGAGGAGGGGGTTCAGTTTTTCGTTTTGCACGGGGGCCTCTGTTATTGCACAGTGGGGAAAAGGTCGATGGCGGGGTCTGTTGTTGTTGGGGGGTGTTAGCGGAAGAAGAGGGTTTGGCGAGAAGATCGTGCTCAGCCTCAACGCGGTCGGCGCCGTGTTCTCTGCGACCGCGACACAACTCACTGTCACACTCTCGACGGCGCCGACGAGCACGGGCGCTCTCACCGCCGTGGTTACGTAGTCCGGTACCTCCTCTGGTGCGGCAGTGCAGGTGGCCACCATCGTTGCCGCGCCGACTGTGACTCAAAACACTGCCAACATTTTACTCAGTGCTGTGCTGAATCGTGGCACGGCCGGCAGTGCGTCCTCAGCGACGGCGACGCAGTTGACAGTTACTTTTACGACGGCTCCGACGAGCGCTGGCGCGATGACCGCCGTGGACACGTCTTTCGGCGGCGCCAGCGGCTCGACAGTGCAGGTTGCAACGGTAGCGACCCAGTTCAATCAACCGGGCCTTTTAACCATTGAGAATGGTGACGCATTCGTGCCAAATTTCGGTGGGAGCTCTGTTTCAATTTGTCAGGTCAGCGGGACGCCGCCGACGCTCAGTGGGTGCTCCTACTCGGGCAGCGGCTTTTTGCAGCCTGTTGCAATCACTTTGGACGGCTTGGGACATGCGTACATCGTTAATTTCGGCACTCCTGACATCTCGGTGTGTACCGTCACGGGTTCATCGCCTCCCCCGCTGACCTCCTGCTCAACTTCTGGCAGTGAAGGGTTAGGGTTAGGGTTTGGTAGGAAAGGAGGCGGCAGGCGGATTATGTAGCTAACCAAAATTGACAAGTACGCAAAGACGCCAACAATCAAGTTCGCAAAGACGCCAACAATCCTCTCGCCCGCCGTTGGGGAGCGGCTGCAGCCCGGTACCCGCCCGTCTGATGAATCGTTGGGGTCATACAGAGCTTGTCGGTGGAAGAGGGATGGAGTGAGGGGGAGAGGAGGAGTGCTGCTGGGGGTGTGCGCGACGGCGAGGTTGAGAGCGAAACCACAGACGCGTCGACGACGACGACGCACTTTTTCGCTGCTTGTTGGTCGCCCGCCCTCTGAAACCACGTTTCTGACACCAAATGCACACCCACCTGGCAGTCCGCTCCGTGTGGGCGCCGCTGGCGTGGCGTGGGGGTAGGGGGGGGGTTGCGCGCGGGCAGAGGAGCCAGTGTTAAAACGTGTCCGGCACAACGTGACGAAAACGTGTCGAAAACGTGACAAAACGGGACGAAACGGGACGAAACGGGACAAAACATCAACGCAGCGATAGAACAGGACAAAACTCACTCTTCACTGCTGCGTTTTTTGTGGCAACTCGTCTCTGGGTTTTCCTTCCCCGCACTCAACACGCCATGCTGCCCTTGCTATTCGTCTCCCTCGTGCTGGCGCAGGTGAGCTGGGGCGGGCGTGGTTTTCTGCGTCGAAAGGGGGGGGGGGGAGGGCGAGAGCGAGATGAATTTCGTTTTGCGCGCGCGCGCGCCCTGGGGTTCACCGGCACGCCGCCCGTCCCCGGCCCCACACACGCGACACGAGCTGCAGGCAGCGGTTTGTGGGGCTGCCTTCATGCGGAGGTGGCTGCGCGCCGCGTGGGGCGCGGCGGCGAGTGTCTTTGTTTTTGGCGCTGTTGTGGTGAGGCGACTTCTGCTGCGCGAGCGCGTGGGCGCCGCCAGACGCCACCCACTGGGGCGGGGAGGTGGGGGAGGCGGCGGAGGAGGGGACGTCGGCGCCGCCCTGTGGAGAGAAGAGGGGAGGGACACAGGGGGGAGGGGGCGGGTGTGTGGGTGCGACGTCGGCCGCACACCACAACTCCCACCCTTCTCTCTCACCAACCCTCAAACCATCCTCACCTCCATCTCGCACGGCGCCTCGACATCGGGGGCGGGCGCGGCCTGAGTGAACGGCACCGCCTCACTCACGCCCGCCCGCCGCCGTGGCACGATGTTGCCTGCGCCTCCGGCCGTCGCAGCAGGCTCGACGACGGCATCGTCATCCGCGAACGCGGTGTCGCGCTCCCGCTTGCGTGTGGGTGCGGCCGGCGCGGTGCGGCGGCCGCGCAGCGGCATGGATGTGAGAGCAGAGAAGAGGGGCGGAAACTAGGGGTGGGCGGGGGGCGCCATTGAGGGTGCGTGTGTGTGTGGAGTGGAGTGGGTGCGCGTGGGGGTGGGAGAGGAGGGGGCGCGCGGGGGGCTCTCTCTCCGTCGCGCCGAGTGAGAGAGAGCCGTCGAGCGCGAGAGAGCGCGGCAGGCGGTGCTGCGAGAGGAGGCACACCTCGACGCCTCTTTTTGTTTGCTCCTCACTTTCTCCTCCTTTCCCCGGTTTCGGAAGGGCCCAGCCTTGGCGCCAAGCCAGCAGGGGGGGAGGAGGGGGCAGCCCCCCCTGCCCAGCGCGCCGTCGACCGCGGCGGCGGCGACCGCTGCGGCACGGGCGGTGTCGTCGGCTTTTGTGGTCGGACGTCACCAGGGCTGCTGCCAGGATTTTGGGCGGGGCCTGGTGTCGGCCACCAGCGACACACACGTGTGTGCAGCAGCAGGGGGGGGCTGCAGGCAAGAGCACTTTGCGCGCAGCGCGTCTTTCGAAAACACTTAGTTACAGTTACAGTTCGTTACAGTTCTTACAGTTCGTTTTCAAACAAAACACCTTTTGGCGTCCTTTTCCCGCCCTCCACCCCCCAAATCATCCTGCCATGAAGCTGTCAGGTACGAACAAAGGGCTGGGCAGGGTCAACGAGAGTCGACGTGAGCGGGGAGGCTGCGGCTTTGCCCGCCAAAGGGGAAGCCGCCCACGCGACGATGTGGGGCCGGCTCGGCGCCCGACAACACACCCCTTTCCCGTACCTTCACCCTCACAGCGTGCATGTTGATTGCCCTGATGGCGGCGACTGCGTCTGCGCAGACGGTGAGTCTGAAAATGGTGGGGGTTTGGCTTCCAAAGCGGAGCGCGCGTGAGGAGCGCGCGCGGAGCGCGAAACTCTGCGACACGCAGTGCGCGGCGTGCAGTCTTGGATTGCATAAAATGCGTTTTGCTACGTCGGTGGGATGTTGCCGCACGCCGCGCCAGCGGCTGAGAGTTTGCACGCAGTATCGCAAGATGGAGGGGAAACTGCCACCCTGGGGCGCAACAAAGGAAGCTGCCTTTTTTGCGTGTGTTCAAAAACCACGCCCCCCCTTCCCTCTCTCTGCAGGCCGCCACGCTGGACGCAACCATCGCCAACAAGACGGCCGACGTGCTGGCTGCGGTCAACGCTGCAGAGAAAGCGGTGGTGTTCGCGTCGTTGAGCGCCAAGCCTGACATCACTGTCGTGGCGGCGACGCTGGCGGCGTCCAACAATTTAGCCTCCGGCTCCGCCTTGACGGTGGTTCAACCGTCACCCGCCACGCCGACCGTGCCATCAGGCACCCTGCAGTGCCTGGTGAACGCGGACGGCGTGGTGGTTGGGCTGGTGGGCAGCAACGGTAAGGGGAACGAGGGGTGGAGAGGGGGCAGTGTGTGTTTTGTTTCTTTTCAACCCCGACCCTCCACTCCCACCCCAAACCCCTCCCACCCACAGGCAACTACGCGTGCTCCACCACTGCCGACACGTCCGTGCCCATTCCCATTGGCGACGGCTACATCAGCGGCTTGAAAGTGGCGGTCGCCAAGGTCGGGCCGCCGTATGTCGGCAAGCTTGTCGTCAGTGTCACGCCTCGCGGCGGCGGCTGGCCCGCCACCTACACGTGCGGTTCGGGGGGCGGCTTGCCTGTGACTCTGTTGTCGCCCTTGCAAGCGTTGTTGCTCTATGACTCGCGGGTTGGGTGCGTGGGCGCGCCGGCGTCTGGCGGTGGCCGCCGCCGCCGGGCGTCATCTGCCACCGCGTTGAACGTGTCCAGCCTGCTGTTGGAGGTGGCCTTGCGTCCAGTGGCGGCTGACGCTCCTGTACCGACTCTTCTGCTGAACGGCGTGCCAGTGGCCGGGGAGGTGCCGACGCCGACGCCGTCCTCGCCCACCGTCACACCAAGCACAGCCAGCCGCGCCATCAACTCGGCAGCAGCACTGATCATCACAGGCTCTGGATTTGACGCCGCGGCAGCTGGCAACGCGGTCACACTCAGCCTTGATGCAGTCGGCAATGTGACGTCGGCGACGTCCAACCGACTCGACGTCACGCTGACGACGGCTCCCACGAGCGTTGGCTCGCTGACCGCCATCGTGACATCGTTTGGTGTGTCCAGCGGGCCGGCTGTGCAGGTAGCGACCGTCGTGGCCCCACCAACCGTCGTTGTCAACACGTCCAGCCGTGCCCTAGACGCGCCGACACTCGTCATCGCCGGCACCGGTTTCGACGCGTCGACGCCGTCGGCCAACGTGGTGGCCTTGAGCAGCGGCAACGGCACGGTGACGGGCGCGACGCCTACTTCTCTGACCGTCGCGTTTTCCTCGCCGCCGAGCCTTGGCGATCTCACGGCTGTGGTGACGTCGTTCGGCGGGGCCAGCGGCGCGGCTGTGCAGGTGGCCACCGTGGTGGCCGCACCGACCGTCGTTGTCAACACGTCCAGCCGTGCCCAAGACGCGCCGACACTCGTCATCGCTGGCACCGGTTTCGACGCGTCGACGCCGTCGGCCAACGTGGTGGCCTTGAGCAGCGGCAACGGCACGGTGACGGGCGCGACGCCTACTTCTCTGACCGTCGCGTTTTCCTCGCCGCCGAGCCTCGGCAATCTCACGGCTGTGGTGACGTCGTTCGGCGGGGCCAGCGACGCCCCTGTGCAGGTGGCCACCGTGGTGGCCGCACCGACCGTCGTTGTCAACACGTCCAGCCTGGCCCAAGACGCGCCGACACTCGTCATCGCCGGCACCGGTTTCGACGCGTCGACGCCGTCGGCCAACGTGGTGGCCTTGAGCAGCGGCAACGGCACGGTGACGGGCGCGACGCCTACTTCTCTGACCGTCGCGTTTTCCTCGCCGCCGAGCCTCGGCGATCTCACGGCTGTTGTGACGTCGTTTGGCGGGGCCAGCGGCACGGCTGTGCAGGTGGCCACCGTCGTGGCCGCACCGACCGTCGTTGTCAACACGTCCAACCTGGCCCAAGACGCGCCGACACTCGTCATCGCCGGCACCGGTTTCGACGCGTCGACGGCGTCGGCCAACGTGGTGGCCTTGAGCAGCGGCAACGGCACGGTGACCGGCGCGACGCCTACTTCTCTGACCGTCGCGTTTTCCTCGCCGCCGAGCCTTGGCAATCTCACGGCTGTGGTGACGTCGTTCGGCGGGGCCAGCGTCGCCCCTGTGCAGGTGGCCACCGTCGTGGCCGCACCGACCGTCGTTGTCAACACGTCCAGCCGTGCCCAAGACGCGCCGACACTCGTCATCGCCGGCACCGGTTTCGACGCGTCGACGCCGTCGGCCAACGTGGTGGCCTTGAGCGGCGGCAACGGCACGGTGACCGGCGCGACGCCTACTTCTCTGACCGTCGCGTTTTCCTCGCCGCCGAGCCTTGGCGATCTCACGGCTGTGGTGACGTCGTTCGGCGGGGCCAGCGGCGCGGCTGTGCAGGTGGCCACCGTGGTGGCCCCACCGACCGTCGTTGTCAACACGTCCAGCCGTGCCCTAGACGCGCCGACACTCGTCATCGCCGGCACCGGTTTCGACGCGTCGACGGCGTCGGCCAACGTGGTGGCCTTGAGCAGCGGCAACGGCACGGTGACGGGCGCGACGCCTACTTCTCTGACCGTCGCGTTTTCCTCGCCGCCGAGCCTCGGCAATCTCACGGCTGTGGTGACGTCGTTCGGCGGGGCCAGCGGCGCGGCTGTGCAGGTGGCCACCGTGGTGGCCGCACCGACCGTCGTTGTCAACACGTCCAGCCGTGCCCAAGACGCGCCGACACTGGTCATCGCCGGCACCGGTTTCGACGCGTCGACGCCGTCGGCCAACGTGGTGGCCTTGAGCAGCGGCAACGGCACGGTGACGGGCGCGACGCCTACTTCTCTGACCGTCGCGTTTTCCTCGCCGCCGAGCCTTGGCAATCTCACGGCTGTGGTGACGTCGTTCGGCGGGGCCAGCGGCGCGGCTGTGCAGGTGGCCACCGTGGTGGCCGCACCGACCGTCGTTGTCAACACGTCCAGCCGTGCCCAAGACGCGCCGACACTGGTCATCGCCGGCACCGGTTTCGACGCGTCGACGCCGTCGGCCAACGTGGTGGCCTTGAGCAGCGGCAACGGCACGGTGACGGGCGCGACGCCTACTTCTCTGACCGTCGCGTTTTCCTCGCCGCCGAGCCTTGGCAATCTCACGGCTGTGGTGACGTCGTTTGGCGGGGCCAGCGGCAGTCCTGTGCAAGTGGCGTACATCCTTGGCACACCGACCGTGATGCCAAGCCGGGCAGACCGGGCCATAAACGCGCCGACACTGGTCATCGCCGGCACCGGTTTCGACGCGTCGACGCCGTCGGCCAACGTGGTGGCCTTGAGCAGCGGCAACGGCACGGTGACGGGCGCGACGCCTACTTCTCTGACCGTCGCGTTTTCCTCGCCGCCGAGCCTTGGCGATCTCACGGCTGTGGTGACGTCGTTCGGCGGGGCCAGCGGCGCGGCTGTGCAGGTGGCCATCGTCGTGGCCGCACCGACCGTCGTTGTCAACACGTCCAACCTGGCCCAAGACGCGCCGACACTCGTCGTCGCCGGCACCGGTTTCGACGCGTCGACGCCGTCGGCCAACGTGGTGGCTTTGAGCAGCGGCAACGGCACGGTGACGGGCGCGACGCCTACTTCTCTGACCGTCGCGTTTTCCTCGCCGCCGAGCCTTGGCGATCTCACGGCTGTGGTGACGTCGTTTGGCGGGGCCAGCGGCACGGCTGTGCAGGTGGCCACCGTCGTGGCCCCACTCCCGAAGCTGGCTGCTGTGGTTATACGCGGCGGCATCTACACGAGTTCCAACTTTGGCGGGACGTGGACTCCGTCGACCTCTGGTCTGCCTGCGTCGGGTCTCTGGTATTCGATCACGTCGTCGTCGGACGGCACGAAGCTGGCTGCTGTGGTTTTAGGCGGCGGCATCTACACGAGTTCCAACTCTGGCGGGACGTGGACTCAGTCGACCTCTGGTCTGCCGAGTGACAAGCTCGATTGGATTTCGATCACGTCGTCGTCGGACGGCACGAAGCTGGCTGCTGGGGTTGAAGGTGGCGGCATCTACACGAGTTCCAACTCTGGCCGGACGTGGACTCGGTCGACCTCTGGTCTGCCTGCGTCGGCCAGCTGGGAATCCATCACGTCGTCGTCGGACGGCACGAAGCTGGCTGCTGTGGTTGGAGGCGGCGGCATCTACACGAGTTCCAACTCTGGCGGGACGTGGTCTCGGTCGACCGCTGGTAACGCCTTCTGGCGTTCGATCACGTCGTCGGCGGACGGCACGATGCTGGCTGCTGTGGTTGAAGGCGGCGGCATCTACACGAGTTCCTACTCTGGCGGGAGGACGTGGACTCTGGCGACCTCTGGTCTGCCTGCGTCGGGTCTCTGGTATTCGATCACGTCGTCGTCGGACGGCACGAAGCTGGCTGCTGTGGTTTATGGCGGCGGCATCTACACGAGTTCCAACTCTGGCGGGACGTGGACTCCGGCGACCTCTGGTCTACCTGCGTCGGCTTACTGGGTATCGATCACGTCGTCGTCGGACGGCACGAAGCTGGCTGCTGTGATTGCTGGCGGCGGCATCTACACGAGTTACAACTCTGGCGGGACGTGGACTCAGTCGACCTCTGGTCTGCCGAGTGACAAGCTCGATTGGATTTCGATCACGTTGTCAGCGTGACACGAGTTCCAACTCTGGCGGGACGTGGACTCCGGCGACCTCTGGTCTACCTGCGTCGGCTTACTGGGGATCGATCACGTCGTCGTCGGACGGCACGAAGCTGGCTGCTGTGATTTTTGGCGGCGGCATCTACACGAGTTCCGACTCTGGCGGGACGTGGACTCCGTATGTGCTGGCGTACAAGTCGTCTGTGTGAGGCAACATGACCGCGGCGGGCACCGTTAACGAGTACTTGTTTGCCGCCATGTCGGGCGTGAGGTACACGTTCAGCATGAACAACACCTGCTAAACAACACGACACCCAATTGTGCATAGATCATGTCGACCTCCCTGTGGCTCACGAAACCGCACACATGCCACTGTGGCACCCCCCCTCTCCCCCTTTTTTCGACCCCTTTTTTTCAAACACCATTTCATGTGTTTTACGTGGCACCCACGACCCGCCCGGCTGGTGCAACAACGCCGGCCAACATCGGCGCGCGTTGTGGTCGTCCTGCTGGATGACAAAATCGCGCGACTGGATCGGGGGAACAACCACCCCCCTCCCGCCGTCGTCCTCCCTCCCCCCCCCCCCCCCCGCCCCCTTCCGTCCAGCCTTTGCTGGAATGAAGGGGGCGGGGGGGGGAGGGGTGGGTGATGGCGACGTACGGCATTTCCCCCCTCCGACCTTTTCTTTCGTTTTAGACCGCACCCTCCCCTCCACCCGCCCGCCCCCCTTCCCGCACTTCCCACCCTCCCCCATCCACACGAGGAAAGAGAGTTCTGAACTCTTGTTGCCGTGTTTTTTTTCTTCAAGTTTCATCAGTGCCTGGTGCACCAGCCCTGAAATCACTCGACTCTAGCGCGCCACTGTGGCCACCAAGCGGTGTCTGTGTTTCGAGCGGCCTTTTTTTATCAATTTTGTGTAACGCATGCCCGGCTGCTTTGTGTGGCCGCCAACTGTGCCAACATGAGGGTGCGCCCCCGCGTGGTGGGGCAGGTTTTGTGGCGGGCGTCATTCCACAGGTGATGGGCGTGTGTTTTCCTATTTCCTTTGTCACGCCCGGGACGTGGCTCTGGGGTTGAGCGGGTCGGCCGCAGAGGCCGCAGAGAGGGACCACCATCAAAACAACAGGATTTTGTTGGTGCAAAGAACGTGGTACGGACGCGACGTCTCTCTCTACGGCTCTGCACCCCCACACTCCACCCACTTTCCCCCCCCCCCCCCTCCTGCGCACCCGCGCGCGGCCCTCATCCCACTCTTCCACTGGTCTCGAGTGATACGCACGACTTTGTACCGCCCGCCCTGGCGCGCACACTGGTGGGTGGCGTTGGTTTGGGGCGGGGCGGGGCAGCAGACGCGCGTGCGTGTGTCTCGCAAGATGGCGACGAATCAGACTGCATCCAACGCGCGGCGCCCCAATCGCGGCTCGCTCGCACGCGCGGCGTGCGTCCTTGCGCGCCCGCTTAGGGTTAGGGTTAGGGTTAGGGTTAGGGTTAGGCTGGGGTGGGGCTGGAGTGGGTGCGCGTGGGGGTGGGAGAGGAGGGGGCGCGCGGGGGGCTCTCTCTCCGTCGCGCCGAGCGAGAGAGAGCCGTCGAGCACGAGAGAGCGCGGCAGGCGGTGCTGCTCGGCGTCGTGGTGCACCTGGGCAGCATGCTGGGGGGGCATTATGTCGCGTACGTGCGGCGGGATGTCGACGCCAAGAAGAAGAAGAAGACAAATGACGAGGACGAGGGTGGCGACGACTCGCCATCCACCACCACCACCACCCAATGTTACCGGGCGTCCGACTCGCACGTGGCCGCGGTGGGCGAGGCCGAGGTGCTGGCGTGTGAGGCGTACATTCTGTTGTATGGGCGGGTGGAGGAGGAGGTGGAGAGAGGGTGAGAGAGAGAGGAGGGGGTTCAGTTTTTCGTTTTGCACGGGGGCCTCTGTTATTGCACAGTGGGGAAAAGGTCGATGGCGGGGTCTGTTGTTGTTGGGGGGTGTTAGCGGAAGAAGAGGGTTTGGCGAGAAGATCGTGCTCAGCCTCAACGCGGTCGGCGCCGTGTTCTCTGCGACCGCGACACAACTCACTGTCACACTCTCGACGGCGCCGACGAGCACGGGCGCTCTCACCGCCGTGGTTACGTAGTCCGGTACCTCCTCTGGTGCGGCAGTGCAGGTGGCCACCATCGTTGCCGCGCCGACTGTGACTCAAAACACTGCCAACATTTTACTCAGTGCTGTGCTGAATCGTGGCACGGCCGGCAGTGCGTCCTCAGCGACGGCGACGCAGTTGACAGTTACTTTTACGACGGCTCCGACGAGCGCTGGCGCGATGACCGCCGTGGACACGTCTTTCGGCGGCGCCAGCGGCTCGACAGTGCAGGTTGCAACGGTAGCGACCCAGTTCAATCAACCGGGCCTTTTAACCATTGAGAATGGTGACGCATTCGTGCCAAATTTCGGTGGGAGCTCTGTTTCAATTTGTCAGGTCAGCGGGACGCCGCCGACGCTCAGTGGGTGCTCCTACTCGGGCAGCGGCTTTTTGCAGCCTGTTGCAATCACTTTGGACGGCTTGGGACATGCGTACATCGTTAATTTCGGCACTCCTGACATCTCGGTGTGTACCGTCACGGGTTCATCGCCTCCCCCGCTGACCTCCTGCTCAACTTCTGGCAGTGAAGGGTTAGGGTTAGGGTTTGGTAGGAAAGGAGGCGGCAGGCGGATTATGTAGCTAACCAAAATTGACAAGTACGCAAAGACGCCAACAATCAAGTTCGCAAAGACGCCAACAATCCTCTCGCCCGCCGTTGGGGAGCGGCTGCAGCCCGGTACCCGCCCGTCTGATGAATCGTTGGGGTCATACAGAGCTTGTCGGTGGAAGAGGGATGGAGTGAGGGGGAGAGGAGGAGTGCTGCTGGGGGTGTGCGCGACGGCGAGGTTGAGAGCGAAACCACAGACGCGTCGACGACGACGACGCACTTTTTCGCTGCTTGTTGGTCGCCCGCCCTCTGAAACCACGTTTCTGACACCAAATGCACACCCACCTGGCAGTCCGCTCCGTGTGGGCGCCGCTGGCGTGGCGTGGGGGTAGGGGGGGGGTTGCGCGCGGGCAGAGGAGCCAGTGTTAAAACGTGTCCGGCACAACGTGACGAAAACGTGTCGAAAACGTGACAAAACGGGACGAAACGGGACGAAACGGGACAAAACATCAACGCAGCGATAGAACAGGACAAAACTCACTCTTCACTGCTGCGTTTTTTGTGGCAACTCGTCTCTGGGTTTTCCTTCCCCGCACTCAACACGCCATGCTGCCCTTGCTATTCGTCTCCCTCGTGCTGGCGCAGGTGAGCTGGGGCGGGCGTGGTTTTCTGCGTCGAAAGGGGGGGGGGGGAGGGCGAGAGCGAGATGAATTTCGTTTTGCGCGCGCGCGCGCCCCGGGGTTCACCGGCACGCCGCCCGTCCCCGGCCCCACACACGCGACACGAGCTGCAGGCAGCGGTTTGTGGGGCTGCCTTCATGCGGAGGTGGCTGCGCGCCGCGTGGGGCGCGGCGGCGAGTGTCTTTGTTTTTGGCGCTGTTGTGGTGAGGCGACTTCTGCTGCGCGAGCGCGTGGGCGCCGCCAGACGCCACCCACTGGGGCGGGGAGGTGGGGGAGGCGGCGGAGGAGGGGACGTCGGCGCCGCCCTGTGGAGAGAAGAGGGGAGGGACACAGGGGGGAGGGGGCGGGTGTGTGGGTGCGACGTCGGCCGCACACCACAACTCCCACCCTTCTCTCTCACCAACCCTCAAACCATCCTCACCTCCATCTCGCACGGCGCCTCGACATCGGGGGCGGGCGCGGCCTGAGTGAACGGCACCGCCTCACTCACGCCCGCCCGCCGCCGTGGCACGATGTTGCCTGCGCCTCCGGCCGTCGCAGCAGGCTCGACGACGGCATCGTCATCCGCGAACGCGGTGTCGCGCTCCCGCTTGCGTGTGGGTGCGGCCGGCGCGGTGCGGCGGCCGCGCAGCGGCATGGATGTGAGAGCAGAGAAGAGGGGCGGAAACTAGGGGTGGGCGGGGGGCGCCATTGAGGGTGCGTGTGTGTGTGGAGTGGAGTGGGTGCGCGTGGGGGTGGGAGAGGAGGGGGCGCGCGGGGGGCTCTCTCTCCGTCGCGCCGAGTGAGAGAGAGCCGTCGAGCGCGAGAGAGCGCGGCAGGCGGTGCTGCGAGAGGAGGCACACCTCGACGCCTCTTTTTGTTTGCTCCTCACTTTCTCCTCCTTTCCCCGGTTTCGGAAGGGCCCAGCCTTGGCGCCAAGCCAGCAGGGGGGGAGGAGGGGGCAGCCCCCCCTGCCCAGCGCGCCGTCGACCGCGGCGGCGGCGACCGCTGCGGCACGGGCGGTGTCGTCGGCTTTTGTGGTCGGACGTCACCAGGGCTGCTGCCAGGATTTTGGGCGGGGCCTGGTGTCGGCCACCAGCGACACACACGTGTGTGCAGCAGCAGGGGGGGGCTGCAGGCAAGAGCACTTTGCGCGCAGCGCGTCTTTCGAAAACACTTAGTTACAGTTACAGTTCGTTACAGTTCTTACAGTTCGTTTTCAAACAAAACACCTTTTGGCGTCCTTTTCCCGCCCTCCACCCCCCAAATCATCCTGCCATGAAGCTGTCAGGTACGAACAAAGGGCTGGGCAGGGTCAACGAGAGTCGACGTGAGCGGGGAGGCTGCGGCTTTGCCCGCCAAAGGGGAAGCCGCCCATGCGACGATGTGGGGCCGGCTCGGCGCCCGACAACACACCCCTTTCCCGTACCTTCACCCTCACAGCGTGCATGTTGATTGCCCTGATGGCGGCGACTGCGTCTGCGCAGACGGTGAGTCTGAAAATGGTGGGGGTTTGGCTTCCAAAGCGGAGCGCGCGTGAGGAGCGCGCGCGGAGCGCGAAACTCTGCGACACGCAGTGCGCGGCGTGCAGTCTTGGATTGCATAAAATGCGTTTTGCTACGTCGGTGGGATGTTGCCGCACGCCGCACCAGCGGCTGAGAGTTTGCACGCAGTATCGCAAGATGGAGGGGAAACTGCCACCCTGGGGCGCAACAAAGGAAGCTGCCTTTTTTGCGTGTGTTCAAAAACCACGCCCCCCCTTCCCTCTCTCTGCAGGCCGCCACGCTGGACGCAACCATCGCCAACAAGACGGCCGACGTGCTGGCTGCGGTCAACGCTGCAGAGAAAGCGGTGGTGTTCGCGTCGTTGAGCGCCAAGCCTGACATCACTGTCGTGGCGGCGACGCTGGCGGCGTCCAACAATTTAGCCTCCGGCTCCGCCTTGACGGTGGTTCAACCGTCACCCGCCACGCCGACCGTGCCATCAGGCACCCTGCAGTGCCTGGTGAACGCGGACGGCGTGGTGGTTGGGCTGGTGGGCAGCAACGGTAAGGGGAACGAGGGGTGGAGAGGGGGCAGTGTGTGTTTTGTTTCTTTTCAACCCCGACCCTCCACTCCCACCCCAAACCCCTCCCACCCACAGGCAACTACGCGTGCTCCACCACTGCCGACACGTCCGTGCCCATTCCCATTGGCGACGGCTACATCAGCGGCTTGAAAGTGGCGGTCGCCAAGGTCGGGCCGCCGTATGTCGGCAAGCTTGTCGTCAGTGTCACGCCTCGCGGCGGCGGCTGGCCCGCCACCTACACGTGCGGTTCGGGGGGCGGCTTGCCTGTGACTCTGTTGTCGCCCTTGCAAGCGTTGTTGCTCTATGACTCGCGGGTTGGGTGCGTGGGCGCGCCGGCGTCTGGCGGTGGCCGCCGCCGCCGGGCGTCATCTGCCACCGCGTTGAACGTGTCCAGCCTGCTGTTGGAGGTGGCCTTGCGTCCAGTGGCGGCTGACGCTCCTGTACCGACTCTTCTGCTGAACGGCGTGCCAGTGGCCGGGGAGGTGCCGACGCCGACGCCGTCCTCGCCCACCGTCACACCAAGCACAGCCAGCCGCGCCATCAACTCGGCAGCAGCACTGATCATCACAGGCTCTGGATTTGACGCCGCGGCAGCTGGCAACGCGGTCACACTCAGCCTTGATGCAGTCGGCAATGTGACGTCGGCGACGTCCAACCGACTCGACGTCACGCTGACGACGGCTCCCACGAGCGTTGGCTCGCTGACCGCCATCGTGACATCGTTTGGTGTGTCCAGCGGGCCGGCTGTGCAGGTAGCGACCGTCGTGGCCCCACCAACCGTCGTTGTCAACACGTCCAGCCGTGCCCTAGACGCGCCGACACTCGTCATCGCCGGCACCGGTTTCGACGCGTCGACGCCGTCGGCCAACGTGGTGGCCTTGAGCAGCGGCAACGGCACGGTGACGGGCGCGACGCCTACTTCTCTGACCGTCGCGTTTTCCTCGCCGCCGAGCCTTGGCGATCTCACGGCTGTGGTGACGTCGTTCGGCGGGGCCAGCGGCGCGGCTGTGCAGGTGGCCACCGTGGTGGCCGCACCGACCGTCGTTGTCAACACGTCCAACCTGGCCCAAGACGCGCCGACACTCGTCATCGCCGGCACCGGTTTCGACGCGTCGACGCCGTCGGCCAACGTGGTGGCCTTGAGCAGCGGCAACGGCACGGTGACCGGCGCGACGCCTACTTCTCTGACCGTCGCGTTTTCCTCGCCGCCGAGCCTTGGCAATCTCACGGCTGTGGTGACGTCGTTCGGCGGGGCCAGCGACGCCCCTGTGCAGGTGGCCATCGTCGTGGCCGCACCGACCGTCGTTGTCAACACGTCCAGCCTGGCCCAAGACGCGCCGACACTCGTCATCGCCGGCACCGGTTTCGACGCGTCGACGCCGTCGGCCAACGTGGTGGCCTTGAGCAGCGGCAACGGCACGGTGACCGGCGCGACGCCTACTTCTCTGACCGTCGCGTTTTCCTCGCCGCCGAGCCTCGGCAATCTCACGGCTGTGGTGACGTCGTTCGGCGGGGCCAGCGGCGCGGCTGTGCAGGTGGCCACCGTCGTGGCCGCACCGACCGTCGTTGTCAACACGTCCAGCCGTGCCCAAGACGCGCCGACACTCGTCATCGCCGGCACCGGTTTCGACGCGTCGACGCCGTCGGCCAACGTGGTGGCCTTGAGCAGCGGCAACGGCACGGTGACGGGCGCGACGCCTACTTCTCTGACCGTCGCGTTTTCCTCGCCGCCGAGCCTTGGCAATCTCACGGCTGTGGTGACGTCGTTCGGCGGGGCCAGCGTCGCCCCTGTGCAGGTGGCCACCGTCGTGGCCGCACCGACCGTCGTTGTCAACACGTCCAGCCGTGCCCAAGACGCGCCGACACTCGTCATCGCCGGCACCGGTTTCGACGCGTCGACGCCGTCGGCCAACGTGGTGGCCTTGAGCAGCGGCAACGGCACGTTGACGGGCGCGACGCCTACTTCTCTGACCGTCGCGTTTTCCTCGCCGCCGAGCCTTGGCGATCTCACGGCTGTGGTGACGTCGTTCGGCGGTGCCAGCGGCGCGGCTGTGCAGGTGGCCACCGTCGTGGCCGCACCGACCGTCGTTGTCAACACGTCCAACCTGGCCCAAGACGCGCCGACACTCGTCATCGCCGGCACCGGTTTCGACGCGTCGACGGCGTCGGCCAACGTGGTGGCCTTGAGCAGCGGCAACGGCACGGTGACCGGCGCGACGCCTACTTCTCTGACCGTCGCGTTTTCCTCGCCGCCGAGCCTTGGCAATCTTACGGCTGTCGTGACGTCGTTCGACGGGGCCAGCGACGCGGCTGTGCAGGTGGCCACCGTCGTGGCCGCACCGGCCGTCGTTGTCAACACGTCCAACCTGGCCCAAGACGCGCCGACACTCGTCATCGCCGGCACCGGTTTCGACGCGTCGACGCCGTCGGCCAACGTGGTGGCCTTGAGCAGCGGCAACGGCACGGTGACGGGCGCGACGCCTACTTCTCTGACCGTCGCGTTTTCCTCGCCGCCGAGCCTCGGCAATCTCACGGCTGTGGTGACGTCGTTCGGCGGGGCCAGCGTCGCCCCTGTGCAGGTGGCCACCGTGGTGGCCGCACCGACCGTCGTTGTCAACACGTCCAGCCGTGCCCAAGACGCGCCGACACTCGTCATCGCCGGCACCGGTTTCGACGCGTCGACGCCGTCGGCCAACGTGGTGGCCTTGAGCAGCGGCAACGGCACGGTGACGGGCGCGACGCCTACTTCTCTGACCGTCGCGTTTTCCTCGCCGCCGAGCCTCGGCGATCTCACGGCTGTGGTGACGTCGTTCGGCGGGGCCAGCGGCAGCCCTGTGCAAGTGGCGTACATCCTTGGCATACCGACCGTGATGCCAAGCGCGGCAGGCCGGGCCGTGAGCGCGCCCACTCTGGTCATCACGGGCACCAACTTTGACCCTACAGCGTCCGGCAACTTGGTCGTGCTCAACTTAGGTGCTGCCGGCACTGTGACGTCCGCCACGGCGACACAGGTGACAGTGACTCTGACTGCGGCTCCGACGAGCATCGGCGTCCTGACCGCTGTGGTGAACACGACCGGCGGCACCAGCGGGAACCCGGTCCAAGTGGCGACGGTCGTCAATCCGCCGACAGTCACGCCAAGTGCGCAGAACGTCTACGGGACGATCATCTTGAGCCCATCATTCACCATTGCCGGCACCGGCTTTGACACTACGGCGTCGGCCAACTCTGTGACGCTCAACCTGGGTGCTCTCGTCACGGTGGCGTCCGCGACGGCAAACGAGCTAACCGTGTTGATTTCGACGCCTCCGAACGGCGCGGGCGCTCTGACGGCCGTTGTGACGAAGTTTGGCGTGTCGAGCGGGGCCCCTGTCCAAGTGGCGACGGTGCCGGAATTTGATTGTACGCATACGCGGGGGGATTATCTGAACTATACTTCGACGTTCCTGACTCCAATTACTTTCACTGGAGGTACAATCATTGGTGGCGGCGGTGGCGCTGGTTCAGCTAGCATTGAGTATATTTACTGGCGGGGGGGCTCAAGTGGCGGCGGCGGCGGGTCCTCCGCCGTCCTCGTCAATGGCCAGCTGATTCAATCTGCCAGTGGTGGGAGTGGTGGCTATGAGAAATTGGACCGTCCCGTCCAGGGTTGCGACCCGACACGCATTATCCTCGGACAAGACGGTTTCTCGAAAACCGTACCTGCATTTACGCTCCAACCTGGCTCTAATCTCGTCCTCTACGTGGGCGGTGGCGGCGGAGCTGGAGGTACTGCTTGTGGTGGTGCTGGCGGCGCTGGATATTACGGCGGAGGCGGAGGAGGCGGCGCTGCTATTTCAGCCAACGGATTGGATTGTACTGTAAAGTCCAGTGGTGGGGGCGGCGGATCCACCAGTGGCGGGGTGGCTGGTGGATACGAGCCTAGTTACTTTATCGAACCAACTCCCGGAGTTGGTGGTGGCGCGCTTGGCGGGGCCGGGGGTAAAGGAGCCTACGAAAAGAGATACAGTTATGATGATAATAACCGGGCATACGGCGGGTCCGGACGTGATGGTGGCAGGGCTGGCACGTCCAACAGTGCTGGAAACAAAAAATTTGGACTATTTCAATATATTGGTTGTTGCGGCGGTGGCGGTGGTGGCGCGCTTGGCGGAGGTAAGATTCTGGAGTGGCTGGTCCTTTGATGATTTTGTGCCCGGCTTTGTGTGTTTCTTCATCTACCTGCACAACTCACCTTTCATTTTTCAGGTGGCGGCGGCTGCAACAATGGTATACCAGATTCCGGCGGCTGCTACGCAGGTTCTGGCGGTAACGCTCAGCAACAAGGTGGTTCAGGTGGTCCATCTATTGGTAACATAGGCGGCTTTGGTTCTGGTTCCTGGTTACCTTTTTACGAACCACCTTACCAACCGCCTGTGGGCGCAGGCGGTGGATGGAATGGAAACTACAATGAAGGTGGCAACGCTGGTATTGTCTTTCTGCAGTACAGGGCACCGCGGTGCTCGCCGTGCCAACCCACGAAGCTGGCTGCTGTGGTTGGACCCGGCGGCATCTACACGAGTTCCAACTCTGGCCGGACGTGGACTCGGTCGACCTCTGGTCTGCCTGCGTCGGCTTACTGGGAATCCATCACGTCGTCGTCGGACGGCACGAAGCTGGCTGCTGTGGTTGGACCCGGCGGCATCTACACGAGTTCCAACTCTGGCGGGACGTGGACTCGGTCGACCTCTGGTCTGCCGTCGTCGGCCAGCTGGCTTTCGATCACGTCGTCGTCGGACGGCACGAAGCTGGCTGCTGTGGTTATAGGCGGCGGCATCTACACGAGTTCCAACTCTGGCGGGACGTGGACTCGGTCGACCTCTGGTCTGCCTGCGTCGGCCAGCTGGGAATCCATCACGTCGTCGTCGGACGGCACGAAGCTGGCTGCTGTGGTTTTTGGCGGCGGCATCTACACGAGTTCCAACTCTGGCGGGACGTGGACTCAGTCGACCGCTGGTCTGCCGAGTGACATACTCAAATGGCGTTCGATCACGTCGTCGGCGGACGGCACGATGCTGGCTGCTGTGGTTGGAGGCGGCGGCATCTACACGAGTTCCTACTCTGGCGGGAGGACGTGGACTCGGGCGACCTCTGGTCTGCCTGCGTCGGCCAGCTGGAAATCCATCACGTCGTCGTCGGACGGCACGAAGCTGGCTGCTGTGGCTAAGTATGGCGGCGGCATCTACACGAGTTCCAACTCTGGCGGGACGTGGACTGAGTCGACCTCTGGTCTACCTGCGTCGGCTTACTGGGGATCGATCACGTCGTCGGCGGACGGCACGATGCTGGCTGCTGTGGTTTCAGGCGGCGGCATCTACACGAGTTACAACTCTGGCGGGACGTGGACTCAGTCGACCTCTGGTCTGCCGTCGTCGGCCATCTGGTTTTCAATCACGTCGTCAGCCTGGTCTGCGAACGGATGCGTCGGCCAACAGCCGTTCTGAGTCCTAGTGGCATTTCGTATCGGTTCAACGCTCGCACAGAAAAAACCATCCTCACCCCAGCCTCTCACTCACCGCACGTCCGAGGGCGGCCGCTCGCCGGGCGAGGAGCGTGCCGCGCGCGACATCCCAAATGAGCGCGCGCAACGCGTCGGCCGTGTTCAGAGCTGTGCGCGCGCGTCAAAGGGTAGCGCCCCCTTCTCTCGTTGGACGAGGTGACGCGTACCGTGCGCGCGCGCGCGGGGCGTGCTCCACCACTGCCGACACGTCCGTGCCCATTCCCATTGGCGACGGCTACATCAGCGGCTTGAAAGTGGCGGTCGCCAAGGTCGGGCCGCCGTATGTCGGCAAGCTTGTCGTCAGTGTCACGCCTCGCGGCGGCGGCTGGCCCGCCACCTACACGTGCGGTTCGGGGGGCGGCTTGCCTGTGACTCTGTTGTCGCCCTTGCAAGCGTTGTTGCTCTATGACTCGCGGGTTGGGTGCGTGGGCGCGCCGGCGTCTGGCGGTGGCCGCCGCCGCCTGGCGTCATCTGCCACCGCGTTGAACGTGTCCAGCCTGCTGTTGGAGGTGGCCTTGCGTCCAGTGGCGGCTGACGCTCCTGTACCGACTCTTCTGCTGAACGGCGTGCCAGTGGCCGGGGAGGTGCCGACGCCGACGCCGTCCTCGCCCACCGTCACACCAAGCACAGCCAGCCGCGCCATCAACTCGGCAGCAGCACTGATCATCACAGGCTCTGGATTTGACGCCGCGGCAGCTGGCAACGCGGTCACACTCAGCCTTGATGCAGTCGGCAATGTGACGTCGGCGACGTCCAACCGACTCGACGTCACGCTGACGACGGCTCCCACGAGCGTTGGCTCGCTGACCGCCATCGTGACATCGTTTGGTGTGTCCAGCGGGCCGGCTGTGCAGGTAGCGACCGTCGTGGCCCCACCAACCGTCGTTGTCAACACGTCCAGCCGTGCCCTAGACGCGCCGACACTCGTCATCGCCGGCACCGGTTTCGACGCGTCGACGCCGTCGGCCAACGTGGTGGCCTTGAGCAGCGGCAACGGCACGGTGACGGGCGCGACGCCTACTTCTCTGACCGTCGCGTTTTCCTCGCCGCCGAGCCTCGGCAATCTCACGGCTGTGGTGACGTCGTTCGGCGGGGCCAGCGACGCCCCTGTGCAGGTGGCCACCGTGGTGGCCGCACCGACCGTCGTTGTCAACACGTCCAGCCGTGCCCAAGACGCGCCGACACTCGTCATCGCCGGCACCGGTTTCGACGCGTCGACGCCGTCGGCCAACGTGGTGGCCTTGAGCAGCGGCAACGGCACGGTGACGGGCGCGACTCCTACTTCTCTGACCGTCGCGTTTTCCTCGCCGCCGAGCCTTGGCAATCTCACGGCTGTGGTGACGTCGTTCGGCGGGGCCAGCGTCGCCCCTGTGCAGGTGGCCACCGTCGTGGCCGCACCGACCGTCGTTGTCAACACGTCCAACCTGGCCCAAGACGCGCCGACACTCGTCATCGCCGGCACCGGTTTCGACGCGTCGACGGCGTCGGCCAACGTGGTGGCCTTGAGCAGCGGCAACGGCACGGTGACGGGCGCGACGCCTACTTCTCTGACCGTCGCGTTTTCCTCGCCGCCGAGCCTCGGCAATCTCACGGCTGTGGTGACGTCGTTCGGCGGGGCCAGCGTCGCCCCTGTGCAGGTGGCCACCGTCGTGGCCCCACCGACCGTCGTTGTCAACACGTCCAACCTGGCCCAAGACGCGCCGACACTCGTCATCGCCGGCACCGGTTTCGACGCGTCGACGGCGTCGGCCAACGTGGTGGCCTTGAGCAGCGGCAACGGCACGGTGACCGGCGCGACGCCTACTTCTCTGACCGTCGCGTTTTCCTCGCCGCCGAGCCTCGGCAATCTCACGGCTGTGGTGACGTCGTTCGGCGGGGCCAGCGTCGCCCCTGTGCAGGTGGCCACCGTCGTGGCCGCACCGACCGTCGTTGTCAACACGTCCAGCCGTGCCCTAGACGCGCCGACACTCGTCATCGCCGGCACCGGTTTCGACGCGTCGACGCCGTCGGCCAACGTGGTGGCCTTGAGCAGCGGCAACGGCACGGTGACGGGCGCGACGCCTACTTCTCTGACCGTCGCGTTTTCCTCGCCGCCGAGCCTCGGCAATCTCACGGCTGTGGTGACGTCGTTCGGCGGGGCCAGCGACGCGGCTGTGCAGGTGGCCACCGTGGTGGCCGCACCGACCGTCGTTGTCAACACGTCCAGCCGTGCCCAAGACGCGCCGACACTGGTCATCGCCGGCACCGGTTTCGACGCGTCGACGCCGTCGGCCAACGTGGTGGCCTTGAGCAGCGGCAACGGCACGGTGACGGGCGCGACGCCTACTTCTCTGACCGTCGCGTTTTCCTCGCCGCCGAGCCTTGGCGATCTCACGGCTGTGGTGACGTCGTTCGGCGGGGCCAGCGGCGCGGCTGTGCAGGTGGCCACCGTCGTGGCCGCACCGACCGTCGTTGTCAACACGTCCAGCCGTGCCCAAGACGCGCCGACACTCGTCATCGCCGGCACCGGTTTCGACGCGTCGACGCCGTCGGCCAACGTGGTGGCCTTGAGCAGCGGCAACGGCACGGTGACGGGCGCGACGCCTACTTCTCTGACCGTCGCGTTTTCCTCGCCGCCGAGCCTTGGCAATCTCACGGCTGTGGTGACGTCGTTCGGCGGGGCCAGCGTCGCCCCTGTGCAGGTGGCCACCGTGGTGGCCGCACCGACCGTCGTTGTCAACACGTCCAGCCGTGCCCAAGACGCGCCGACACTCGTCATCGCCGGCACCGGTTTCGACGCGTCGACGCCGTCGGCCAACGTGGTGGCCTTGAGCAGCGGCAACGGCACGGTGACGGGCGCGACGCCTACTTCTCTGACCGTCGCGTTTTCCTCGCCGCCGAGCCTTGGCAATCTCACGGCTGTGGTGACGTCGTTCGGCGGGGCCAGCGGGCCGGCTGTGCAGGTAGCGACCGTCGTGGCCCCACCAACCGTCGTTGTCAACACGTCCAGCCGTGCCCTAGACGCGCCGACACTCGTCATCGCCGGCACCGGTTTCGACGCGTCGACGCCGTCGGCCAACGTGGTGGCCTTGAGCAGCGGCAACGGCACGGTGACGGGCGCGACGCCTACTTCTCTGACCGTCGCGTTTTCCTCGCCGCCGAGCCTTGGCGATCTCACGGCTGTGGTGACGTCGTTCGGCGGGGCCAGCGGCGCGGCTGTGCAGGTGGCCACCGTCGTGGCCGCACCGACCGTCGTTGTCAACACGTCCAGCCGTGCCCAAGACGCGCCGACACTCGTCATCGCCGGCACCGGTTTCGACGCGTCGACGCCGTCGGCCAACGTGGTGGCCTTGAGCAGCGGCAACGGCACGTTGACGGGCGCGACGCCTACTTCTCTGACCGTCGCGTTTTCCTCGCCGCCGAGCCTTGGCAATCTCACGGCTGTGGTGACGTCGTTCGGCGGGGCCAGCGTCGCCCCTGTGCAGGTGGCCACCGTGGTGGCCCCACCGACCGTCGTTGTCAACACGTCCAACCTGGCCCAAGACGCGCCGACACTCGTCATCGCCGGCACCGGTTTCGACGCGTCGACGGCGTCGGCCAACGTGGTGGCCTTGAGCAGCGGCAACGGCACGGTGACGGGCGCGACGCCTACTTCTCTGACCGTCGCGTTTTCCTCGCCGCCGAGCCTCGGCAATCTCACGGCTGTGGTGACGTCGTTCGGCGGGGCCAGCGTCGCCCCTGTGCAGGTGGCCACCGTCGTGGCCGCACCGACCGTCGTTGTCAACACGTCCAACCTGGCCCAAGACGCGCCGACACTCGTCATCGCCGGCACCGGTTTCGACGCGTCGACGGCGTCGGCCAACGTGGTGGCCTTGAGCAGCGGCAACGGCACGGTGACGGGCGCGACGCCTACTTCTCTGACCGTCGCGTTTTCCTCGCCGCCGAGCCTTGGCAATCTCACGGCTGTGGTGACGTCGTTCGGCGGGGCCAGCGGCGCGGCTGTGCAGGTGGCCACCGTGGTGGCCGCACCGACCGTCGTTGTCAACACGTCCAGCCGTGCCCAAGACGCGCCGACACTGGTCATCGCCGGCACCGGTTTCGACGCGTCGACGCCGTCGGCCAACGTGGTGGCCTTGAGCAGCGGCAACGGCACGGTGACGGGCGCGACGCCTACTTCTCTGACCGTCGCGTTTTCCTCGCCGCCGAGCCTTGGCAATCTCACGGCTGTGGTGACGTCGTTTGGCGGGGCCAGCGGCAGTCCTGTGCAAGTGGCGTACATCCTTGGCACACCGACCGTGATGCCAAGCCGGGCAGACCGGGCCATAAACGCGCCCTTTCCTCTGGTCATCACGGGCACCAACTTTGACCCTACAGCGTCCGGCAACTTGGTCGTGCTCAACTTTGGTGCTGCCGGCACTGTGACGTCCGCCACGGCGACACAGGTGACAGTGACTCTGACTGCGGCTCCGACGAGCATCGGCGTCCTGACCGCTGTGGTGAACACGACCGGCGGCACCAGCGGGAACCCGGTCCAAGTGGCGACGGTCGTCATTCCGGCGCCTGCGTCGGCCGACTGGATTTCGATCACGTCGTCGTCGGACGGCACGAAGCTGGCTGCTGTGGTTGGCGGCAACTCCGTCATTGGCGGCGGCATCTACACGAGTTCCAACTCTGGCGGGACGTGGACTCTGTCGACCTCTGGTCTGCCTGCGTCGGCCAGCTGGTTTTCGATAACGTCGTCGTCGGACGGCACGAAGCTGGCTGCTGTTGCTTCTGGCGGCGGCATCTACACGAGTTCCAACTCTGGCGGGACGTGGACTCCGTCGACCTCTGGTCTGTCTCCGTCGACCCAGTGGTCGACGGCGCCGACGAGCACGGGCGCTCTCACCGCCGTGGTTACGTAGTCCGGTACCTCCTCTGGTGCGGCAGTGCAGGTGGCCACCATCGTTGCCGCGCCGACTGTGACTCAAAACACTGCCAACATTTTACTCAGTGCTGTGCTGAATCGTGGCACGGCCGGCAGTGCGTCCTCAGCGACGGCGACGCAGTTGACAGTTACTTTTACGACGGCTCCGACGAGCGCTGGCGCGATGACCGCCGTGGACACGTCTTTCGGCGGCGCCAGCGGCTCGACAGTGCAGGTTGCAACGGTAGCGACCCAGTTCAATCAACCGGGCCTTTTAACCATTGAGAATGGTGACGCATTCGTGCCAAATTTCGGTGGGAGCTCTGTTTCAATTTGTCAGGTCAGCGGGACGCCGCCGACGCTCAGTGGGTGCTCCTACTCGGGCAGCGGCTTTTTGCAGCCTGTTGCAATCACTTTGGACGGCTTGGGACATGCGTACATCGTTAATTTCGGCACTCCTGACATCTCGGTGTGTACCGTCACGGGTTCATCGCCTCCCCCGCTGACCTCCTGCTCAACTTCTGGCAGTGAAGGGTTAGGGTTAGGGTTTGGTAGGAAAGGAGGCGGCAGGCGGATTATGTAGCTAACCAAAATTGACAAGTACGCAAAGACGCCAACAATCAAGTTCGCAAAGACGCCAACAATCCTCTCGCCCGCCGTTGGGGAGCGGCTGCAGCCCGGTACCCGCCCGTCTGATGAATCGTTGGGGTCATACAGAGCTTGTCGGTGGAAGAGGGATGGAGTGAGGGGGAGAGGAGGAGTGCTGCTGGGGGTGTGCGCGACGGCGAGGTTGAGAGCGAAACCACAGACGCGTCGACGACGACGACGCACTTTTTCGCTGCTTGTTGGTCGCCCGCCCTCTGAAACCACGTTTCTGACACCAAATGCACACCCACCTGGCAGTCCGCTCCGTGTGGGCGCCGCTGGCGTGGCGTGGGGGTAGGGGGGGGTTGCGCGCGGGCAGAGGAGCCAGTGTTAAAACGTGTCCGGCACAACGTGACGAAAACGTGTCGAAAACGTGACAAAACGGGACGAAACGGGACGAAACGGGACAAAACATCAACGCAGCGATAGAACAGGACAAAACTCACTCTTCACTGCTGCGTTTTTTGTGGCAACTCGTCTCTGGGTTTTCCTTCCCCGCACTCAACACGCCATGCTGCCCTTGCTATTCGTCTCCCTCGTGCTGGCGCAGGTGAGCTGGGGCGGGCGTGGTTTTCTGCGTCGAAAGGGGGGGGGGGAGGGCGAGAGCGAGATGAATTTCGTTTTGCGCGCGCGCGCGCCCCGGGGTTCACCGGCACGCCGCCCGTCCCCGGCCCCACACACGCGACACGAGCTGCAGGCAGCGGTTTGTGGGGCTGCCTTCATGCGGAGGTGGCTGCGCGCCGCGTGGGGCGCGGCGGCGAGTGTCTTTGTTTTTGGCGCTGTTGTGGTGAGGCGACTTCTGCTGCGCGAGCGCGTGGGCGCCGCCAGACGCCACCCACTGGGGCGGGGAGGTGGGGGAGGCGGCGGAGGAGGGGACGTCGGCGCCGCCCTGTGGAGAGAAGAGGGGAGGGACACAGGGGGGAGGGGGCGGGTGTGTGGGTGCGACGTCGGCCGCACACCACAACTCCCACCCTTCTCTCTCACCAACCCTCAAACCATCCTCACCTCCATCTCGCACGGCGCCTCGACATCGGGGGCGGGCGCGGCCTGAGTGAACGGCACCGCCTCACTCACGCCCGCCCGCCGCCGTGGCACGATGTTGCCTGCGCCTCCGGCCGTCGCAGCAGGCTCGACGACGGCATCGTCATCCGCGAACGCGGTGTCGCGCTCCCGCTTGCGTGTGGGTGCGGCCGGCGCGGTGCGGCGGCCGCGCAGCGGCATGGATGTGAGAGCAGAGAAGAGGGGCGGAAACTAGGGGTGGGCGGGGGGCGCCATTGAGGGTGCGTGTGTGTGTGGAGTGGAGTGGGTGCGCGTGGGGGTGGGAGAGGAGGGGGCGCGCGGGGGGCTCTCTCTCCGTCGCGCCGAGTGAGAGAGAGCCGTCGAGCGCGAGAGAGCGCGGCAGGCGGTGCTGCGAGAGGAGGCACACCTCGACGCCTCTTTTTGTTTGCTCCTCACTTTCTCCTCCTTTCCCCGGTTTCGGAAGGGCCCAGCCTTGGCGCCAAGCCAGCAGGGGGGGAGGAGGGGGCAGCCCCCCCTGCCCAGCGCGCCGTCGACCGCGGCGGCGGCGACCGCTGCGGCACGGGCGGTGTCGTCGGCTTTTGTGGTCGGACGTCACCAGGGCTGCTGCCAGGATTTTGGGCGGGGCCTGGTGTCGGCCACCAGCGACACACACGTGTGTGCAGCAGCAGGGGGGGGCTGCAGGCAAGAGCACTTTGCGCGCAGCGCGTCTTTCGAAAACACTTAGTTACAGTTACAGTTCGTTACAGTTCTTACAGTTCGTTTTCAAACAAAACACCTTTTGGCGTCCTTTTCCCGCCCTCCACCCCCCAAATCATCCTGCCATGAAGCTGTCAGGTACGAACAAAGGGCTGGGCAGGGTCAACGAGAGTCGACGTGAGCGGGGAGGCTGCGGCTTTGCCCGCCAAAGGGGAAGCCGCCCATGCGACGATGTGGGGCCGGCTCGGCGCCCGACAACACACCCCTTTCCCGTACCTTCACCCTCACAGCGTGCATGTTGATTGCCCTGATGGCGGCGACTGCGTCTGCGCAGACGGTGAGTCTGAAAATGGTGGGGGTTTGGCTTCCAAAGCGGAGCGCGCGTGAGGAGCGCGCGCGGAGCGCGAAACTCTGCGACACGCAGTGCGCGGCGTGCAGTCTTGGATTGCATAAAATGCGTTTTGCTACGTCGGTGGGATGTTGCCGCACGCCGCGCCAGCGGCTGAGAGTTTGCACGCAGTATCGCAAGATGGAGGGGAAACTGCCACCCTGGGGCGCAACAAAGGAAGCTGCCTTTTTTGCGTGTGTTCAAAAACCACGCCCCCCCTTCCCTCTCTCTGCAGGCCGCCACGCTGGACGCAACCATCGCCAACAAGACGGCCGACGTGCTGGCTGCGGTCAACGCTGCAGAGAAAGCGGTGGTGTTCGCGTCGTTGAGCGCCAAGCCTGACATCACTGTCGTGGCGGCGACGCTGGCGGCGTCCAACAATTTAGCCTCCGGCTCCGCCTTGACGGTGGTTCAACCGTCACCCGCCACGCCGACCGTGCCATCAGGCACCCTGCAGTGCCTGGTGAACGCGGACGGCGTGGTGGTTGGGCTGGTGGGCAGCAACGGTAAGGGGAACGAGGGGTGGAGAGGGGGCAGTGTGTGTTTTGTTTCTTTTCAACCCCGACCCTCCACTCCCACCCCAAACAAACCCCTCCCACCCACAGGCAACTACGCGTGCTCCACCACTGCCGACACGTCCGTGCCCATTCCCATTGGCGACGGCTACATCAGCGGCTTGAAAGTGGCGGTCGCCAAGGTCGGGCCGCCGTATGTCGGCAAGCTTGTCGTCAGTGTCACGCCTCGCGGCGGCGGCTGGCCCGCCACCTACACGTGCGGTTCGGGGGGCGGCTTGCCTGTGACTCTGTTGTCGCCCTTGCAAGCGTTGTTGCTCTATGACTCGCGGGTTGGGTGCGTGGGCGCGCCGGCGTCTGGCGGTGGCCGCCGCCGCCTGGCGTCATCTGCCACCGCGTTGAACGTGTCCAGCCTGCTGTTGGAGGTGGCCTTGCGTCCAGTGGCGGCTGACGCTCCTGTACCGACTCTTCTGCTGAACGGCGTGCCAGTGGCCGGGGAGGTGCCGACGCCGACGCCGTCCTCGCCCACCGTCACACCAAGCACAGCCAGCCGCGCCATCAACTCGGCAGCAGCACTGATCATCACAGGCTCTGGATTTGACGCCGCGGCAGCTGGCAACGCGGTCACACTCAGCCTTGATGCAGTCGGCAATGTGACGTCGGCGACGTCCAACCGACTCGACGTCACGCTGACGACGGCTCCCACGAGCGTTGGCTCGCTGACCGCCATCGTGACATCGTTTGGTGTGTCCAGCGGGCCGGCTGTGCAGGTAGCGACCGTCGTGGCCCCACCAACCGTCGTTGTCAACACGTCCAGCCGTGCCCTAGACGCGCCGACACTCGTCATCGCCGGCACCGGTTTCGACGCGTCGACGCCGTCGGCCAACGTGGTGGCCTTGAGCAGCGGCAACGGCACGGTGACGGGCGCGACGCCTACTTCTCTGACCGTCGCGTTTTCCTCGCCGCCGAGCCTCGGCAATCTCACGGCTGTGGTGACGTCGTTCGGCGGGGCCAGCGGCGCGGCTGTGCAGGTGGCCACCGTGGTGGCCGCACCGACCGTCGTTGTCAACACGTCCAGCCGTGCCCAAGACGCGCCGACACTCGTCATCGCTGGCACCGGTTTCGACGCGTCGACGCCGTCGGCCAACGTGGTGGCCTTGAGCAGCGGCAACGGCACGGTGACGGGCGCGACGCCTACTTCTCTGACCGTCGCGTTTTCCTCGCCGCCGAGCCTCGGCAATCTCACGGCTGTGGTGACGTCGTTCGGCGGGGCCAGCGACGCCCCTGTGCAGGTGGCCACCGTGGTGGCCGCACCGACCGTCGTTGTCAACACGTCCAACCTGGCCCAAGACGCGCCGACACTCGTCATCGCCGGCACCGGTTTCGACGCGTCGACGCCGTCGGCCAACGTGGTGGCCTTGAGCAGCGGCAACGGCACGGTGACGGGCGCGACGCCTACTTCTCTGACCGTCGCGTTTTCCTCGCCGCCGAGCCTTGGCGATCTCACGGCTGTTGTGACGTCGTTCGGCGGGGCCAGCGTCGCCCCTGTGCAGGTGGCCACCGTCGTGGCCGCACCGACCGTCGTTGTCAACACGTCCAACCTGGCCCAAGACGCGCCGACACTCGTCATCGCCGGCACCGGTTTCGACGCGTCGACGGCGTCGGCCAACGTGGTGGCCTTGAGCAGCGGCAACGGCACGGTGACCGGCGCGACGCCTACTTCTCTGACCGTCGCGTTTTCCTCGCCGCCGAGCCTTGGCAATCTCACGGCTGTGGTGACGTCGTTCGACGGGGCCAGCGTCGCCCCTGTGCAGGTGGCCACCGTCGTGGCCGCACCGACCGTCGTTGTCAACACGTCCAGCCGTGCCCAAGACGCGCCGACACTCGTCATCGCCGGCACCGGTTTCGACGCGTCGACGCCGTCGGCCAACGTGGTGGCCTTGAGCGGCGGCAACGGCACGGTGACGGGCGCGACGCCTACTTCTCTGACCGTCGCGTTTTCCTCGCCGCCGAGCCTTGGCGATCTCACGGCTGTGGTGACGTCGTTCGGCGGGGCCAGCGGCGCGGCTGTGCAGGTGGCCACCGTCGTGGCCGCACCGACCGTCGTTGTCAACACGTCCAGCCGTGCCCTAGACGCGCCGACACTCGTCATCGCCGGCACCGGTTTCGACGCGTCGACGCCGTCGGCCAACGTGGTGGCCTTGAGCAGCGGCAACGGCACGGTGACGGGCGCGACGCCTACTTCTCTGACCGTCGCGTTTTCCTCGCCGCCGAGCCTTGGCGATCTCACGGCTGTTGTGACGTCGTTTGGCGGGGCCAGCGACGCGGCTGTGCAGGTGGCCACCGTCGTGGCCGCACCGACCGTCGTTGTCAACACGTCCAACCTGGCCCAAGACGCGCCGACACTGGTCATCGCCGGCACCGGTTTCGACGCGTCGACGCCGTCGGCCAACGTGGTGGCCTTGAGCAGCGGCAACGGCACGTTGACGGGCGCGACGCCTACTTCTCTGACCGTCGCGTTTTCCTCGCCGCCGAGCCTTGGCGATCTCACGGCTGTCGTGACGTCGTTCGGCGGGGCCAGCGACGCGGCTGTGCAGGTGGCCATCGTCGTGGCCGCACCGACCGTCGTTGTCAACACGTCCAGCCTGGCCCAAGACGCGCCGACACTGGTCATCGCCGGCACCGGTTTCGACGCGTCGACGCCGTCGGCCAACGTGGTGGCTTTGAGCAGCGGCAACGGCACGGTGACGGGCGCGACGCCTACTTCTCTGACCGTCGCGTTTTCCTCGCCGCCGAGCCTTGGCGATCTCACGGCTGTTGTGACGTCGTTTGGCGGGGCCAGCGGCACGGCTGTGCAGGTGGCCACCGTCGTGGCCCCACCCCCGAAGCTGGCTGCTGTGGTTATACGCGGCGGCATCTACACGAGTTCCAACTTTGGCGGGACGTGGACTCCGTCGACCTCTGGTCTGCCTGCGTCGGGTCTCTGGTATTCGATCACGTCGTCGTCGGACGGCACGAAGCTGGCTGCTGTGATTTATGGCGGCGGCATCTACACGAGTTCCAACTCTGGCGCGACGTGGACTCAGTCGACCGCTGGTCTGCCGAGTGACATGCTCGAATGGATTTCGATCACGTCGTCGTCGGACGGCACGAAGCTGGCTGCTGTGATTGCTGGCGGCGGCATCTACACGAGTTCCTACTCTGGCGGGAGGACGTGGACTCTGGCGACCTCTGGTCTGCCTGGGTCGGCCAGCTGGCGTTCGATCACGTCGTCGTCGGACGGCACGAAGCTGGCTGCTGTGGTTGATGACGGCGGCATCTACACGAGTTCCAACTCTGGCGGGACGTGGACTCTGGCGACCTCTGGTCTGCCTGGAAGGGCCGGCTGGCGTTCGATCACGTCGTCGGCGGACGGCACGAAGCTGGCTGCTGGGGTTGAAGGCGGCGGCATCTACACGAGTTCCAACTCTGGCGCGACGTGGACTCGGGCGGCGACCTCTGGTAACGCCTTCTGGCGTTCGATCACGTTGTCGGCGGACGGCACGAAGCTGGCTGCTGTGGTTGAAGGCGGCGGCATCTACTTGAGTTCCAACTTTGGCAGGACGTGGACTCAGGCCATCTCTGGTCTGCCTGCGTCGGCCGTCTGGCGTTCGATCACGTCGTCGCCGGACGGCACGAAGCTGGCTGCTGTGGGTATACGCGGCGGCATCTACACGAGTTCCAACTCTGGCGGGACGTGGACTCAGTCGACCTCTGGTCTGCCGAGTGACAAGCTCGATTGGATTTCGATCACGTTGTCAGCGTGACACGAGTTCCAACTCTGGCGGGACGTGGACTCCGGCGACCTCTGGTCTACCTGCGTCGGCTTACTGGGGATCGATCACGTCGTCGTCGGACGGCACGAAGCTGGCTGCTGTGATTTTTGGCGGCGGCATCTACACGAGTTCCGACTCTGGCGGGACGTGGACTCCGTATGTGCTGGCGTACAAGTCGTCTGTGTGAGGCAACATGACCGCGGCGGGCACCGTTAACGAGTACTTGTTTGCCGCCATGTCGGGCGTGAGGTACACGTTCAGCATGAACAACACCTGCTAAACAACACGACACCCAATTGTGCATAGATCATGTCGACCTCCCTGTGGCTCACGAAACCGCACACATGCCACTGTGGCACCCCCCCTCTCCCCCTTTTTTCGACCCCTTTTTTTCAAACACCATTTCATGTGTTTTACGTGGCACCCACGACCCGCCCGGCTGGTGCAACAACGCCGGCCAACATCGGCGCGCGTTGTGGTCGTCCTGCTGGATGACAAAATCGCGCTACTGGATCGGGGGAACAACCACCCCCCTCCCGCCGTCGTCCTCCCTCCCCCCCCCCCCCCCCGCCCCCTTCCGTCCAGCCTTTGCTGGAATGAAGGGGGCGGGGGGGGGAGGGGTGGGTGATGGCGACGTACGGCATTTCCCCCCTCCGACCTTTTCTTTCGTTTTAGACCGCACCCTCCCCTCCACCCGCCCGCCCCCCTTCCCGCACTTCCCACCCTCCCCCATCCACACGAGGAAAGAGAGTTCTGAACTCTTGTTGCCTTGTTTTTTTTCTTCAAGTTTCATCAGTGCCTGGTGCACCAGCCCTGAAATCACTCGACTCTAGCGCGCCACTGTGGCCACCAAGCGGTGTCTGTGTTTCGAGCGGCCTTTTTTTATCAATTTTGTGTAACGCATGCCCGGCTGCTTTGTGTGGCCGCCAACTGTGCCAACATGAGGGTGCGCCCCCGCGTGGTGGGGCAGGTTTTGTGGCGGGCGTCATTCCACAGGTGATGGGCGTGTGTTTTCCTATTTCCTTTGTCACGCCCGGGACGTGGCTCTGGGGTTGAGCGGGTCGGCCGCAGAGGCCGCAGAGAGGGACCACCATCAAAACAACAGGATTTTGTTGGTGCAAAGAACGTGGTACGGACGCGACGTCTCTCTCTACGGCTCTGCACCCCCACACTCCACCCACTTCCCCCCCCCCCCCCTCCTGCGCACCCGCGCGCGGCCCTCATCCCACTCTTCCACTGGTCTCGAGTGATACGCACGACTTTGTACCGCCCGCCCTGGCGCGCACACTGGTGGGTGGCGTTGGTTTGGGGCGGGGCGGGGCAGCAGACGCGCGTGCGTGTGTCTCGCAAGATGGCGACGAATCAGACTGCATCCAACGCGCGGCGCCCCAATCGCGGCTCGCTCGCACGCGCGGCGTGCGTCCTTGCGCGCCCGCTTAGGGTTAGGGTTAGGGTTAGGGTTAGGGTTAGGGTTAGGCTGGGGTGGGGCTGGAGTGGGTGCGCGTGGGGGTGGGAGAGGAGGGGGCGCGCGGGGGGCTCTCTCTCCGTCGCGCCGAGTGAGAGAGAGCCGTCGAGCACGAGAGAGCGCGGCAGGCGGTGCTGCTCGGCGTCGTGGTGCACCTGGGCAGCATGCTGGGGGGGGCATTATGTCGCGTACGTGCGGCGGGATGTCGACGCCAAGAAGAAGAAGAAGAAAAATGACGAGGACGAGGGTGGCGACGACTCGCCATCCACCACCACCACCACCCAATGTTACCGGGCGTCCGACTCGCACGTGGCCGCGGTGGGCGAGGCCGAGGTGCTGGCGTGTGAGGCGTACATTCTGTTGTATGGGCGGGTGGAGGATGAGGTGGAGAGAGGGTGAGAGAGAGAGGAGGGGGTTCAGTTTTTCGTTTTGCACGGGGGCCTCTGTTATTGCACAGTGGGGAAAAGGTCGATGGCGGGGTCTGTTGTTGTTGGGGGGTGTTAGCGGAAGAAGAGGGTTTGGCGAGAAGATCGTGCTCAGCCTCAACGCGGTCGGCGCCGTGTTCTCTGCGACCGCGACACAACTCACTGTCACACTCTCGACGGCGCCGACGAGCACGGGCGCTCTCACCGCCGTGGTTACGTAGTCCGGTACCTCCTCTGGTGCGGCAGTGCAGGTGGCCACCATCGTTGCCGCGCCGACTGTGACTCAAAACACTGCCAACATTTTACTCAGTGCTGTGCTGAATCGTGGCACGGCCGGCAGTGCGTCCTCAGCGACGGCGACGCAGTTGACAGTTACTTTTACGACGGCTCCGACGAGCGCTGGCGCGATGACCGCCGTGGACACGTCTTTCGGCGGCGCCAGCGGCTCGACAGTGCAGGTTGCAACGGTAGCGACCCAGTTCAATCAACCGGGCCTTTTAACCATTGAGAATGGTGACGCATTCGTGCCAAATTTCGGTGGGAGCTCTGTTTCAATTTGTCAGGTCAGCGGGACGCCGCCGACGCTCAGTGGGTGCTCCTACTCGGGCAGCGGCTTTTTGCAGCCTGTTGCAATCACTTTGGACGGCTTGGGACATGCGTACATCGTTAATTTCGGCACTCCTGACATCTCGGTGTGTACCGTCACGGGTTCATCGCCTCCCCCGCTGACCTCCTGCTCAACTTCTGGCAGTGAAGGGTTAGGGTTAGGGTTTGGTAGGAAAGGAGGCGGCAGGCGGATTATGTAGCTAACCAAAATTGACAAGTACGCAAAGACGCCAACAATCAAGTTCGCAAAGACGCCAACAATCCTCTCGCCCGCCGTTGGGGAGCGGCTGCAGCCCGGTACCCGCCCGTCTGATGAATCGTTGGGGTCATACAGAGCTTGTCGGTGGAAGAGGGATGGAGTGAGGGGGAGAGGAGGAGTGCTGCTGGGGGTGTGCGCGACGGCGAGGTTGAGAGCGAAACCACAGACGCGTCGACGACGACGACGCACTTTTTCGCTGCTTGTTGGTCGCCCGCCCTCTGAAACCACGTTTCTGACACCAAATGCACACCCACCTGGCAGTCCGCTCCGTGTGGGCGCCGCTGGCGTGGCGTGGGGGTAGGGGGGGGTTGCGCGCGGGCAGAGGAGCCAGTGTTAAAACGTGTCCGGCACAACGTGACGAAAACGTGTCGAAAACGTGACAAAACGGGACGAAACGGGACGAAACGGGACAAAACATCAACGCAGCGATAGAACAGGACAAAACTCACTCTTCACTGCTGCGTTTTTTGTGGCAACTCGTCTCTGGGTTTTCCTTCCCCGCACTCAACACGCCATGCTGCCCTTGCTATTCGTCTCCCTCGTGCTGGCGCAGGTGAGCTGGGGCGGGCGTGGTTTTCTGCGTCGAAAGGGGGGGGGGGGAGGGCGAGAGCGAGATGAATTTCGTTTTGCGCGCGCGCGCGCCCCGGGGTTCACCGGCACGCCGCCCGTCCCCGGCCCCACACACGCGACACGAGCTGCAGGCAGCGGTTTGTGGGGCTGCCTTCATGCGGAGGTGGCTGCGCGCCGCGTGGGGCGCGGCGGCGAGTGTCTTTGTTTTTGGCGCTGTTGTGGTGAGGCGACTTCTGCTGCGCGAGCGCGTGGGCGCCGCCAGACGCCACCCACTGGGGCGGGGAGGTGGGGGAGGCGGCGGAGGAGGGGACGTCGGCGCCGCCCTGTGGAGAGAAGAGGGGAGGGACACAGGGGGGAGGGGGCGGGTGTGTGGGTGCGACGTCGGCCGCACACCACAACTCCCACCCTTCTCTCTCACCAACCCTCAAACCATCCTCACCTCCATCTCGCACGGCGCCTCGACATCGGGGGCGGGCGCGGCCTGAGTGAACGGCACCGCCTCACTCACGCCCGCCCGCCGCCGTGGCACGATGTTGCCTGCGCCTCCGGCCGTCGCAGCAGGCTCGACGACGGCATCGTCATCCGCGAACGCGGTGTCGCGCTCCCGCTTGCGTGTGGGTGCGGCCGGCGCGGTGCGGCGGCCGCGCAGCGGCATGGATGTGAGAGCAGAGAAGAGGGGCGGAAACTAGGGGTGGGCGGGGGGCGCCATTGAGGGTGCGTGTGTGTGTGGAGTGGAGTGGGTGCGCGTGGGGGTGGGAGAGGAGGGGGCGCGCGGGGGGCTCTCTCTCCGTCGCGCCGAGTGAGAGAGAGCCGTCGAGCGCGAGAGAGCGCGGCAGGCGGTGCTGCGAGAGGAGGCACACCTCGACGCCTCTTTTTGTTTGCTCCTCACTTTCTCCTCCTTTCCCCGGTTTCGGAAGGGCCCAGCCTTGGCGCCAAGCCAGCAGGGGGGGAGGAGGGGGCAGCCCCCCCTGCCCAGCGCGCCGTCGACCGCGGCGGCGGCGACCGCTGCGGCACGGGCGGTGTCGTCGGCTTTTGTGGTCGGACGTCACCAGGGCTGCTGCCAGGATTTTGGGCGGGGCCTGGTGTCGGCCACCAGCGACACACACGTGTGTGCAGCAGCAGGGGGGGGCTGCAGGCAAGAGCACTTTGCGCGCAGCGCGTCTTTCGAAAACACTTAGTTACAGTTACAGTTCGTTACAGTTCTTACAGTTCGTTTTCAAACAAAACACCTTTTGGCGTCCTTTTCCCGCCCTCCACCCCCCAAATCATCCTGCCATGAAGCTGTCAGGTACGAACAAAGGGCTGGGCAGGGTCAACGAGAGTCGACGTGAGCGGGGAGGCTGCGGCTTTGCCCGCCAAAGGGGAAGCCGCCCATGCGACGATGTGGGGCCGGCTCGGCGCCCGACAACACACCCCTTTCCCGTACCTTCACCCTCACAGCGTGCATGTTGATTGCCCTGATGGCGGCGACTGCGTCTGCGCAGACGGTGAGTCTGAAAATGGTGGGGGTTTGGCTTCCAAAGCGGAGCGCGCGTGAGGAGCGCGCGCGGAGCGCGAAACTCTGCGACACGCAGTGCGCGGCGTGCAGTCTTGGATTGCATAAAATGCGTTTTGCTACGTCGGTGGGATGTTGCCGCACGCCGCGCCAGCGGCTGAGAGTTTGCACGCAGTATCGCAAGATGGAGGGGAAACTGCCACCCTGGGGCGCAACAAAGGAAGCTGCCTTTTTTGCGTGTGTTCAAAAACCACGCCCCCCCTTCCCTCTCTCTGCAGGCCGCCACGCTGGACGCAACCATCGCCAACAAGACGGCCGACGTGCTGGCTGCGGTCAACGCTGCAGAGAAAGCGGTGGTGTTCGCGTCGTTGAGCGCCAAGCCTGACATCACTGTCGTGGCGGCGACGCTGGCGGCGTCCAACAATTTAGCCTCCGGCTCCGCCTTGACGGTGGTTCAACCGTCACCCGCCACGCCGACCGTGCCATCAGGCACCCTGCAGTGCCTGGTGAACGCGGACGGCGTGGTGGTTGGGCTGGTGGGCAGCAACGGTAAGGGGAACGAGGGGTGGAGAGGGGGCAGTGTGTGTTTTGTTTCTTTTCAACCCCGACCCTCCACTCCCACCCCAAACCCCTCCCACCCACAGGCAACTACGCGTGCTCCACCACTGCCGACACGTCCGTGCCCATTCCCATTGGCGACGGCTACATCAGCGGCTTGAAAGTGGCGGTCGCCAAGGTCGGGCCGCCGTATGTCGGCAAGCTTGTCGTCAGTGTCACGCCTCGCGGCGGCGGCTGGCCCGCCACCTACACGTGCGGTTCGGGGGGCGGCTTGCCTGTGACTCTGTTGTCGCCCTTGCAAGCGTTGTTGCTCTATGACTCGCGGGTTGGGTGCGTGGGCGCGCCGGCGTCTGGCGGTGGCCGCCGCCGCCTGGCGTCATCTGCCACCGCGTTGAACGTGTCCAGCCTGCTGTTGGAGGTGGCCTTGCGTCCAGTGGCGGCTGACGCTCCTGTACCGACTCTTCTGCTGAACGGCGTGCCAGTGGCCGGGGAGGTGCCGACGCCGACGCCGTCCTCGCCCACCGTCACACCAAGCACAGCCAGCCGCGCCATCAACTCGGCAGCAGCACTGATCATCACAGGCTCTGGATTTGACGCCGCGGCAGCTGGCAACGCGGTCACACTCAGCCTTGATGCAGTCGGCAATGTGACGTCGGCGACGTCCAACCGACTCGACGTCACGCTGACGACGGCTCCCACGAGCGTTGGCTCGCTGACCGCCATCGTGACATCGTTTGGTGTGTCCAGCGGGCCGGCTGTGCAGGTAGCGACCGTCGTGGCCCCACCAACCGTCGTTGTCAACACGTCCAGCCGTGCCCTAGACGCGCCGACACTCGTCATCGCCGGCACCGGTTTCGACGCGTCGACGCCGTCGGCCAACGTGGTGGCCTTGAGCAGCGGCAACGGCACGGTGACGGGCGCGACGCCTACTTCTCTGACCGTCGCGTTTTCCTCGCCGCCGAGCCTTGGCAATCTCACGGCTGTGGTGACGTCGTTCGGCGGGGCCAGCGGCGCCCCTGTGCAGGTGGCCACCGTGGTGGCCGCACCGACCGTCGTTGTCAACACGTCCAGCCGTGCCCAAGACGCGCCGACACTCGTCATCGCCGGCACCGGTTTCGACGCGTCGACGCCGTCGGCCAACGTGGTGGCCTTGAGCAGCGGCAACGGCACGGTGACGGGCGCGACGCCTACTTCTCTGACCGTCGCGTTTTCCTCGCCGCCGAGCCTTGGCAATCTCACGGCTGTGGTGACGTCGTTCGGCGGGGCCAGCGTCGCCCCTGTGCAGGTGGCCACCGTGGTGGCCCCACCGACCGTCGTTGTCAACACGTCCAACCTGGCCCAAGACGCGCCGACACTCGTCATCGCCGGCACCGGTTTCGACGCGTCGACGCCGTCGGCCAACGTGGTGGCCTTGAGCAGCGGCAACGGCACGGTGACGGGCGCGACGCCTACTTCTCTGACCGTCGCGTTTCCGAGCCTTGGCGATCTCACGGCTGTGGTGACGTCGTTCGGCGGGGCCAGCGGCGCCCCTGTGCAGGTGGCCACCGTCGTGGCCGCACCGACCGTCGTTGTCAACACGTCCAGCCGTGCCCAAGACGCGCCGACACTCGTCATCGCCGGCACCGGTTTCGACGCGTCGACGCCTTCGGCCAACGTGGTGGCCTTGAGCAGCGGCAACGGCACGGTGACGGGCGCGACGCCTACTTCTCTGACCGTCGCGTTTTCCTCGCCGCCGAGCCTTGGCGATCTCACGGCTGTGGTGACGTCGTTCGGCGGGGCCAGCGGCGCGGCTGTGCAGGTGGCCACCGTCGTGGCCGCACCGACCGTCGTTGTCAACACGTCCAACCTGGCCCAAGACGCGCCGACACTCGTCATCGCCGGCACCGGTTTCGACGCGTCGACGCCGTCGGCCAACGTGGTGGCCTTGAGCAGCGGCAACGGCACGGTGACCGGCGCGACGCCTACTTCTCTGACCGTCGCGTTTTCCTCGCCGCCGAGCCTTGGCAATCTTACGGCTGTCGTGACGTCGTTCGGCGGGGCCAGCGACGCGGCTGTGCAGGTGGCCACCGTCGTGGCCGCACCGACCGTCGTTGTCAACACGTCCAGCCTGGCCCAAGACGCGCCGACACTGGTCATCGCTGGCACCGGTTTCGACGCGTCGACGCCGTCGGCCAACGTGGTGGCCTTGAGCAGCGGCAACGGCACGGTGACCGGCGCGACGCCTACTTCTCTGACCGTCGCGTTTTCCTCGCCGCCGAGCCTCGGCAATCTCACGGCTGTCGTGACGTCGTTCGGCGGGGCCAGCGGCGCGGCTGTGCAGGTGGCCACCGTGGTGGCCGCACCGACCGTCGTTGTCAACACGTCCAACCTGGCCCAAGACGCGCCGACACTCGTCATCGCCGGCACCGGTTTCGACGCGTCGACGCCGTCGGCCAACGTGGTGGCCTTGAGCAGCGGCAACGGCACGGTGACGGGCGCGACGCCTACTTCTCTGACCGTCGCGTTTTCCTCGCCGCCGAGCCTTGGCGATCTCACGGCTGTCGTGACGTCGTTTGGCGGGGCCAGCGGCACGGCTGTGCAGGTGGCCACCGTCGTGGCCCCACTCCCGAAGCTGGCTGCTGTGGTTATACGCGGCGGCATCTACACGAGTTCCAACTTTGGCGGGACGTGGACTCCGTCGACCTCTGGTCTGCCTGCGTCGGGTCTCTGGTATTCGATCACGTCGTCGTCGGACGGCACGAAGCTGGCTGCTGTGGTTTTAGGCGGCGGCATCTACACGAGTTCCAACTCTGGCGGGACGTGGACTCAGTCGACCTCTGGTCTGCCGAGTGACAACCCTGATTGGATTTCGATCACGTCGTCGTCGGACGGCACGAAGCTGGCTGCTGTGATTGCTGGCGGCGGCATCTACACGAGTTCCTACTCTGGCGGGAGGACGTGGACTCTGGCGACCTCTGGTCTGCCTGGGTCGGCCAGCTGGCGTTCGATCACGTCGTCGTCGGACGGCACGAAGCTGGCTGCTGTGGTTGATGACGGCGGCATCTACACGAGTTCCAACTCTGGCGGGACGTGGACTCTGGCGACCTCTGGTCTGCCTGGAAGGGCCGGCTGGCGTTCGATCACGTCGTCGGCGGACGGCACGAAGCTGGCTGCTGGGGTTGAAGGCGGCGGCATCTACACGAGTTCCAACTCTGGCGCGACGTGGACTCGGGCGGCGACCTCTGGTAACGCCTTCTGGCGTTCGATCACGTTGTCGGCGGACGGCACGAAGCTGGCTGCTGTGGTTGAAGGCGGCGGCATCTACTTGAGTTCCAACTTTGGCAGGACGTGGACTCAGGCCATCTCTGGTCTGCCTGCGTCGGCCGTCTGGCGTTCGATCACGTCGTCGCCGGACGGCACGAAGCTGGCTGCTGTGGGTATACGCGGCGGCATCTACACGAGTTCCAACTCTGGCGGGACGTGGACTCAGTCGACCTCTGGTCTGCCGAGTGACAAGCTCGATTGGATTTCGATCACGTTGTCAGCGTGACACGAGTTCCAACTCTGGCGGGACGTGGACTCCGGCGACCTCTGGTCTACCTGCGTCGGCTTACTGGGGATCGATCACGTCGTCGTCGGACGGCACGAAGCTGGCTGCTGTGATTTTTGGCGGCGGCATCTACACGAGTTCCGACTCTGGCGGGACGTGGACTCCGTATGTGCTGGCGTACAAGTCGTCTGTGTGAGGCAACATGACCGCGGCGGGCACCGTTAACGAGTACTTGTTTGCCGCCATGTCGGGCGTGAGGTACACGTTCAGCATGAACAACACCTGCTAAACAACACGACACCCAATTGTGCATAGATCATGTCGACCTCCCTGTGGCTCACGAAACCGCACACATGCCACTGTGGCACCCCCCCTCTCCCCCTTTTTTCGACCCCTTTTTTTCAAACACCATTTCATGTGTTTTACGTGGCACCCACGACCCGCCCGGCTGGTGCAACAACGCCGGCCAACATCGGCGCGCGTTGTGGTCGTCCTGCTGGATGACAAAATCGCGCTACTGGATCGGGGGAACAACCACCCCCCTCCCGCCGTCGTCCTCCCTCCCCCCCCCCCCCCCCGCCCCCTTCCGTCCAGCCTTTGCTGGAATGAAGGGGGCGGGGGGGGGAGGGGTGGGTGATGGCGACGTACGGCATTTCCCCCCTCCGACCTTTTCTTTCGTTTTAGACCGCACCCTCCCCTCCACCCGCCCGCCCCCCTTCCCGCACTTCCTACCCTCCCCCATCCACACGAGGAAAGAGAGTTCTGAACTCTTGTTGCCTTGTTTTTTTTCTTCAAGTTTCATCAGTGCCTGGTGCACCAGCCCTGAAATCACTCGACTCTAGCGCGCCACTGTGGCCACCAAGCGGTGTCTGTGTTTCGAGCGGCCTTTTTTTATCAATTTTGTGTAACGCATGCCCGGCTGCTTTGTGTGGCCGCCAACTGTGCCAACATGAGGGTGCGCCCCCGCGTGGTGGGGCAGGTTTTGTGGCGGGCGTCATTCCACAGGTGATGGGCGTGTGTTTTCCTATTTCCTTTGTCACGCCCGGGACGTGGCTCTGGGGTTGAGCGGGTCGGCCGCAGAGGCCGCAGAGAGGGACCACCATCAAAACAACAGGATTTTGTTGGTGCAAAGAACGTGGTACGGACGCGACGTCTCTCTCTACGGCTCTGCACCCCCACACTCCACCCACTTCCCCCCCCCCCCCCTCCTGCGCACCCGCGCGCGGCCCTCATCCCACTCTTCCACTGGTCTCGAGTGATACGCACGACTTTGTACCGCCCGCCCTGGCGCGCACACTGGTGGGTGGCGTTGGTTTGGGGCGGGGCGGGGCAGCAGACGCGCGTGCGTGTGTCTCGCAAGATGGCGACGAATCAGACTGCATCCAACGCGCGGCGCCCCAATCGCGGCTCGCTCGCACGCGCGGCGTGCGTCCTTGCGCGCCCGCTTAGGGTTAGGGTTAGGGTTAGGGTTAGGGTTAGGCTGGGGTGGGGCTGGAGTGGGTGCGCGTGGGGGTGGGAGAGGAGGGGGCGCGCGGGGGGCTCTCTCTCCGTCGCGCCGAGCGAGAGAGAGCCGTCGAGCACGAGAGAGCGCGGCAGGCGGTGCTGCTCGGCGTCGTGGTGCACCTGGGCAGCATGCTGGGGGGGCATTATGTCGCGTACGTGCGGCGGGATGTCGACGCCAAGAAGAAGAAGAAGAAAAATGACGAGGACGAGGGTGGCGACGACTCGCCATCCACCACCACCACCACCCAATGTTACCGGGCGTCCGACTCGCACGTGGCCGCGGTGGGCGAGGCCGAGGTGCTGGCGTGTGAGGCGTACATTCTGTTGTATGGGCGGGTGGAGGAGGAGGTGGAGAGAGGGTGAGAGAGAGAGGAGGGGGTTCAGTTTTTCGTTTTGCACGGGGGCCTCTGTTATTGCACAGTGGGGAAAAGGTCGATGGCGGGGTCTGTTGTTGTTGGGGGGTGTTAGCGGAAGAAGAGGGTTTGGCGAGAAGATCGTGCTCAGCCTCAACGCGGTCGGCGCCGTGTTCTCTGCGACCGCGACACAACTCACTGTCACACTCTCGACGGCGCCGACGAGCACGGGCGCTCTCACCGCCGTGGTTACGTAGTCCGGTACCTCCTCTGGTGCGGCAGTGCAGGTGGCCACCATCGTTGCCGCGCCGACTGTGACTCAAAACACTGCCAACATTTTACTCAGTGCTGTGCTGAATCGTGGCACGGCCGGCAGTGCGTCCTCAGCGACGGCGACGCAGTTGACAGTTACTTTTACGACGGCTCCGACGAGCGCTGGCGCGATGACCGCCGTGGACACGTCTTTCGGCGGCGCCAGCGGCTCGACAGTGCAGGTTGCAACGGTAGCGACCCAGTTCAATCAACCGGGCCTTTTAACCATTGAGAATGGTGACGCATTCGTGCCAAATTTCGGTGGGAGCTCTGTTTCAATTTGTCAGGTCAGCGGGACGCCGCCGACGCTCAGTGGGTGCTCCTACTCGGGCAGCGGCTTTTTGCAGCCTGTTGCAATCACTTTGGACGGCTTGGGACATGCGTACATCGTTAATTTCGGCACTCCTGACATCTCGGTGTGTACCGTCACGGGTTCATCGCCTCCCCCGCTGACCTCCTGCTCAACTTCTGGCAGTGAAGGGTTAGGGTTAGGTTTTGGTAGGAAAGGAGGCGGCAGGCGGATTATGTAGCTAACCAAAATTGACAAGTACGCAAAGACGCCAACAATCAAGTTCGCAAAGACGCCAACAATCCTCTCGCCCGCCGTTGGGGAGCGGCTGCAGCCCGGTACCCGCCCGTCTGATGAATCGTTGGGGTCATACAGAGCTTGTCGGTGGAAGAGGGATGGAGTGAGGGGGAGAGGAGGAGTGCTGCTGGGGGTGTGCGCGACGGCGAGGTTGAGAGCGAAACCACAGACGCGTCGACGACGACGACGCACTTTTTCGCTGCTTGTTGGTCGCCCGCCCTCTGAAACCACGTTTCTGACACCAAATGCACACCCACCTGGCAGTCCGCTCCGTGTGGGCGCCGCTGGCGTGGCGTGGGGGTAGGGGGGGGTTGCGCGCGGGCAGAGGAGCCAGTGTTAAAACGTGTCCGGCACAACGTGACGAAAACGTGTCGAAAACGTGACAAAACGGGACGAAACGGGACGAAACGGGACAAAACATCAACGCAGCGATAGAACAGGACAAAACTCACTCTTCACTGCTGCGTTTTTTGTGGCAACTCGTCTCTGGGTTTTCCTTCCCCGCACTCAACACGCCATGCTGCCCTTGCTATTCGTCTCCCTCGTGCTGGCGCAGGTGAGCTGGGGCGGGCGTGGTTTTCTGCGTCGAAAGGGGGGGGGGGGAGGGCGAGAGCGAGATGAATTTCGTTTTGCGCGCGCGCGCGCCCCGGGGTTCACCGGCACGCCGCCCGTCCCCGGCCCCACACACGCGACACGAGCTGCAGGCAGCGGTTTGTGGGGCTGCCTTCATGCGGAGGTGGCTGCGCGCCGCGTGGGGCGCGGCGGCGAGTGTCTTTGTTTTTGGCGCTGTTGTGGTGAGGCGACTTCTGCTGCGCGAGCGCGTGGGCGCCGCCAGACGCCACCCACTGGGGCGGGGAGGTGGGGGAGGCGGCGGAGGAGGGGACGTCGGCGCCGCCCTGTGGAGAGAAGAGGGGAGGGACACAGGGGGGAGGGGGCGGGTGTGTGGGTGCGACGTCGGCCGCACACCACAACTCCCACCCTTCTCTCTCACCAACCCTCAAACCATCCTCACCTCCATCTCGCACGGCGCCTCGACATCGGGGGCGGGCGCGGCCTGAGTGAACGGCACCGCCTCACTCACGCCCGCCCGCCGCCGTGGCACGATGTTGCCTGCGCCTCCGGCCGTCGCAGCAGGCTCGACGACGGCATCGTCATCCGCGAACGCGGTGTCGCGCTCCCGCTTGCGTGTGGGTGCGGCCGGCGCGGTGCGGCGGCCGCGCAGCGGCATGGATGTGAGAGCAGAGAAGAGGGGCGGAAACTAGGGGTGGGCGGGGGGCGCCATTGAGGGTGCGTGTGTGTGTGGAGTGGAGTGGGTGCGCGTGGGGGTGGGAGAGGAGGGGGCGCGCGGGGGGCTCTCTCTCCGTCGCGCCGAGTGAGAGAGAGCCGTCGAGCGCGAGAGAGCGCGGCAGGCGGTGCTGCGAGAGGAGGCACACCTCGACGCCTCTTTTTGTTTGCTCCTCACTTTCTCCTCCTTTCCCCGGTTTCGGAAGGGCCCAGCCTTGGCGCCAAGCCAGCAGGGGGGGAGGAGGGGGCAGCCCCCCCTGCCCAGCGCGCCGTCGACCGCGGCGGCGGCGACCGCTGCGGCACGGGCGGTGTCGTCGGCTTTTGTGGTCGGACGTCACCAGGGCTGCTGCCAGGATTTTGGGCGGGGCCTGGTGTCGGCCACCAGCGACACACACGTGTGTGCAGCAGCAGGGGGGGGCTGCAGGCAAGAGCACTTTGCGCGCAGCGCGTCTTTCGAAAACACTTAGTTACAGTTACAGTTCGTTACAGTTCTTACAGTTCGTTTTCAAACAAAACACCTTTTGGCGTCCTTTTCCCGCCCTCCACCCCCCAAATCATCCTGCCATGAAGCTGTCAGGTACGAACAAAGGGCTGGGCAGGGTCAACGAGAGTCGACGTGAGCGGGGAGGCTGCGGCTTTGCCCGCCAAAGGGGAAGCCGCCCACGCGACGATGTGGGGCCGGCTCGGCGCCCGACAACACACCCCTTTCCCGTACCTTCACCCTCACAGCGTGCATGTTGATTGCCCTGATGGCGGCGACTGCGTCTGCGCAGACGGTGAGTCTGAAAATGGTGGGGGTTTGGCTTCCAAAGCGGAGCGCGCGTGAGGAGCGCGCGCGGAGCGCGAAACTCTGCGACACGCAGTGCGCGGCGTGCAGTCTTGGATTGCATAAAATGCGTTTTGCTACGTCGGTGGGATGTTGCCGCACGCCGCGCCAGCGGCTGAGAGTTTGCACGCAGTATCGCAAGATGGAGGGGAAACTGCCACCCTGGGGCGCAACAAAGGAAGCTGCCTTTTTTGCGTGTGTTCAAAAACCACGCCCCCCCTTCCCTCTCTCTGCAGGCCGCCACGCTGGACGCAACCATCGCCAACAAGACGGCCGACGTGCTGGCTGCGGTCAACGCTGCAGAGAAAGCGGTGGTGTTCGCGTCGTTGAGCGCCAAGCCTGACATCACTGTCGTGGCGGCGACGCTGGCGGCGTCCAACAATTTAGCCTCCGGCTCCGCCTTGACGGTGGTTCAACCGTCACCCGCCACGCCGACCGTGCCATCAGGCACCCTGCAGTGCCTGGTGAACGCGGACGGCGTGGTGGTTGGGCTGGTGGGCAGCAACGGTAAGGGGAACGAGGGGTGGAGAGGGGGCAGTGTGTGTTTTGTTTCTTTTCAACCCCGACCCTCCACTCCCACCCCAAACCCCTCCCACCCACAGGCAACTACGCGTGCTCCACCACTGCCGACACGTCCGTGCCCATTCCCATTGGCGACGGCTACATCAGCGGCTTGAAAGTGGCGGTCGCCAAGGTCGGGCCGCCGTATGTCGGCAAGCTTGTCGTCAGTGTCACGCCTCGCGGCGGCGGCTGGCCCGCCACCTACACGTGCGGTTCGGGGGGCGGCTTGCCTGTGACTCTGTTGTCGCCCTTGCAAGCGTTGTTGCTCTATGACTCGCGGGTTGGGTGCGTGGGCGCGCCGGCGTCTGGCGGTGGCCGCCGCCGCCTGGCGTCATCTGCCACCGCGTTGAACGTGTCCAGCCTGCTGTTGGAGGTGGCCTTGCGTCCAGTGGCGGCTGACGCTCCTGTACCGACTCTTCTGCTGAACGGCGTGCCAGTGGCCGGGGAGGTGCCGACGCCGACGCCGTCCTCGCCCACCGTCACACCAAGCACAGCCAGCCGCGCCATCAACTCGGCAGCAGCACTGATCATCACAGGCTCTGGATTTGACGCCGCGGCAGCTGGCAACGCGGTCACACTCAGCCTTGATGCAGTCGGCAATGTGACGTCGGCGACGTCCAACCGACTCGACGTCACGCTGACGACGGCTCCCACGAGCGTTGGCTCGCTGACCGCCATCGTGACATCGTTTGGTGTGTCCAGCGGGCCGGCTGTGCAGGTAGCGACCGTCGTGGCCCCACCAACCGTCGTTGTCAACACGTCCAGCCGTGCCCTAGACGCGCCGACACTCGTCATCGCCGGCACCGGCTTCGACGCGTCGACGCCGTCGGCCAACGTGGTGGCCTTGAGCAGCGGCAACGGCACGGTGACGGGCGCGACGCCTACTTCTCTGACCGTCGCGTTTTCCTCGCCGCCGAGCCTCGGCAATCTCACGGCTGTGGTGACGTCGTTCGGCGGGGCCAGCGGCGCGGCTGTGCAGGTGGCCACCGTGGTGGCCGCACCGACCGTCGTTGTCAACACGTCCAGCCGTGCCCAAGACGCGCCGACACTCGTCATCGCCGGCACCGGTTTCGACGCGTCGACGCCGTCGGCCAACGTGGTGGCCTTGAGCAGCGGCAACGGCACGGTGACGGGCGCGACTCCTACTTCTCTGACCGTCGCGTTTTCCTCGCCGCCGAGCCTTGGCAATCTCACGGCTGTGGTGACGTCGTTCGGCGGGGCCAGCGTCGCCCCTGTGCAGGTGGCCACCGTGGTGGCCGCACCGACCGTCGTTGTCAACACGTCCAACCTGGCCCAAGACGCGCCGACACTCGTCATCGCCGGCACCGGTTTCGACGCGTCGACGGCGTCGGCCAACGTGGTGGCCTTGAGCAGCGGCAACGGCACGGTGACGGGCGCGACGCCTACTTCTCTGACCGTCGCGTTTTCCTCGCCGCCGAGCCTCGGCAATCTCACGGCTGTGGTGACGTCGTTCGGCGGGGCCAGCGTCGCCCCTGTGCAGGTGGCCACCGTCGTGGCCGCACCGACCGTCGTTGTCAACACGTCCAACCTGGCCCAAGACGCGCCGACACTCGTCATCGCCGGCACCGGTTTCGACGCGTCGACGGCGTCGGCCAACGTGGTGGCCTTGAGCAGCGGCAACGGCACGGTGACCGGCGCGACGCCTACTTCTCTGACCGTCGCGTTTTCCTCGCCGCCGAGCCTTGGCAATCTCACGGCTGTGGTGACGTCGTTCGACGGGGCCAGCGTCGCCCCTGTGCAGGTGGCCACCGTCGTGGCCGCACCGACCGTCGTTGTCAACACGTCCAGCCGTGCCCAAGACGCGCCGACACTGGTCATCGCCGGCACCGGTTTCGACGCGTCGACGCCGTCGGCCAACGTGGTGGCCTTGAGCGGCGGCAACGGCACGGTGACCGGCGCGACGCCTACTTCTCTGACCGTCGCGTTTTCCTCGCCGCCGAGCCTTGGCGATCTCACGGCTGTGGTGACGTCGTTCGGCGGGGCCAGCGGCGCGGCTGTGCAGGTGGCCACCGTCGTGGCCCCACCGACCGTCGTTGTCAACACGTCCAGCCGTGCCCTAGACGCGCCGACACTGGTCATCGCCGGCACCGGTTTCGACGCGTCGACGCCGTCGGCCAACGTGGTGGCCTTGAGCGGCGGCAACGGCACGGTGACCGGCGCGACGCCTACTTCTCTGACCGTCGCGTTTTCCTCGCCGCCGAGCCTTGGCGATCTCACGGCTGTGGTGACGTCGTTCGGCGGGGCCAGCGGCGCGGCTGTGCAGGTGGCCACCGTCGTGGCCCCACCGACCGTCGTTGTCAACACGTCCAGCCGTGCCCTAGACGCGCCGACACTCGTCATCGCCGGCACCGGTTTCGACGCGTCGACGCCGTCGGCCAACGTGGTGGCCTTGAGCAGCGGCAACGGCACGGTGACGGGCGCGACGCCTACTTCTCTGACCGTCGCGTTTTCCTCGCCGCCGAGCCTCGGCAATCTCACGGCTGTGGTGACGTCGTTCGGCGGGGCCAGCGTCGCCCCTGTGCAGGTGGCCACCGTCGTGGCCCCACCGACCGTCGTTGTCAACACGTCCAACCTGGCCCAAGACGCGCCGACACTGGTCATCGCCGGCACCGGTTTCGACGCGTCGACGCCGTCGGCCAACGTGGTGGCCTTGAGCAGCGGCAACGGCACGTTGACGGGCGCGACGCCTACTTCTCTGACCGTCGCGTTTTCCTCGCCGCCGAGCCTTGGCGATCTCACGGCTGTGGTGACGTCGTTCGGCGGGGCCAGCGGCGCGGCTGTGCAGGTGGCCACCGTCGTGGCCCTACCGACCGTCGTTGTCAACACGTCCAGCCGTGCCCTAGACGCGCCGACACTGGTCATCGCCGGCACCGGTTTCGACGCGTCGACGCCGTCGGCCAACGTGGTGGCCTTGAGCAGCGGCAACGGCACGGTGACCGGCGCGACGCCTACTTCTCTGACCGTCGCGTTTTCCTCGCCGCCGAGCCTCGGCGATCTCACGGCTGTTGTGACGTCGTTTGGCGGGGCCAGCGACGCGGCTGTGCAGGTGGCCACCGTGGTGGCCGCACCGACCGTCGTTGTCAACACGTCCAACCTGGCCCAAGACGCGCCGACACTCGTCATCGCCGGCACCGGTTTCGACGCGTCGACGCCGTCGGCCAACGTGGTGGCCTTGAGCAGCGGCAACGGCACGGTGACGGGCGCGACGCCTACTTCTCTGACCGTCGCGTTTTCCTCGCCGCCGAGCCTTGGCGATCTCACGGCTGTCGTGACGTCGTTCGGCGGGGCCAGCGACGCGGCTGTGCAGGTGGCCATCGTCGTGGCCGCACCGACCGTCGTTGTCAACACGTCCAGCCTGGCCCAAGACGCGCCGACACTGGTCATCGCCGGCACCGGTTTCGACGCGTCGACGCCGTCGGCCAACGTGGTGGCTTTGAGCAGCGGCAACGGCACGGTGACGGGCGCGACGCCTACTTCTCTGACCGTCGCGTTTTCCTCGCCGCCGAGCCTTGGCGATCTCACGGCTGTTGTGACGTCGTTTGGCGGGGCCAGCGGCACGGCTGTGCAGGTGGCCACCGTCGTGGCCCCACCCCCGAAGCTGGCTGCTGTGGTTATACGCGGCGGCATCTACACGAGTTCCAACTTTGGCGGGACGTGGACTCCGTCGACCTCTGGTCTGCCTGCGTCGGGTCTCTGGTATTCGATCACGTCGTCGTCGGACGGCACCAAGCTGGCTGCTGTGGTTATAGGCGGCGGCATCTACACGAGTTCCAACTCTGGCGGGACGTGGACTCGGTCGACCTCTGGTCTACCTGCGTCGGCCAGCTGGGAATCCATCACGTCGTCGGCGGACGGCACGAAGCTGGCTGCTGTGATTGCTGGCGGCGGCATCTACACGAGTTCCAACTCTGGCGGGACGTGGACTCAGTCGACCGCTGGTAACGCCTTCTGGCGTTCGATCACGTCGTCGGCGGACGGCACGATGCTGGCTGCTGTGGTTGGAGGCGGCGGCATCTACACGAGTTCCTACTCTGGCGGGAGGACGTGGACTCTGGCGACCTCTGGTCTGCCTGCGTCGGCCATATGGTTTTCGATCACGTCGTCGTCGGACGGCACGAAGCTGGCTGCTGTGGTTTCTGGCGGCGGCATCTACACGAGTTCCAACTCTGGCGGGACGTGGACTCCGGCGACCTCTGGTCTACCTGCGTCGGCTTACTGGGTATCGATCACGTCGTCGTCGGACGGCACGAAGCTGGCTGCTGTGGTTAATGGCGGCGGCATCTACACGAGTTCCAACTCTGGCGGGACGTGGACTCCGGCGACCTCTGGTCTACCTGCGTCGGCTTACTGGGTATCGATCACGTCGTCGTCGGACGGCACGAAGCTGGCTGCTGTGGTTTTAGGCGGCGGCATCTACACGAGTTCCAACTCTGGCGGGACGTGGACTCAGTCGACCTCTGGTCTGCCGAGTGACAAGCTCGATTGGATTTCGATCACGTTGTCAGCGTGACACGAGTTCCAACTCTGGCGGGACGTGGACTCCGGCGACCTCTGGTCTACCTGCGTCGGCTTACTGGGGATCGATCACGTCGTCGTCGGACGGCACGAAGCTGGCTGCTGTGATTTTTGGCGGCGGCATCTACACGAGTTCCGACTCTGGCGGGACGTGGACTCCGTATGTGCTGGCGTACAAGTCGTCTGTGTGAGGCAACATGACCGCGGCGGGCACCGTTAACGAGTACTTGTTTGCCGCCATGTCGGGCGTGAGGTACACGTTCAGCATGAACAACACCTGCTAAACAACACGACACCCAATTGTGCATAGATCATGTCGACCTCCCTGTGGCTCACGAAACCGCACACATGCCACTGTGGCACCCCCCCTCTCCCCCTTTTTTCGACCCCTTTTTTTCAAACACCATTTCATGTGTTTTACGTGGCACCCACGACCCGCCCGGCTGGTGCAACAACGCCGGCCAACATCGGCGCGCGTTGTGGTCGTCCTGCTGGATGACAAAATCGCGCGACTGGATCGGGGGAACAACCACCCCCCTCCCGCCGTCGTCCTCCCTCCCCCCCCCCCCCCCCGCCCCCTTCCGTCCAGCCTTTGCTGGAATGAAGGGGGCGGGGGGGGGAGGGGTGGGTGATGGCGACGCACGGCATTTCCCCCCTCCGACCTTTTCTTTCGTTTTAGACCGCACCCTCCCCTCCACCCGCCCGCCCCCCTTCCCGCACTTCCCACCCTCCCCCATCCACACGAGGAAAGAGAGTTCTGAACTCTTGTTGCCTTGTTTTTTTTCTTCAAGTTTCATCAGTGCCTGGTGCACCAGCCCTGAAATCACTCGACTCTAGCGCGCCACTGTGGCCACCAAGCGGTGTCTGTGTTTCGAGCGGCCTTTTTTTATCAATTTTGTGTAACGCATGCCCGGCTGCTTTGTGTGGCCGCCAACTGTGCCAACATGAGGGTGCGCCCCCGCGTGGTGGGGCAGGTTTTGTGGCGGGCGTCATTCCACAGGTGATGGGCGTGTGTTTTCCTATTTCCTTTGTCACGCCCGGGACGTGGCTCTGGGGTTGAGCGGGTCGGCCGCAGAGGCCGCAGAGAGGGACCACCATCAAAACAACAGGATTTTGTTGGTGCAAAGAACGTGGTACGGACGCGACGTCTCTCTCTACGGCTCTGCACCCCCACACTCCACCCACTTCCCCCCCCCCCCCCCTCCTGCGCACCCGCGCGCGGCCCTCATCCCACTCTTCCACTGGTCTCGAGTGATACGCACGACTTTGTACCGCCCGCCCTGGCGCGCACACTGGTGGGTGGCGTTGGTTTGGGGCGGGGCGGGGCAGCAGACGCGCGTGCGTGTGTCTCGCAAGATGGCGACGAATCAGACTGCATCCAACGCGCGGCGCCCCAATCGCGGCTCGCTCGCACGCGCGGCGTGCGTCCTTGCGCGCCCGCTTAGGGTTAGGGTTAGGGTTAGGGTTAGGGTTAGGCTGGGGTGGGGCTGGAGTGGGTGCGCGTGGGGGTGGGAGAGGAGGGGGCGCGCGGGGGGCTCTCTCTCCGTCGCGCCGAGCGAGAGAGAGCCGTCGAGCACGAGAGAGCGCGGCAGGCGGTGCTGCTCGGCGTCGTGGTGCACCTGGGCAGCATGCTGGGGGGGCATTATGTCGCGTACGTGCGGCGGGATGTCGACGCCAAGAAGAAGAAGAAGAAAAATGACGAGGACGAGGGTGGCGACGACTCGCCATCCACCACCACCACCACCCAATGTTACCGGGCGTCCGACTCGCACGTGGCCGCGGTGGGCGAGGCCGAGGTGCTGGCGTGTGAGGCGTACATTCTGTTGTATGGGCGGGTGGAGGAGGAGGTGGAGAGAGGGTGAGAGAGAGAGGAGGGGGTTCAGTTTTTCGTTTTGCACGGGGGCCTCTGTTATTGCACAGTGGGGAAAAGGTCGATGGCGGGGTCTGTTGTTGTTGGGGGGTGTTAGCGGAAGAAGAGGGTTTGGCGAGAAGATCGTGCTCAGCCTCAACGCGGTCGGCGCCGTGTTCTCTGCGACCGCGACACAACTCACTGTCACACTCTCGACGGCGCCGACGAGCACGGGCGCTCTCACCGCCGTGGTTACGTAGTCCGGTACCTCCTCTGGTGCGGCAGTGCAGGTGGCCACCATCGTTGCCGCGCCGACTGTGACTCAAAACACTGCCAACATTTTACTCAGTGCTGTGCTGAATCGTGGCACGGCCGGCAGTGCGTCCTCAGCGACGGCGACGCAGTTGACAGTTACTTTTACGACGGCTCCGACGAGCGCTGGCGCGATGACCGCCGTGGACACGTCTTTCGGCGGCGCCAGCGGCTCGACAGTGCAGGTTGCAACGGTAGCGACCCAGTTCAATCAACCGGGCCTTTTAACCATTGAGAATGGTGACGCATTCGTGCCAAATTTCGGTGGGAGCTCTGTTTCAATTTGTCAGGTCAGCGGGACGCCGCCGACGCTCAGTGGGTGCTCCTACTCGGGCAGCGGCTTTTTGCAGCCTGTTGCAATCACTTTGGACGGCTTGGGACATGCGTACATCGTTAATTTCGGCACTCCTGACATCTCGGTGTGTACCGTCACGGGTTCATCGCCTCCCCCGCTGACCTCCTGCTCAACTTCTGGCAGTGAAGGGTTAGGGTTAGGTTTTGGTAGGAAAGGAGGCGGCAGGCGGATTATGTAGCTAACCAAAATTGACAAGTACGCAAAGACGCCAACAATCAAGTTCGCAAAGACGCCAACAATCCTCTCGCCCGCCGTTGGGGAGCGGCTGCAGCCCGGTACCCGCCCGTCTGATGAATCGTTGGGGTCATACAGAGCTTGTCGGTGGAAGAGGGATGGAGTGAGGGGGAGAGGAGGAGTGCTGCTGGGGGTGTGCGCGACGGCGAGGTTGAGAGCGAAACCACAGACGCGTCGACGACGACGACGCACTTTTTCGCTGCTTGTTGGTCGCCCGCCCTCTGAAACCACGTTTCTGACACCAAATGCACACCCACCTGGCAGTCCGCTCCGTGTGGGCGCCGCTGGCGTGGCGTGGGGGTAGGGGGGGGTTGCGCGCGGGCAGAGGAGCCAGTGTTAAAACGTGTCCGGCACAACGTGACGAAAACGTGTCGAAAACGTGACAAAACGGGACGAAACGGGACGAAACGGGACAAAACATCAACGCAGCGATAGAACAGGACAAAACTCACTCTTCACTGCTGCGTTTTTTGTGGCAACTCGTCTCTGGGTTTTCCTTCCCCGCACTCAACACGCCATGCTGCCCTTGCTATTCGTCTCCCTCGTGCTGGCGCAGGTGAGCTGGGGCGGGCGTGGTTTTCTGCGTCGAAAGGGGGGGGGGGGAGGGCGAGAGCGAGATGAATTTCGTTTTGCGCGCGCGCGCGCCCCGGGGTTCACCGGCACGCCGCCCGTCCCCGGCCCCACACACGCGACACGAGCTGCAGGCAGCGGTTTGTGGGGCTGCCTTCATGCGGAGGTGGCTGCGCGCCGCGTGGGGCGCGGCGGCGAGTGTCTTTGTTTTTGGCGCTGTTGTGGTGAGGCGACTTCTGCTGCGCGAGCGCGTGGGCGCCGCCAGACGCCACCCACTGGGGCGGGGAGGTGGGGGAGGCGGCGGAGGAGGGGACGTCGGCGCCGCCCTGTGGAGAGAAGAGGGGAGGGACACAGGGGGGAGGGGGCGGGTGTGTGGGTGCGACGTCGGCCGCACACCACAACTCCCACCCTTCTCTCTCACCAACCCTCAAACCATCCTCACCTCCATCTCGCACGGCGCCTCGACATCGGGGGCGGGCGCGGCCTGAGTGAACGGCACCGCCTCACTCACGCCCGCCCGCCGCCGTGGCACGATGTTGCCTGCGCCTCCGGCCGTCGCAGCAGGCTCGACGACGGCATCGTCATCCGCGAACGCGGTGTCGCGCTCCCGCTTGCGTGTGGGTGCGGCCGGCGCGGTGCGGCGGCCGCGCAGCGGCATGGATGTGAGAGCAGAGAAGAGGGGCGGAAACTAGGGGTGGGCGGGGGGCGCCATTGAGGGTGCGTGTGTGTGTGGAGTGGAGTGGGTGCGCGTGGGGGTGGGAGAGGAGGGGGCGCGCGGGGGGCTCTCTCTCCGTCGCGCCGAGTGAGAGAGAGCCGTCGAGCGCGAGAGAGCGCGGCAGGCGGTGCTGCGAGAGGAGGCACACCTCGACGCCTCTTTTTGTTTGCTCCTCACTTTCTCCTCCTTTCCCCGGTTTCGGAAGGGCCCAGCCTTGGCGCCAAGCCAGCAGGGGGGGAGGAGGGGGCAGCCCCCCCTGCCCAGCGCGCCGTCGACCGCGGCGGCGGCGACCGCTGCGGCACGGGCGGTGTCGTCGGCTTTTGTGGTCGGACGTCACCAGGGCTGCTGCCAGGATTTTGGGCGGGGCCTGGTGTCGGCCACCAGCGACACACACGTGTGTGCAGCAGCAGGGGGGGGCTGCAGGCAAGAGCACTTTGCGCGCAGCGCGTCTTTCGAAAACACTTAGTTACAGTTACAGTTCGTTACAGTTCTTACAGTTCGTTTTCAAACAAAACACCTTTTGGCGTCCTTTTCCCGCCCTCCACCCCCCAAATCATCCTGCCATGAAGCTGTCAGGTACGAACAAAGGGCTGGGCAGGGTCAACGAGAGTCGACGTGAGCGGGGAGGCTGCGGCTTTGCCCGCCAAAGGGGAAGCCGCCCACGCGACGATGTGGGGCCGGCTCGGCGCCCGACAACACACCCCTTTCCCGTACCTTCACCCTCACAGCGTGCATGTTGATTGCCCTGATGGCGGCGACTGCGTCTGCGCAGACGGTGAGTCTGAAAATGGTGGGGGTTTGGCTTCCAAAGCGGAGCGCGCGTGAGGAGCGCGCGCGGAGCGCGAAACTCTGCGACACGCAGTGCGCGGCGTGCAGTCTTGGATTGCATAAAATGCGTTTTGCTACGTCGGTGGGATGTTGCCGCACGCCGCGCCAGCGGCTGAGAGTTTGCACGCAGTATCGCAAGATGGAGGGGAAACTGCCACCCTGGGGCGCAACAAAGGAAGCTGCCTTTTTTGCGTGTGTTCAAAAACCACGCCCCCCCTTCCCTCTCTCTGCAGGCCGCCACGCTGGACGCAACCATCGCCAACAAGACGGCCGACGTGCTGGCTGCGGTCAACGCTGCAGAGAAAGCGGTGGTGTTCGCGTCGTTGAGCGCCAAGCCTGACATCACTGTCGTGGCGGCGACGCTGGCGGCGTCCAACAATTTAGCCTCCGGCTCCGCCTTGACGGTGGTTCAACCGTCACCCGCCACGCCGACCGTGCCATCAGGCACCCTGCAGTGCCTGGTGAACGCGGACGGCGTGGTGGTTGGGCTGGTGGGCAGCAACGGTAAGGGGAACGAGGGGTGGAGAGGGGGCAGTGTGTGTTTTGTTTCTTTTCAACCCCGACCCTCCACTCCCACCCCAAACCCCTCCCACCCACAGGCAACTACGCGTGCTCCACCACTGCCGACACGTCCGTGCCCATTCCCATTGGCGACGGCTACATCAGCGGCTTGAAAGTGGCGGTCGCCAAGGTCGGGCCGCCGTATGTCGGCAAGCTTGTCGTCAGTGTCACGCCTCGCGGCGGCGGCTGGCCCGCCACCTACACGTGCGGTTCGGGGGGCGGCTTGCCTGTGACTCTGTTGTCGCCCTTGCAAGCGTTGTTGCTCTATGACTCGCGGGTTGGGTGCGTGGGCGCGCCGGCGTCTGGCGGTGGCCGCCGCCGCCTGGCGTCATCTGCCACCGCGTTGAACGTGTCCAGCCTGCTGTTGGAGGTGGCCTTGCGTCCAGTGGCGGCTGACGCTCCTGTACCGACTCTTCTGCTGAACGGCGTGCCAGTGGCCGGGGAGGTGCCGACGCCGACGCCGTCCTCGCCCACCGTCACACCAAGCACAGCCAGCCGCGCCATCAACTCGGCAGCAGCACTGATCATCACAGGCTCTGGATTTGACGCCGCGGCAGCTGGCAACGCGGTCACACTCAGCCTTGATGCAGTCGGCAATGTGACGTCGGCGACGTCCAACCGACTCGACGTCACGCTGACGACGGCTCCCACGAGCGTTGGCTCGCTGACCGCCATCGTGACATCGTTTGGTGTGTCCAGCGGGCCGGCTGTGCAGGTAGCGACCGTCGTGGCCCCACCAACCGTCGTTGTCAACACGTCCAGCCGTGCCCTAGACGCGCCGACACTCGTCATCGCCGGCACCGGTTTCGACGCGTCGACGCCGTCGGCCAACGTGGTGGCCTTGAGCAGCGGCAACGGCACGGTGACGGGCGCGACGCCTACTTCTCTGACCGTCGCGTTTTCCTCGCCGCCGAGCCTTGGCAATCTCACGGCTGTGGTGACGTCGTTCGGCGGGGCCAGCGGCGCGGCTGTGCAGGTGGCCACCGTGGTGGCCGCACCGACCGTCGTTGTCAACACGTCCAGCCGTGCCCAAGACGCGCCGACACTCGTCATCGCCGGCACCGGTTTCGACGCGTCGACGCCGTCGGCCAACGTGGTGGCCTTGAGCAGCGGCAACGGCACGGTGACGGGCGCGACGCCTACTTCTCTGACCGTCGCGTTTTCCTCGCCGCCGAGCCTCGGCAATCTCACGGCTGTGGTGACGTCGTTCGGCGGGGCCAGCGTCGCCCCTGTGCAGGTGGCCACCGTGGTGGCCGCACCGACCGTCGTTGTCAACACGTCCAACCTGGCCCAAGACGCGCCGACACTCGTCATCGCCGGCACCGGTTTCGACGCGTCGACGCCGTCGGCCAACGTGGTGGCCTTGAGCGGCGGCAACGGCACGGTGACCGGCGCGACGCCTACTTCTCTGACCGTCGCGTTTTCCTCGCCGCCGAGCCTTGGCGATCTCACGGCTGTGGTGACGTCGTTCGGCGGGGCCAGCGGCGCGGCTGTGCAGGTGGCCACCGTCGTGGCCCCACCGACCGTCGTTGTCAACACGTCCAGCCGTGCCCTAGACGCGCCGACACTCGTCATCGCCGGCACCGGTTTCGACGCGTCGACGCCGTCGGCCAACGTGGTGGCCTTGAGCAGCGGCAACGGCACGGTGACCGGCGCGACGCCTACTTCTCTGACCGTCGCGTTTTCCTCGCCGCCGAGCCTCGGCAATCTCACGGCTGTGGTGACGTCGTTTGGCGGGGCCAGCGGCGCGGCTGTGCAGGTGGCCACCGTGGTGGCCGCACCGACCGTCGTTGTCAACACGTCCAACCTGGCCCAAGACGCGCCGACACTCGTCATCGCCGGCACCGGTTTCGACGCGTCGACGCCGTCGGCCAACGTGGTGGCCTTGAGCAGCGGCAACGGCACGGTGACGGGCGCGACGCCTACTTCTCTGACCGTCGCGTTTTCCTCGCCGCCGAGCCTCGGCGATCTCACGGCTGTCGTGACGTCGTTCGGCGGGGCCAGCGACGCGGCTGTGCAGGTGGCCATCGTCGTGGCCGCACCGACCGTCGTTGTCAACACGTCCAGCCTGGCCCAAGACGCGCCGACACTGGTCATCGCCGGCACCGGTTTCGACGCGTCGACGCCGTCGGCCAACGTGGTGGCTTTGAGCAGCGGCAACGGCACGGTGACGGGCGCGACGCCTACTTCTCTGACCGTCGCGTTTTCCTCGCCGCCGGGCCTCGGCAATCTCACGGCTGTGGTGACGTCGTTTGGCGGGGCCAGCGACGCGGCTGTGCAGGTGGCCACCGTGGTGGCCGCACCGACCGTCGTTGTCAACACGTCCAACCTGGCCCAAGACGCGCCGACACTCGTCATCGCCGGCACCGGTTTCGACGCGTCGACGCCGTCGGCCAACGTGGTGGCCTTGAGCAGCGGCAACGGCACGGTGACGGGCGCGACGCCTACTTCTCTGACCGTCGCGTTTTCCTCGCCGCCGAGCCTTGGCGATCTCACGGCTGTTGTGACGTCGTTTGGCGGGGCCAGCGGCACGGCTGTGCAGGTGGCCACCGTCGTGGCCCCACCCCCGAAGCTGGCTGCTGTGATTTATGGCGGCGGCATCTACACGAGTTCCAACTTTGGCGGGACGTGGACTCCGTCGACCTCTGGTCTGCCTGCGTCGGGTCTCTGGTATTCGATCACGTCGTCGTCGGACGGCACGAAGCTGGCTGCTGTGATTTATGGCGGCGGCATCTACACGAGTTCCAACTCTGGCGGGACGTGGACTCCGGCGACCTCTGGTCTACCTGCGTCGGGTCTCTGGTATTCGATCACGTCGTCGTCGGACGGCACGAAGCTGGCTGCTGTGGTTTATGGCGGCGGCATCTACACGAGTTCCAACTCTGGCGGGACGTGGACTCAGTCGACCGCTGGTAACGCCTTGTGGCGTTCGATCACGTCGTCGCCGGACGGCACGAAGCTGGCTGCTGTGGTTATACGCGGCGGCATCTACACGAGTTCCAACTCTGGCGGGACGTGGACTCCGGCGACCTCTGGTCTGCCTGCGTCGGGTCTCTGGTATTCGATCACGTCGTCGTCGGACGGCACCAAGCTGGCTGCTGTGGTTATATACGGCGGCATCTACACGAGTTCCAACTCTGGCGGGACGTGGACTCGGTCGACCTCTGGTCTACCTGCGTCGGCCAGCTGGGAATCCATCACGTCGTCGGCGGACGGCACGAAGCTGGCTGCTGTGGTTGCTGGCGGCGGCATCTACACGAGTTCCAACTCTGGCGGGACGTGGACTCCGGCGACCTCTGGTCTACCTGCGTCGGCTTACTGGGTATCGATCACGTCGTCGTCGGACGGCACGAAGCTGGCTGCTGTGGTTTTAGGCGGCGGCATCTACACGAGTTCCAACTCTGGCGGGACGTGGACTCAGTCGACCTCTGGTCTGCCGAGTGACAAGCTCGATTGGATTTCGATCACGTTGTCAGCGTGACACGAGTTCCAACTCTGGCGGGACGTGGACTCCGGCGACCTCTGGTCTACCTGCGTCGGCTTACTGGGGATCGATCACGTCGTCGTCGGACGGCACGAAGCTGGCTGCTGTGATTTTTGGCGGCGGCATCTACACGAGTTCCGACTCTGGCGGGACGTGGACTCCGTATGTGCTGGCGTACAAGTCGTCTGTGTGAGGCAACATGACCGCGGCGGGCACCGTTAACGAGTACTTGTTTGCCGCCATGTCGGGCGTGAGGTACACGTTCAGCATGAACAACACCTGCTAAACAACACGACACCCAATTGTGCATAGATCATGTCGACCTCCCTGTGGCTCACGAAACCGCACACATGCCACTGTGGCACCCCCCCTCTCCCCCTTTTTTCGACCCCTTTTTTTCAAACACCATTTCATGTGTTTTACGTGGCACCCACGACCCGCCCGGCTGGTGCAACAACGCCGGCCAACATCGGCGCGCGTTGTGGTCGTCCTGCTGGATGACAAAATCGCGCGACTGGATCGGGGGAACAACCACCCCCCTCCCGCCGTCGTCCTCCCTCCCCCCCCCCCCCCCCGCCCCCTTCCGTCCAGCCTTTGCTGGAATGAAGGGGGCGGGGGGGGGAGGGGTGGGTGATGGCGACGTACGGCATTTCCCCCCTCCGACCTTTTCTTTCGTTTTAGACCGCACCCTCCCCTCCACCCGCCCGCCCCCCTTCCCGCACTTCCCACCCTCCCCCATCCACACGAGGAAAGAGAGTTCTGAACTCTTGTTGCCTTGTTTTTTTTCTTCAAGTTTCATCAGTGCCTGGTGCACCAGCCCTGAAATCACTCGACTCTAGCGCGCCACTGTGGCCACCAAGCGGTGTCTGTGTTTCGAGCGGCCTTTTTTTATCAATTTTGTGTAACGCATGCCCGGCTGCTTTGTGTGGCCGCCAACTGTGCCAACATGAGGGTGCGCCCCCGCGTGGTGGGGCAGGTTTTGTGGCGGGCGTCATTCCACAGGTGATGGGCGTGTGTTTTCCTATTTCCTTTGTCACGCCCGGGACGTGGCTCTGGGGTTGAGCGGGTCGGCCGCAGAGGCCGCAGAGAGGGACCACCATCAAAACAACAGGATTTTGTTGGTGCAAAGAACGTGGTACGGACGCGACGTCTCTCTCTACGGCTCTGCACCCCCACACTCCACCCACTTCCCCCCCCCCCCCCTCCTGCGCACCCGCGCGCGGCCCTCATCCCACTCTTCCACTGGTCTCGAGTGATACGCACGACTTTGTACCGCCCGCCCTGGCGCGCACACTGGTGGGTGGCGTTGGTTTGGGGCGGGGCGGGGCAGCAGACGCGCGTGCGTGTGTCTCGCAAGATGGCGACGAATCAGACTGCATCCAACGCGCGGCGCCCCAATCGCGGCTCGCTCGCACGCGCGGCGTGCGTCCTTGCGCGCCCGCTTAGGGTTAGGGTTAGGGTTAGGGTTAGGGTTAGGCTGGGGTGGGGCTGGAGTGGGTGCGCGTGGGGGTGGGAGAGGAGGGGGCGCGCGGGGGGCTCTCTCTCCGTCGCGCCGAGCGAGAGAGAGCCGTCGAGCACGAGAGAGCGCGGCAGGCGGTGCTGCTCGGCGTCGTGGTGCACCTGGGCAGCATGCTGGGGGGGCATTATGTCGCGTACGTGCGGCGGGATGTCGACGCCAAGAAGAAGAAGAAGAAAAATGACGAGGACGAGGGTGGCGACGACTCGCCATCCACCACCACCACCACCCAATGTTACCGGGCGTCCGACTCGCACGTGGCCGCGGTGGGCGAGGCCGAGGTGCTGGCGTGTGAGGCGTACATTCTGTTGTATGGGCGGGTGGAGGAGGAGGTGGAGAGAGGGTGAGAGAGAGAGGAGGGGGTTCAGTTTTTCGTTTTGCACGGGGGCCTCTGTTATTGCACAGTGGGGAAAAGGTCGATGGCGGGGTCTGTTGTTGTTGGGGGGTGTTAGCGGAAGAAGAGGGTTTGGCGAGAAGATCGTGCTCAGCCTCAACGCGGTCGGCGCCGTGTTCTCTGCGACCGCGACACAACTCACTGTCACACTCTCGACGGCGCCGACGAGCACGGGCGCTCTCACCGCCGTGGTTACGTAGTCCGGTACCTCCTCTGGTGCGGCAGTGCAGGTGGCCACCATCGTTGCCGCGCCGACTGTGACTCAAAACACTGCCAACATTTTACTCAGTGCTGTGCTGAATCGTGGCACGGCCGGCAGTGCGTCCTCAGCGACGGCGACGCAGTTGACAGTTACTTTTACGACGGCTCCGACGAGCGCTGGCGCGATGACCGCCGTGGACACGTCTTTCGGCGGCGCCAGCGGCTCGACAGTGCAGGTTGCAACGGTAGCGACCCAGTTCAATCAACCGGGCCTTTTAACCATTGAGAATGGTGACGCATTCGTGCCAAATTTCGGTGGGAGCTCTGTTTCAATTTGTCAGGTCAGCGGGACGCCGCCGACGCTCAGTGGGTGCTCCTACTCGGGCAGCGGCTTTTTGCAGCCTGTTGCAATCACTTTGGACGGCTTGGGACATGCGTACATCGTTAATTTCGGCACTCCTGACATCTCGGTGTGTACCGTCACGGGTTCATCGCCTCCCCCGCTGACCTCCTGCTCAACTTCTGGCAGTGAAGGGTTAGGGTTAGGTTTTGGTAGGAAAGGAGGCGGCAGGCGGATTATGTAGCTAACCAAAATTGACAAGTACGCAAAGACGCCAACAATCAAGTTCGCAAAGACGCCAACAATCCTCTCGCCCGCCGTTGGGGAGCGGCTGCAGCCCGGTACCCGCCCGTCTGATGAATCGTTGGGGTCATACAGAGCTTGTCGGTGGAAGAGGGATGGAGTGAGGGGGAGAGGAGGAGTGCTGCTGGGGGTGTGCGCGACGGCGAGGTTGAGAGCGAAACCACAGACGCGTCGACGACGACGACGCACTTTTTCGCTGCTTGTTGGTCGCCCGCCCTCTGAAACCACGTTTCTGACACCAAATGCACACCCACCTGGCAGTCCGCTCCGTGTGGGCGCCGCTGGCGTGGCGTGGGGGTAGGGGGGGGTTGCGCGCGGGCAGAGGAGCCAGTGTTAAAACGTGTCCGGCACAACGTGACGAAAACGTGTCGAAAACGTGACAAAACGGGACGAAACGGGACGAAACGGGACAAAACATCAACGCAGCGATAGAACAGGACAAAACTCACTCTTCACTGCTGCGTTTTTTGTGGCAACTCGTCTCTGGGTTTTCCTTCCCCGCACTCAACACGCCATGCTGCCCTTGCTATTCGTCTCCCTCGTGCTGGCGCAGGTGAGCTGGGGCGGGCGTGGTTTTCTGCGTCGAAAGGGGGGGGGGGGAGGGCGAGAGCGAGATGAATTTCGTTTTGCGCGCGCGCGCGCCCCGGGGTTCACCGGCACGCCGCCCGTCCCCGGCCCCACACACGCGACACGAGCTGCAGGCAGCGGTTTGTGGGGCTGCCTTCATGCGGAGGTGGCTGCGCGCCGCGTGGGGCGCGGCGGCGAGTGTCTTTGTTTTTGGCGCTGTTGTGGTGAGGCGACTTCTGCTGCGCGAGCGCGTGGGCGCCGCCAGACGCCACCCACTGGGGCGGGGAGGTGGGGGAGGCGGCGGAGGAGGGGACGTCGGCGCCGCCCTGTGGAGAGAAGAGGGGAGGGACACAGGGGGGAGGGGGCGGGTGTGTGGGTGCGACGTCGGCCGCACACCACAACTCCCACCCTTCTCTCTCACCAACCCTCAAACCATCCTCACCTCCATCTCGCACGGCGCCTCGACATCGGGGGCGGGCGCGGCCTGAGTGAACGGCACCGCCTCACTCACGCCCGCCCGCCGCCGTGGCACGATGTTGCCTGCGCCTCCGGCCGTCGCAGCAGGCTCGACGACGGCATCGTCATCCGCGAACGCGGTGTCGCGCTCCCGCTTGCGTGTGGGTGCGGCCGGCGCGGTGCGGCGGCCGCGCAGCGGCATGGATGTGAGAGCAGAGAAGAGGGGCGGAAACTAGGGGTGGGCGGGGGGCGCCATTGAGGGTGCGTGTGTGTGTGGAGTGGAGTGGGTGCGCGTGGGGGTGGGAGAGGAGGGGGCGCGCGGGGGGCTCTCTCTCCGTCGCGCCGAGTGAGAGAGAGCCGTCGAGCGCGAGAGAGCGCGGCAGGCGGTGCTGCGAGAGGAGGCACACCTCGACGCCTCTTTTTGTTTGCTCCTCACTTTCTCCTCCTTTCCCCGGTTTCGGAAGGGCCCAGCCTTGGCGCCAAGCCAGCAGGGGGGGAGGAGGGGGCAGCCCCCCCTGCCCAGCGCGCCGTCGACCGCGGCGGCGGCGACCGCTGCGGCACGGGCGGTGTCGTCGGCTTTTGTGGTCGGACGTCACCAGGGCTGCTGCCAGGATTTTGGGCGGGGCCTGGTGTCGGCCACCAGCGACACACACGTGTGTGCAGCAGCAGGGGGGGGCTGCAGGCAAGAGCACTTTGCGCGCAGCGCGTCTTTCGAAAACACTTAGTTACAGTTACAGTTCGTTACAGTTCTTACAGTTCGTTTTCAAACAAAACACCTTTTGGCGTCCTTTTCCCGCCCTCCACCCCCCAAATCATCCTGCCATGAAGCTGTCAGGTACGAACAAAGGGCTGGGCAGGGTCAACGAGAGTCGACGTGAGCGGGGAGGCTGCGGCTTTGCCCGCCAAAGGGGAAGCCGCCCATGCGACGATGTGGGGCCGGCTCGGCGCCCGACAACACACCCCTTTCCCGTACCTTCACCCTCACAGCGTGCATGTTGATTGCCCTGATGGCGGCGACTGCGTCTGCGCAGACGGTGAGTCTGAAAATGGTGGGGGTTTGGCTTCCAAAGCGGAGCGCGCGTGAGGAGCGCGCGCGGAGCGCGAAACTCTGCGACACGCAGTGCGCGGCGTGCAGTCTTGGATTGCATAAAATGCGTTTTGCTACGTCGGTGGGATGTTGCCGCACGCCGCGCCAGCGGCTGAGAGTTTGCACGCAGTATCGCAAGATGGAGGGGAAACTGCCACCCTGGGGCGCAACAAAGGAAGCTGCCTTTTTTGCGTGTGTTCAAAAACCACGCCCCCCCTTCCCTCTCTCTGCAGGCCGCCACGCTGGACGCAACCATCGCCAACAAGACGGCCGACGTGCTGGCTGCGGTCAACGCTGCAGAGAAAGCGGTGGTGTTCGCGTCGTTGAGCGCCAAGCCTGACATCACTGTCGTGGCGGCGACGCTGGCGGCGTCCAACAATTTAGCCTCCGGCTCCGCCTTGACGGTGGTTCAACCGTCACCCGCCACGCCGACCGTGCCATCAGGCACCCTGCAGTGCCTGGTGAACGCGGACGGCGTGGTGGTTGGGCTGGTGGGCAGCAACGGTAAGGGGAACGAGGGGTGGAGAGGGGGCAGTGTGTGTTTTGTTTCTTTTCAACCCCGACCCTCCACTCCCACCCCAAACCCCTCCCACCCACAGGCAACTACGCGTGCTCCACCACTGCCGACACGTCCGTGCCCATTCCCATTGGCGACGGCTACATCAGCGGCTTGAAAGTGGCGGTCGCCAAGGTCGGGCCGCCGTATGTCGGCAAGCTTGTCGTCAGTGTCACGCCTCGCGGCGGCGGCTGGCCCGCCACCTACACGTGCGGTTCGGGGGGCGGCTTGCCTGTGACTCTGTTGTCGCCCTTGCAAGCGTTGTTGCTCTATGACTCGCGGGTTGGGTGCGTGGGCGCGCCGGCGTCTGGCGGTGGCCGCCGCCGCCTGGCGTCATCTGCCACCGCGTTGAACGTGTCCAGCCTGCTGTTGGAGGTGGCCTTGCGTCCAGTGGCGGCTGACGCTCCTGTACCGACTCTTCTGCTGAACGGCGTGCCAGTGGCCGGGGAGGTGCCGACGCCGACGCCGTCCTCGCCCACCGTCACACCAAGCACAGCCAGCCGCGCCATCAACTCGGCAGCAGCACTGATCATCACAGGCTCTGGATTTGACGCCGCGGCAGCTGGCAACGCGGTCACACTCAGCCTTGATGCAGTCGGCAATGTGACGTCGGCGACGTCCAACCGACTCGACGTCACGCTGACGACGGCTCCCACGAGCGTTGGCTCGCTGACCGCCATCGTGACATCGTTTGGTGTGTCCAGCGGGCCGGCTGTGCAGGTAGCGACCGTCGTGGCCCCACCAACCGTCGTTGTCAACACGTCCAGCCGTGCCCTAGACGCGCCGACACTCGTCATCGCCGGCACCGGTTTCGACGCGTCGACGCCGTCGGCCAACGTGGTGGCCTTGAGCAGCGGCAACGGCACGGTGACGGGCGCGACGCCTACTTCTCTGACCGTCGCGTTTTCCTCGCCGCCGAGCCTTGGCAATCTCACGGCTGTGGTGACGTCGTTCGGCGGGGCCAGCGGCGCGGCTGTGCAGGTGGCCACCGTGGTGGCCGCACCGACCGTCGTTGTCAACACGTCCAGCCGTGCCCAAGACGCGCCGACACTCGTCATCGCCGGCACCGGTTTCGACGCGTCGACGCCGTCGGCCAACGTGGTGGCCTTGAGCAGCGGCAACGGCACGGTGACGGGCGCGACGCCTACTTCTCTGACCGTCGCGTTTTCCTCGCCGCCGAGCCTCGGCAATCTCACGGCTGTGGTGACGTCGTTCGGCGGGGCCAGCGTCGCCCCTGTGCAGGTGGCCACCGTGGTGGCCGCACCGACCGTCGTTGTCAACACGTCCAGCCGTGCCCAAGACGCGCCGACACTCGTCATCGCCGGCACCGGTTTCGACGCGTCGACGCCGTCGGCCAACGTGGTGGCCTTGAGCGGCGGCAACGGCACGGTGACCGGCGCGACGCCTACTTCTCTGACCGTCGCGTTTTCCTCGCCGCCGAGCCTTGGCGATCTCACGGCTGTGGTGACGTCGTTCGGCGGGGCCAGCGGCGCGGCTGTGCAGGTGGCCACCGTCGTGGCCCCACCGACCGTCGTTGTCAACACGTCCAGCCGTGCCCTAGACGCGCCGACACTCGTCATCGCCGGCACCGGTTTCGACGCGTCGACGCCGTCGGCCAACGTGGTGGCCTTGAGCAGCGGCAACGGCACGGTGACGGGCGCGACGCCTACTTCTCTGACCGTCGCGTTTTCCTCGCCGCCGAGCCTCGGCAATCTCACGGCTGTGGTGACGTCGTTTGGCGGGGCCAGCGGCGCGGCTGTGCAGGTGGCCACCGTGGTGGCCGCACCGACCGTCGTTGTCAACACGTCCAACCTGGCCCAAGACGCGCCGACACTCGTCATCGCCGGCACCGGTTTCGACGCGTCGACGCCGTCGGCCAACGTGGTGGCCTTGAGCAGCGGCAACGGCACGGTGACGGGCGCGACGCCTACTTCTCTGACCGTCGCGTTTTCCTCGCCGCCGAGCCTTGGCGATCTCACGGCTGTCGTGACGTCGTTCGGCGGGGCCAGCGACGCGGCTGTGCAGGTGGCCATCGTCGTGGCCGCACCGACCGTCGTTGTCAACACGTCCAGCCTGGCCCAAGACGCGCCGACACTGGTCATCGCCGGCACCGGTTTCGACGCGTCGACGCCGTCGGCCAACGTGGTGGCTTTGAGCAGCGGCAACGGCACGGTGACGGGCGCGACGCCTACTTCTCTGACCGTCGCGTTTTCCTCGCCGCCGGGCCTCGGCAATCTCACGGCTGTGGTGACGTCGTTTGGCGGGGCCAGCGGCGCGGCTGTGCAGGTGGCCACCGTGGTGGCCGCACCGACCGTCGTTGTCAACACGTCCAACCTGGCCCAAGACGCGCCGACACTCGTCATCGCCGGCACCGGTTTCGACGCGTCGACGCCGTCGGCCAACGTGGTGGCCTTGAGCAGCGGCAACGGCACGGTGACGGGCGCGACGCCTACTTCTCTGACCGTCGCGTTTTCCTCGCCGCCGAGCCTTGGCGATCTCACGGCTGTCGTGACGTCGTTCGGCGGGGCCAGCGACGCGGCTGTGCAGGTAGCGACCGTCGTGGCCCCACCAACCGTCGTTGTCAACACGTCCAGCCGTGCCCTAGACGCGCCGACACTCGTCATCGCCGGCACCGGTTTCGACGCGTCGACGCCGTCGGCCAACGTGGTGGCCTTGAGCAGCGGCAACGGCACGGTGACGGGCGCGACGCCTACTTCTCTGACCGTCGCGTTTTCCTCGCCGCCGAGCCTTGGCGATCTCACGGCTGTGGTGACGTCGTTCGGCGGGGCCAGCGGCGCGGCTGTGCAGGTGGCCACCGTGGTGGCCGCACCGACCGTCGTTGTCAACACGTCCAGCCGTGCCCAAGACGCGCCGACACTCGTCATCGCCGGCACCGGTTTCGACGCGTCGACGCCGTCGGCCAACGTGGTGGCCTTGAGCAGCGGCAACGGCACGGTGACGGGCGCGACGCCTACTTCTCTGACCGTCGCGTTTTCCTCGCCGCCGAGCCTCGGCAATCTCACGGCTGTGGTGACGTCGTTCGGCGGGGCCAGCGGCGCGGCTGTGCAGGTGGCCACCGTGGTGGCCGCACCGACCGTCGTTGTCAACACGTCCAGCCGTGCCCTAGACGCGCCGACACTGGTCATCGCCGGCACCGGTTTCGACGCGTCGACGCCGTCGGCCAACGTGGTGGCCTTGAGCAGCGGCAACGGCACGGTGACGGGCGCGACGCCTACTTCTCTGACCGTCGCGTTTTCCTCGCCGCCGAGCCTTGGCGATCTCACGGCTGTGGTGACGTCGTTCGGCGGGGCCAGCGGCGCGGCTGTGCAGGTGGCCACCGTCGTGGCCGCACCGACCGTCGTTGTCAACACGTCCAGCCGTGCCCAAGACGCGCCGACACTCGTCATCGCCGGCACCGGTTTCGACGCGTCGACGCCGTCGGCCAACGTGGTGGCCTTGAGCAGCGGCAACGGCACGGTGACCGGCGCGACGCCTACTTCTCTGACCGTCGCGTTTTCCTCGCCGCCGAGCCTTGGCGATCTCACGGCTGTGGTGACGTCGTTCGGCGGGGCCAGCTGCGCGGCTGTGCAGGTGGCCACCGTCGTGGCCGCACCGACCGTCGTTGTCAACACGTCCAGCCGTGCCCTAGACGCGCCGACACTCGTCATCGCCGGCACCGGTTTCGACGCGTCGACGCCGTCGGCCAACGTGGTGGCCTTGAGCAGCGGCAACGGCACGGTGACGGGCGCGACGCCTACTTCTCTGACCGTCGCGTTTTCCTTGCCGCCGAGCCTCGGCAATCTCACGGCTGTGGTGACGTCGTTTGGCGGGGCCAGCGGCGCGGCTGTGCAGGTGGCCACCGTGGTGGCTGCACCGACCGTCGTTGTCAACACGTCCAACCTGGCCCAAGACGCGCCGACACTCGTCATCGCCGGCACCGGTTTCGACGCGTCGACGCCGTCGGCCAACGTGGTGGCCTTGAGCAGCGGCAACGGCACGGTGACGGGCGCGACGCCTACTTCTCTGACCGTCGCGTTTTCCTCGCCGCCGAGCCTTGGCGATCTCACGGCTGTCGTGACGTCGTTCGGCGGGGCCAGCGACGCGGCTGTGCAGGTGGCCATCGTCGTGGCCGCACCGACCGTCGTTGTCAACACGTCCAGCCTGGCCCAAGACGCGCCGACACTGGTCATCGCCGGCACCGGTTTCGACGCGTCGACGCCGTCGGCCAACGTGGTGGCTTTGAGCAGCGGCAACGGCACGGTGACGGGCGCGACGCCTACTTCTCTGACCGTCGCGTTTTCCTCGCCGCCGAGCCTCGGCAATCTCACGGCTGTGGTGACGTCGTTTGGCGGGGCCAGCGGCGCGGCTGTGCAGGTGGCCACCGTGGTGGCCGCACCGACCGTCGTTGTCAACACGTCCAACCTGGCCCAAGACGCGCCGACACTCGTCATCGCCGGCACCGGTTTCGACGCGTCGACGCCGTCGGCCAACGTGGTGGCCTTGAGCAGCGGCAACGGCACGGTGACGGGCGCGACGCCTACTTCTCTGACCGTCGCGTTTTCCTCGCCGCCGAGCCTTGGCGATCTCACGGCTGTCGTGACGTCGTTCGGCGGGGCCAGCGACGCGGCTGTGCAGGTGGCCATCGTCGTGGCCGCACCGACCGTCGTTGTCAACACGTCCAGCCTGGCCCAAGACGCGCCGACACTGGTCATCGCCGGCACCGGTTTCGACGCGTCGACGCCGTCGGCCAACGTGGTGGCTTTGAGCAGCGGCAACGGCACGGTGACGGGCGCGACGCCTACTTCTCTGACCGTCGCGTTTTCCTCGCCGCCGAGCCTTGGCGATCTCACGGCTGTTGTGACGTCGTTTGGCGGGGCCAGCGGCACGGCTGTGCAGGTGGCCACCGTCGTGGCCCCACCCCCGAAGCTGGCTGCTGTGATTTATGGCGGCGGCATCTACACGAGTTCCAACTTTGGCGGGACGTGGACTCCGTCGACCTCTGGTCTGCCTGCGTCGGCCATATGGTTTTCGATCACGTCGTCGTCGGACGGCACGAAGCTGGCTGCTGTGGTTGCTGGCGGCGGCATCTACACGAGTTCCAACTCTGGCGGGACGTGGACTCCGGCGACCTCTGGTCTACCTGCGTCGGCTTACTGGGGATCGATCACGTCGTCGTCGGACGGCACGAAGCTGGCTGCTGTGGTTATATACGGCGGCATCTACACGAGTTCCAACTCTGGCGGGACGTGGACTCGGTCGACCTCTGGTCTACCTGCGTCGGCCAGCTGGGAATCCATCACGTCGTCGGCGGACGGCACGAAGCTGGCTGCTGTGGTTGCTGGCGGCGGCATCTACACGAGTTCCAACTCTGGCGGGACGTGGACTCCGGCGACCTCTGGTCTACCTGCGTCGGCTTACTGGGTATCGATCACGTCGTCGTCGGACGGCACGAAGCTGGCTGCTGTGGTTTTAGGCGGCGGCATCTACACGAGTTCCAACTCTGGCGGGACGTGGACTCAGTCGACCTCTGGTCTGCCGAGTGACAAGCTCGATTGGATTTCGATCACGTCGTCGTCGGACGGCACGAAGCTGGCTGCTGTGGTTTATGGCGGCGGCATCTACACGAGTTCCAACTCTGGCGGGACGTGGACTCTGGCGACCTCTGGTCTGCCTGGGTCGGCCAGCTGGCGTTCGATCACGTCGTCGCCGGACGGCACGAAGCTGGCTGCTGTGATTTTTGGCGGCGGCATCTACACGAGTTCCAACTCTGGCGGGACGTGGACTCAGTCGACCTCTGGTCTGCCGAGTGACAAGCTCGATTGGATTTCGATCACGTTGTCAGCGTGACACGAGTTCCAACTCTGGCGGGACGTGGACTCCGGCGACCTCTGGTCTACCTGCGTCGGCTTACTGGGGATCGATCACGTCGTCGTCGGACGGCACGAAGCTGGCTGCTGTGATTTTTGGCGGCGGCATCTACACGAGTTCCGACTCTGGCGGGACGTGGACTCCGTATGTGCTGGCGTACAAGTCGTCTGTGTGAGGCAACATGACCGCGGCGGGCACCGTTAACGAGTACTTGTTTGCCGCCATGTCGGGCGTGAGGTACACGTTCAGCATGAACAACACCTGCTAAACAACACGACACCCAATTGTGCATAGATCATGTCGACCTCCCTGTGGCTCACGAAACCGCACACATGCCACTGTGGCACCCCCCCTCTCCCCCTTTTTTCGACCCCTTTTTTTCAAACACCATTTCATGTGTTTTACGTGGCACCCACGACCCGCCCGGCTGGTGCAACAACGCCGGCCAACATCGGCGCGCGTTGTGGTCGTCCTGCTGGATGACAAAATCGCGCGACTGGATCGGGGGAACAACCACCCCCCTCCCGCCGTCGTCCTCCCTCCCCCCCCCCCCCCCCGCCCCCTTCCGTCCAGCCTTTGCTGGAATGAAGGGGGCGGGGGGGGGGAGGGGTGGGTGATGGCGACGTACGGCATTTCCCCCCTCCGACCTTTTCTTTCGTTTTAGACCGCACCCTCCCCTCCACCCGCCCGCCCCCCTTCCCGCACTTCCCACCCTCCCCCATCCACACGAGGAAAGAGAGTTCTGAACTCTTGTTGCCTTGTTTTTTTTCTTCAAGTTTCATCAGTGCCTGGTGCACCAGCCCTGAAATCACTCGACTCTAGCGCGCCACTGTGGCCACCAAGCGGTGTCTGTGTTTCGAGCGGCCTTTTTTTATCAATTTTGTGTAACGCATGCCCGGCTGCTTTGTGTGGCCGCCAACTGTGCCAACATGAGGGTGCGCCCCCGCGTGGTGGGGCAGGTTTTGTGGCGGGCGTCATTCCACAGGTGATGGGCGTGTGTTTTCCTATTTCCTTTGTCACGCCCGGGACGTGGCTCTGGGGTTGAGCGGGTCGGCCGCAGAGGCCGCAGAGAGGGACCACCATCAAAACAACAGGATTTTGTTGGTGCAAAGAACGTGGTACGGACGCGACGTCTCTCTCTACGGCTCTGCACCCCCACACTCCACCCACTTCCCCCCCCCCCCCCTCCTGCGCACCCGCGCGCGGCCCTCATCCCACTCTTCCACTGGTCTCGAGTGATACGCACGACTTTGTACCGCCCGCCCTGGCGCGCACACTGGTGGGTGGCGTTGGTTTGGGGCGGGGCGGGGCAGCAGACGCGCGTGCGTGTGTCTCGCAAGATGGCGACGAATCAGACTGCATCCAACGCGCGGCGCCCCAATCGCGGCTCGCTCGCACGCGCGGCGTGCGTCCTTGCGCGCCCGCTTAGGGTTAGGGTTAGGGTTAGGGTTAGGGTTAGGGTTAGGCTGGGGTGGGGCTGGAGTGGGTGCGCGTGGGGGTGGGAGAGGAGGGGGCGCGCGGGGGGCTCTCTCTCCGTCGCGCCGAGTGAGAGAGAGCCGTCGAGCACGAGAGAGCGCGGCAGGCGGTGCTGCTCGGCGTCGTGGTGCACCTGGGCAGCATGCTGGGGGGGCATTATGTCGCGTACGTGCGGCGGGATGTCGACGCCAAGAAGAAGAAGAAGAAAAATGACGAGGACGAGGGTGGCGACGACTCGCCATCCACCACCACCACCACCCAATGTTACCGGGCGTCCGACTCGCACGTGGCCGCGGTGGGCGAGGCCGAGGTGCTGGCGTGTGAGGCGTACATTCTGTTGTATGGGCGGGTGGAGGATGAGGTGGAGAGAGGGTGAGAGAGAGAGGAGGGGGTTCAGTTTTTCGTTTTGCACGGGGGCCTCTGTTATTGCACAGTGGGGAAAAGGTCGATGGCGGGGTCTGTTGTTGTTGGGGGGTGTTAGCGGAAGAAGAGGGTTTGGCGAGAAGATCGTGCTCAGCCTCAACGCGGTCGGCGCCGTGTTCTCTGCGACCGCGACACAACTCACTGTCACACTCTCGACGGCGCCGACGAGCACGGGCGCTCTCACCGCCGTGGTTACGTAGTCCGGTACCTCCTCTGGTGCGGCAGTGCAGGTGGCCACCATCGTTGCCGCGCCGACTGTGACTCAAAACACTGCCAACATTTTACTCAGTGCTGTGCTGAATCGTGGCACGGCCGGCAGTGCGTCCTCAGCGACGGCGACGCAGTTGACAGTTACTTTTACGACGGCTCCGACGAGCGCTGGCGCGATGACCGCCGTGGACACGTCTTTCGGCGGCGCCAGCGGCTCGACAGTGCAGGTTGCAACGGTAGCGACCCAGTTCAATCAACCGGGCCTTTTAACCATTGAGAATGGTGACGCATTCGTGCCAAATTTCGGTGGGAGCTCTGTTTCAATTTGTCAGGTCAGCGGGACGCCGCCGACGCTCAGTGGGTGCTCCTACTCGGGCAGCGGCTTTTTGCAGCCTGTTGCAATCACTTTGGACGGCTTGGGACATGCGTACATCGTTAATTTCGGCACTCCTGACATCTCGGTGTGTACCGTCACGGGTTCATCGCCTCCCCCGCTGACCTCCTGCTCAACTTCTGGCAGTGAAGGGTTAGGGTTAGGTTTTGGTAGGAAAGGAGGCGGCAGGCGGATTATGTAACTAACCAAAATTGACAAGTACGCAAAGACGCCAACAATCAAGTTCGCAAAGACGCCAACAATCCTCTCGCCCGCCGTTGGGGAGCGGCTGCAGCCCGGTACCCGCCCGTCTGATGAATCGTTGGGGTCATACAGAGCTTGTCGGTGGAAGAGGGATGGAGTGAGGGGGAGAGGAGGAGTGCTGCTGGGGGTGTGCGCGACGGCGAGGTTGAGAGCGAAACCACAGACGCGTCGACGACGACGACGCACTTTTTCGCTGCTTGTTGGTCGCCCGCCCTCTGAAACCACGTTTCTGACACCAAATGCACACCCACCTGGCAGTCCGCTCCGTGTGGGCGCCGCTGGCGTGGCGTGGGGGTAGGGGGGGGTTGCGCGCGGGCAGAGGAGCCAGTGTTAAAACGTGTCCGGCACAACGTGACGAAAACGTGTCGAAAACGTGACAAAACGGGACGAAACGGGACGAAACGGGACAAAACATCAACGCAGCGATAGAACAGGACAAAACTCACTCTTCACTGCTGCGTTTTTTGTGGCAACTCGTCTCTGGGTTTTCCTTCCCCGCACTCAACACGCCATGCTGCCCTTGCTATTCGTCTCCCTCGTGCTGGCGCAGGTGAGCTGGGGCGGGCGTGGTTTTCTGCGTCGAAAGGGGGGGGGGGAGGGCGAGAGCGAGATGAATTTCGTTTTGCGCGCGCGCGCGCCCCGGGGTTCACCGGCACGCCGCCCGTCCCCGGCCCCACACACGCGACACGAGCTGCAGGCAGCGGTTTGTGGGGCTGCCTTCATGCGGAGGTGGCTGCGCGCCGCGTGGGGCGCGGCGGCGAGTGTCTTTGTTTTTGGCGCTGTTGTGGTGAGGCGACTTCTGCTGCGCGAGCGCGTGGGCGCCGCCAGACGCCACCCACTGGGGCGGGGAGGTGGGGGAGGCGGCGGAGGAGGGGACGTCGGCGCCGCCCTGTGGAGAGAAGAGGGGAGGGACACAGGGGGGAGGGGGCGGGTGTGTGGGTGCGACGTCGGCCGCACACCACAACTCCCACCCTTCTCTCTCACCAACCCTCAAACCATCCTCACCTCCATCTCGCACGGCGCCTCGACATCGGGGGCGGGCGCGGCCTGAGTGAACGGCACCGCCTCACTCACGCCCGCCCGCCGCCGTGGCACGATGTTGCCTGCGCCTCCGGCCGTCGCAGCAGGCTCGACGACGGCATCGTCATCCGCGAACGCGGTGTCGCGCTCCCGCTTGCGTGTGGGTGCGGCCGGCGCGGTGCGGCGGCCGCGCAGCGGCATGGATGTGAGAGCAGAGAAGAGGGGCGGAAACTAGGGGTGGGCGGGGGGCGCCATTGAGGGTGCGTGTGTGTGTGGAGTGGAGTGGGTGCGCGTGGGGGTGGGAGAGGAGGGGGCGCGCGGGGGGCTCTCTCTCCGTCGCGCCGAGTGAGAGAGAGCCGTCGAGCGCGAGAGAGCGCGGCAGGCGGTGCTGCGAGAGGAGGCACACCTCGACGCCTCTTTTTGTTTGCTCCTCACTTTCTCCTCCTTTCCCCGGTTTCGGAAGGGCCCAGCCTTGGCGCCAAGCCAGCAGGGGGGGAGGAGGGGGCAGCCCCCCCTGCCCAGCGCGCCGTCGACCGCGGCGGCGGCGACCGCTGCGGCACGGGCGGTGTCGTCGGCTTTTGTGGTCGGACGTCACCAGGGCTGCTGCCAGGATTTTGGGCGGGGCCTGGTGTCGGCCACCAGCGACACACACGTGTGTGCAGCAGCAGGGGGGGGCTGCAGGCAAGAGCACTTTGCGCGCAGCGCGTCTTTCGAAAACACTTAGTTACAGTTACAGTTCGTTACAGTTCTTACAGTTCGTTTTCAAACAAAACACCTTTTGGCGTCCTTTTCCCGCCCTCCACCCCCCAAATCATCCTGCCATGAAGCTGTCAGGTACGAACAAAGGGCTGGGCAGGGTCAACGAGAGTCGACGTGAGCGGGGAGGCTGCGGCTTTGCCCGCCAAAGGGGAAGCCGCCCATGCGACGATGTGGGGCCTGCTCGGCGCCCGACAACACACCCCTTTCCCGTACCTTCACCCTCACAGCGTGCATGTTGATTGCCCTGATGGCGGCGACTGCGTCTGCGCAGACGGTGAGTCTGAAAATGGTGGGGGTTTGGCTTCCAAAGCGGAGCGCGCGTGAGGAGCGCGCGCGGAGCGCGAAACTCTGCGACACGCAGTGCGCGGCGTGCAGTCTTGGATTGCATAAAATGCGTTTTGCTACGTCGGTGGGATGTTGCCGCACGCCGCGCCAGCGGCTGAGAGTTTGCACGCAGTATCGCAAGATGGAGGGGAAACTGCCACCCTGGGGCGCAACAAAGGAAGCTGCCTTTTTTGCGTGTGTTCAAAAACCACGCCCCCCCTTCCCTCTCTCTGCAGGCCGCCACGCTGGACGCAACCATCGCCAACAAGACGGCCGACGTGCTGGCTGCGGTCAACGCTGCAGAGAAAGCGGTGGTGTTCGCGTCGTTGAGCGCCAAGCCTGACATCACTGTCGTGGCGGCGACGCTGGCGGCGTCCAACAATTTAGCCTCCGGCTCCGCCTTGACGGTGGTTCAACCGTCACCCGCCACGCCGACCGTGCCATCAGGCACCCTGCAGTGCCTGGTGAACGCGGACGGCGTGGTGGTTGGGCTGGTGGGCAGCAACGGTAAGGGGAACGAGGGGTGGAGAGGGGGCAGTGTGTGTTTTGTTTCTTTTCAACCCCGACCCTCCACTCCCACCCCAAACCCCTCCCACCCACAGGCAACTACGCGTGCTCCACCACTGCCGACACGTCCGTGCCCATTCCCATTGGCGACGGCTACATCAGCGGCTTGAAAGTGGCGGTCGCCAAGGTCGGGCCGCCGTATGTCGGCAAGCTTGTCGTCAGTGTCACGCCTCGCGGCGGCGGCTGGCCCGCCACCTACACGTGCGGTTCGGGGGGCGGCTTGCCTGTGACTCTGTTGTCGCCCTTGCAAGCGTTGTTGCTCTATGACTCGCGGGTTGGGTGCGTGGGCGCGCCGGCGTCTGGCGGTGGCCGCCGCCGCCTGGCGTCATCTGCCACCGCGTTGAACGTGTCCAGCCTGCTGTTGGAGGTGGCCTTGCGTCCAGTGGCGGCTGACGCTCCTGTACCGACTCTTCTGCTGAACGGCGTGCCAGTGGCCGGGGAGGTGCCGACGCCGACGCCGTCCTCGCCCACCGTCACACCAAGCACAGCCAGCCGCGCCATCAACTCGGCAGCAGCACTGATCATCACAGGCTCTGGATTTGACGCCGCGGCAGCTGGCAACGCGGTCACACTCAGCCTTGATGCAGTCGGCAATGTGACGTCGGCGACGTCCAACCGACTCGACGTCACGCTGACGACGGCTCCCACGAGCGTTGGCTCGCTGACCGCCATCGTGACATCGTTTGGTGTGTCCAGCGGGCCGGCTGTGCAGGTAGCGACCGTCGTGGCCCCACCAACCGTCGTTGTCAACACGTCCAGCCGTGCCCTAGACGCGCCGACACTCGTCATCGCCGGCACCGGTTTCGACGCGTCGACGCCGTCGGCCAACGTGGTGGCCTTGAGCAGCGGCAACGGCACGGTGACGGGCGCGACGCCTACTTCTCTGACCGTCGCGTTTTCCTCGCCGCCGAGCCTTGGCAATCTCACGGCTGTGGTGACGTCGTTCGGCGGGGCCAGCGGCGCGGCTGTGCAGGTGGCCACCGTGGTGGCCGCACCGACCGTCGTTGTCAACACGTCCAGCCGTGCCCAAGACGCGCCGACACTCGTCATCGCCGGCACCGGTTTCGACGCGTCGACGCCGTCGGCCAACGTGGTGGCCTTGAGCAGCGGCAACGGCACGGTGACGGGCGCGACGCCTACTTCTCTGACCGTCGCGTTTTCCTCGCCGCCGAGCCTCGGCAATCTCACGGCTGTGGTGACGTCGTTCGGCGGGGCCAGCGTCGCCCCTGTGCAGGTGGCCACCGTGGTGGCCGCACCGACCGTCGTTGTCAACACGTCCAGCCGTGCCCAAGACGCGCCGACACTCGTCATCGCCGGCACCGGTTTCGACGCGTCGACGCCGTCGGCCAACGTGGTGGCCTTGAGCGGCGGCAACGGCACGGTGACCGGCGCGACGCCTACTTCTCTGACCGTCGCGTTTTCCTCGCCGCCGAGCCTTGGCGATCTCACGGCTGTGGTGACGTCGTTCGGCGGGGCCAGCGGCGCGGCTGTGCAGGTGGCCACCGTCGTGGCCCCACCGACCGTCGTTGTCAACACGTCCAGCCGTGCCCTAGACGCGCCGACACTCGTCATCGCCGGCACCGGTTTCGACGCGTCGACGCCGTCGGCCAACGTGGTGGCCTTGAGCAGCGGCAACGGCACGGTGACCGGCGCGACGCCTACTTCTCTGACCGTCGCGTTTTCCTCGCCGCCGAGCCTCGGCAATCTCACGGCTGTGGTGACGTCGTTCGGCGGGGCCAGCGGCGCGGCTGTGCAGGTGGCCACCGTGGTGGCCGCACCGACCGTCGTTGTCAACACGTCCAACCTGGCCCAAGACGCGCCGACACTCGTCATCGCCGGCACCGGTTTCGACGCGTCGACGCCGTCGGCCAACGTGGTGGCTTTGAGCAGCGGCAACGGCACGGTGACGGGCGCGACGCCTACTTCTCTGACCGTCGCGTTTTCCTCGCCGCCGAGCCTCGGCAATCTCACGGCTGTGGTGACGTCGTTCGGCGGGGCCAGCGTCGCCCCTGTGCAGGTGGCCACCGTGGTGGCCGCACCGACCGTCGTTGTCAACACGTCCAGCCGTGCCCAAGACGCGCCGACACTCGTCATCGCCGGCACCGGTTTCGACGCGTCGACGCCGTCGGCCAACGTGGTGGCCTTGAGCGGCGGCAACGGCACGGTGACCGGCGCGACGCCTACTTCTCTGACCGTCGCGTTTTCCTCGCCGCCGAGCCTTGGCGATCTCACGGCTGTGGTGACGTCGTTCGGCGGGGCCAGCGGCGCGGCTGTGCAGGTGGCCACCGTCGTGGCCCCACCGACCGTCGTTGTCAACACGTCCAGCCGTGCCCTAGACGCGCCGACACTCGTCATCGCCGGCACCGGTTTCGACGCGTCGACGCCGTCGGCCAACGTGGTGGCCTTGAGCAGCGGCAACGGCACGGTGACCGGCGCGACGCCTACTTCTCTGACCGTCGCGTTTTCCTCGCCGCCGAGCCTCGGCAATCTCACGGCTGTGGTGACGTCGTTTGGCGGGGCCAGCGGCGCGGCTGTGCAGGTGGCCACCGTGGTGGCCGCACCGACCGTCGTTGTCAACACGTCCAACCTGGCCCAAGACGCGCCGACACTCGTCATCGCCGGCACCGGTTTCGACGCGTCGACGCCGTCGGCCAACGTGGTGGCTTTGAGCAGCGGCAACGGCACGGTGACGGGCGCGACGCCTACTTCTCTGACCGTCGCGTTTTCCTCGCCGCCGAGCCTTGGCGATCTCACGGCTGTCGTGACGTCGTTCGGCGGGGCCAGCGACGCGGCTGTGCAGGTGGCCATCGTCGTGGCCGCACCGACCGTCGTTGTCAACACGTCCAGCCTGGCCCAAGACGCGCCGACACTGGTCATCGCCGGCACCGGTTTCGACGCGTCGACGCCGTCGGCCAACGTGGTGGCTTTGAGCAGCGGCAACGGCACGGTGACGGGCGCGACGCCTACTTCTCTGACCGTCGCGTTTTCCTCGCCGCCGAGCCTTGGCGATCTCACGGCTGTTGTGACGTCGTTTGGCGGGGCCAGCGGCACGGCTGTGCAGGTGGCCACCGTCGTGGCCCCACCCCCGAAGCTGGCTGCTGTGATTTTTGGCGGCGGCATCTACACGAGTTCCAACTTTGGCGGGACGTGGACTCCGTCGACCTCTGGTCTACCTGCGTCGGCTTACTGGGGATCGATCACGTCGTCGTCGGACGGCACGAAGCTGGCTGCTGTGGTTTATGGCGGCGGCATCTACACGAGTTCCAACTCTGGCGGGACGTGGACTCCGGCGACCTCTGGTCTACCTGCGTCGGGTCTCTGGTATTCGATCACGTCGTCGTCGGACGGCACGAAGCTGGCTGCTGTGGTTATAGGCGGCGGCATCTACACGAGTTCCAACTCTGGCGGGACGTGGACTCCGGCGACCTCTGGTCTACCTGCGTCGGCTTACTGGGTATCGATCACGTCGTCGTCGGACGGCACGAAGCTGGCTGCTGTGGTTAATGGCGGCGGCATCTACACGAGTTCCAACTCTGGCGGGACGTGGACTCCGGCGACCTCTGGTCTACCTGCGTCGGCTTACTGGGGATCGATCACGTCGTCGCCGGACGGCACGAAGCTGGCTGCTGTGGTTGCTGGCGGCGGCATCTACACGAGTTCCAACTCTGGCGGGACGTGGACTCCGGCGACCTCTGGTCTACCTGCGTCGGCTTACTGGGGATCGATCACGTCGTCGTCGGACGGCACGAAGCTGGCTGCTGTGGTTAATGGCGGCGGCATCTACACGAGTTCCAACTCTGGCGGGACGTGGACTCTGGCGACCTCTGGTCTGCCTGGGTCGGCCAGCTGGCGTTCGATCACGTCGTCGCCGGACGGCACGAAGCTGGCTGCTGTGATTTTTGGCGGCGGCATCTACACGAGTTCCAACTCTGGCGGGACGTGGACTCAGTCGACCTCTGGTCTGCCGAGTGACAAGCTCGATTGGATTTCGATCACGTTGTCAGCGTGACACGAGTTCCAACTCTGGCGGGACGTGGACTCCGGCGACCTCTGGTCTACCTGCGTCGGCTTACTGGGGATCGATCACGTCGTCGTCGGACGGCACGAAGCTGGCTGCTGTGATTTTTGGCGGCGGCATCTACACGAGTTCCGACTCTGGCGGGACGTGGACTCCGTATGTGCTGGCGTACAAGTCGTCTGTGTGAGGCAACATGACCGCGGCGGGCACCGTTAACGAGTACTTGTTTGCCGCCATGTCGGGCGTGAGGTACACGTTCAGCATGAACAACACCTGCTAAACAACACGACACCCAATTGTGCATAGATCATGTCGACCTCCCTGTGGCTCACGAAACCGCACACATGCCACTGTGGCACCCCCCCTCTCCCCCTTTTTTCGACCCCTTTTTTTCAAACACCATTTCATGTGTTTTACGTGGCACCCACGACCCGCCCGGCTGGTGCAACAACGCCGGCCAACATCGGCGCGCGTTGTGGTCGTCCTGCTGGATGACAAAATCGCGCTACTGGATCGGGGGAACAACCACCCCCCTCCCGCCGTCGTCCTCCCTCCCCCCCCCCCCCCCCGCCCCCTTCCGTCCAGCCTTTGCTGGAATGAAGGGGGCGGGGGGGGGAGGGGTGGGTGATGGCGACGTACGGCATTTCCCCCCTCCGACCTTTTCTTTCGTTTTAGACCGCACCCTCCCCTCCACCCGCCCGCCCCCCTTCCCGCACTTCCCACCCTCCCCCATCCACACGAGGAAAGAGAGTTCTGAACTCTTGTTGCCTTGTTTTTTTTCTTCAAGTTTCATCAGTGCCTGGTGCACCAGCCCTGAAATCACTCGACTCTAGCGCGCCACTGTGGCCACCAAGCGGTGTCTGTGTTTCGAGCGGCCTTTTTTTATCAATTTTGTGTAACGCATGCCCGGCTGCTTTGTGTGGCCGCCAACTGTGCCAACATGAGGGTGCGCCCCCGCGTGGTGGGGCAGGTTTTGTGGCGGGCGTCATTCCACAGGTGATGGGCGTGTGTTTTCCTATTTCCTTTGTCACGCCCGGGACGTGGCTCTGGGGTTGAGCGGGTCGGCCGCAGAGGCCGCAGAGAGGGACCACCATCAAAACAACAGGATTTTGTTGGTGCAAAGAACGTGGTACGGACGCGACGTCTCTCTCTACGGCTCTGCACCCCCACACTCCACCCACTTCCCCCCCCCCCCCTCCTGCGCACCCGCGCGCGGCCCTCATCCCACTCTTCCACTGGTCTCGAGTGATACGCACGACTTTGTACCGCCCGCCCTGGCGCGCACACTGGTGGGTGGCGTTGGTTTGGGGCGGGGCGGGGCAGCAGACGCGCGTGCGTGTGTCTCGCAAGATGGCGACGAATCAGACTGCATCCAACGCGCGGCGCCCCAATCGCGGCTCGCTCGCACGCGCGGCGTGCGTCCTTGCGCGCCCGCTTAGGGTTAGGGTTAGGGTTAGGGTTAGGGTTAGGGTTAGGCTGGGGTGGGGCTGGAGTGGGTGCGCGTGGGGGTGGGAGAGGAGGGGGCGCGCGGGGGGCTCTCTCTCCGTCGCGCCGAGTGAGAGAGAGCCGTCGAGCACGAGAGAGCGCGGCAGGCGGTGCTGCTCGGCGTCGTGGTGCACCTGGGCAGCATGCTGGGGGGGCATTATGTCGCGTACGTGCGGCGGGATGTCGACGCCAAGAAGAAGAAGAAGAAAAATGACGAGGACGAGGGTGGCGACGACTCGCCATCCACCACCACCACCACCCAATGTTACCGGGCGTCCGACTCGCACGTGGCCGCGGTGGGCGAGGCCGAGGTGCTGGCGTGTGAGGCGTACATTCTGTTGTATGGGCGGGTGGAGGATGAGGTGGAGAGAGGGTGAGAGAGAGAGGAGGGGGTTCAGTTTTTCGTTTTGCACGGGGGCCTCTGTTATTGCACAGTGGGGAAAAGGTCGATGGCGGGGTCTGTTGTTGTTGGGGGGTGTTAGCGGAAGAAGAGGGTTTGGCGAGAAGATCGTGCTCAGCCTCAACGCGGTCGGCGCCGTGTTCTCTGCGACCGCGACACAACTCACTGTCACACTCTCGACGGCGCCGACGAGCACGGGCGCTCTCACCGCCGTGGTTACGTAGTCCGGTACCTCCTCTGGTGCGGCAGTGCAGGTGGCCACCATCGTTGCCGCGCCGACTGTGACTCAAAACACTGCCAACATTTTACTCAGTGCTGTGCTGAATCGTGGCACGGCCGGCAGTGCGTCCTCAGCGACGGCGACGCAGTTGACAGTTACTTTTACGACGGCTCCGACGAGCGCTGGCGCGATGACCGCCGTGGACACGTCTTTCGGCGGCGCCAGCGGCTCGACAGTGCAGGTTGCAACGGTAGCGACCCAGTTCAATCAACCGGGCCTTTTAACCATTGAGAATGGTGACGCATTCGTGCCAAATTTCGGTGGGAGCTCTGTTTCAATTTGTCAGGTCAGCGGGACGCCGCCGACGCTCAGTGGGTGCTCCTACTCGGGCAGCGGCTTTTTGCAGCCTGTTGCAATCACTTTGGACGGCTTGGGACATGCGTACATCGTTAATTTCGGCACTCCTGACATCTCGGTGTGTACCGTCACGGGTTCATCGCCTCCCCCGCTGACCTCCTGCTCAACTTCTGGCAGTGAAGGGTTAGGGTTAGGTTTTGGTAGGAAAGGAGGCGGCAGGCGGATTATGTAACTAACCAAAATTGACAAGTACGCAAAGACGCCAACAATCAAGTTCGCAAAGACGCCAACAATCCTCTCGCCCGCCGTTGGGGAGCGGCTGCAGCCCGGTACCCGCCCGTCTGATGAATCGTTGGGGTCATACAGAGCTTGTCGGTGGAAGAGGGATGGAGTGAGGGGGAGAGGAGGAGTGCTGCTGGGGGTGTGCGCGACGGCGAGGTTGAGAGCGAAACCACAGACGCGTCGACGACGACGACGCACTTTTTCGCTGCTTGTTGGTCGCCCGCCCTCTGAAACCACGTTTCTGACACCAAATGCACACCCACCTGGCAGTCCGCTCCGTGTGGGCGCCGCTGGCGTGGCGTGGGGGTAGGGGGGGGTTGCGCGCGGGCAGAGGAGCCAGTGTTAAAACGTGTCCGGCACAACGTGACGAAAACGTGTCGAAAACGTGACAAAACGGGACGAAACGGGACGAAACGGGACAAAACATCAACGCAGCGATAGAACAGGACAAAACTCACTCTTCACTGCTGCGTTTTTTGTGGCAACTCGTCTCTGGGTTTTCCTTCCCCGCACTCAACACGCCATGCTGCCCTTGCTATTCGTCTCCCTCGTGCTGGCGCAGGTGAGCTGGGGCGGGCGTGGTTTTCTGCGTCGAAAGGGGGGGGGGGGAGGGCGAGAGCGAGATGAATTTCGTTTTGCGCGCGCGCGCGCCCCGGGGTTCACCGGCACGCCGCCCGTCCCCGGCCCCACACACGCGACACGAGCTGCAGGCAGCGGTTTGTGGGGCTGCCTTCATGCGGAGGTGGCTGCGCGCCGCGTGGGGCGCGGCGGCGAGTGTCTTTGTTTTTGGCGCTGTTGTGGTGAGGCGACTTCTGCTGCGCGAGCGCGTGGGCGCCGCCAGACGCCACCCACTGGGGCGGGGAGGTGGGGGAGGCGGCGGAGGAGGGGACGTCGGCGCCGCCCTGTGGAGAGAAGAGGGGAGGGACACAGGGGGGAGGGGGCGGGTGTGTGGGTGCGACGTCGGCCGCACACCACAACTCCCACCCTTCTCTCTCACCAACCCTCAAACCATCCTCACCTCCATCTCGCACGGCGCCTCGACATCGGGGGCGGGCGCGGCCTGAGTGAACGGCACCGCCTCACTCACGCCCGCCCGCCGCCGTGGCACGATGTTGCCTGCGCCTCCGGCCGTCGCAGCAGGCTCGACGACGGCATCGTCATCCGCGAACGCGGTGTCGCGCTCCCGCTTGCGTGTGGGTGCGGCCGGCGCGGTGCGGCGGCCGCGCAGCGGCATGGATGTGAGAGCAGAGAAGAGGGGCGGAAACTAGGGGTGGGCGGGGGGCGCCATTGAGGGTGCGTGTGTGTGTGGAGTGGAGTGGGTGCGCGTGGGGGTGGGAGAGGAGGGGGCGCGCGGGGGGCTCTCTCTCCGTCGCGCCGAGTGAGAGAGAGCCGTCGAGCGCGAGAGAGCGCGGCAGGCGGTGCTGCGAGAGGAGGCACACCTCGACGCCTCTTTTTGTTTGCTCCTCACTTTCTCCTCCTTTCCCCGGTTTCGGAAGGGCCCAGCCTTGGCGCCAAGCCAGCAGGGGGGGAGGAGGGGGCAGCCCCCCCTGCCCAGCGCGCCGTCGACCGCGGCGGCGGCGACCGCTGCGGCACGGGCGGTGTCGTCGGCTTTTGTGGTCGGACGTCACCAGGGCTGCTGCCAGGATTTTGGGCGGGGCCTGGTGTCGGCCACCAGCGACACACACGTGTGTGCAGCAGCAGGGGGGGGCTGCAGGCAAGAGCACTTTGCGCGCAGCGCGTCTTTCGAAAACACTTAGTTACAGTTACAGTTCGTTACAGTTCTTACAGTTCGTTTTCAAACAAAACACCTTTTGGCGTCCTTTTCCCGCCCTCCACCCCCCAAATCATCCTGCCATGAAGCTGTCAGGTACGAACAAAGGGCTGGGCAGGGTCAACGAGAGTCGACGTGAGCGGGGAGGCTGCGGCTTTGCCCGCCAAAGGGGAAGCCGCCCATGCGACGATGTGGGGCCGGCTCGGCGCCCGACAACACACCCCTTTCCCGTACCTTCACCCTCACAGCGTGCATGTTGATTGCCCTGATGGCGGCGACTGCGTCTGCGCAGACGGTGAGTCTGAAAATGGTGGGGGTTTGGCTTCCAAAGCGGAGCGCGCGTGAGGAGCGCGCGCGGAGCGCGAAACTCTGCGACACGCAGTGCGCGGCGTGCAGTCTTGGATTGCATAAAATGCGTTTTGCTACGTCGGTGGGATGTTGCCGCACGCCGCGCCAGCGGCTGAGAGTTTGCACGCAGTATCGCAAGATGGAGGGGAAACTGCCACCCTGGGGCGCAACAAAGGAAGCTGCCTTTTTTGCGTGTGTTCAAAAACCACGCCCCCCCTTCCCTCTCTCTGCAGGCCGCCACGCTGGACGCAACCATCGCCAACAAGACGGCCGACGTGCTGGCTGCGGTCAACGCTGCAGAGAAAGCGGTGGTGTTCGCGTCGTTGAGCGCCAAGCCTGACATCACTGTCGTGGCGGCGACGCTGGCGGCGTCCAACAATTTAGCCTCCGGCTCCGCCTTGACGGTGGTTCAACCGTCACCCGCCACGCCGACCGTGCCATCAGGCACCCTGCAGTGCCTGGTGAACGCGGACGGCGTGGTGGTTGGGCTGGTGGGCAGCAACGGTAAGGGGAACGAGGGGTGGAGAGGGGGCAGTGTGTGTTTTGTTTCTTTTCAACCCCGACCCTCCACTCCCACCCCAAACCCCTCCCACCCACAGGCAACTACGCGTGCTCCACCACTGCCGACACGTCCGTGCCCATTCCCATTGGCGACGGCTACATCAGCGGCTTGAAAGTGGCGGTCGCCAAGGTCGGGCCGCCGTATGTCGGCAAGCTTGTCGTCAGTGTCACGCCTCGCGGCGGCGGCTGGCCCGCCACCTACACGTGCGGTTCGGGGGGCGGCTTGCCTGTGACTCTGTTGTCGCCCTTGCAAGCGTTGTTGCTCTATGACTCGCGGGTTGGGTGCGTGGGCGCGCCGGCGTCTGGCGGTGGCCGCCGCCGCCTGGCGTCATCTGCCACCGCGTTGAACGTGTCCAGCCTGCTGTTGGAGGTGGCCTTGCGTCCAGTGGCGGCTGACGCTCCTGTACCGACTCTTCTGCTGAACGGCGTGCCAGTGGCCGGGGAGGTGCCGACGCCGACGCCGTCCTCGCCCACCGTCACACCAAGCACAGCCAGCCGCGCCATCAACTCGGCAGCAGCACTGATCATCACAGGCTCTGGATTTGACGCCGCGGCAGCTGGCAACGCGGTCACACTCAGCCTTGATGCAGTCGGCAATGTGACGTCGGCGACGTCCAACCGACTCGACGTCACGCTGACGACGGCTCCCACGAGCGTTGGCTCGCTGACCGCCATCGTGACATCGTTTGGTGTGTCCAGCGGGCCGGCTGTGCAGGTAGCGACCGTCGTGGCCCCACCAACCGTCGTTGTCAACACGTCCAGCCGTGCCCTAGACGCGCCGACACTCGTCATCGCCGGCACCGGTTTCGACGCGTCGACGCCGTCGGCCAACGTGGTGGCCTTGAGCAGCGGCAACGGCACGGTGACGGGCGCGACGCCTACTTCTCTGACCGTCGCGTTTTCCTCGCCGCCGAGCCTTGGCAATCTCACGGCTGTGGTGACGTCGTTCGGCGGGGCCAGCGGCGCGGCTGTGCAGGTGGCCACCGTGGTGGCCGCACCGACCGTCGTTGTCAACACGTCCAGCCGTGCCCAAGACGCGCCGACACTCGTCATCGCCGGCACCGGTTTCGACGCGTCGACGCCGTCGGCCAACGTGGTGGCCTTGAGCAGCGGCAACGGCACGGTGACGGGCGCGACGCCTACTTCTCTGACCGTCGCGTTTTCCTCGCCGCCGAGCCTCGGCAATCTCACGGCTGTGGTGACGTCGTTCGGCGGGGCCAGCGTCGCCCCTGTGCAGGTGGCCACCGTGGTGGCCGCACCGACCGTCGTTGTCAACACGTCCAGCCGTGCCCAAGACGCGCCGACACTCGTCATCGCCGGCACCGGTTTCGACGCGTCGACGCCGTCGGCCAACGTGGTGGCCTTGAGCGGCGGCAACGGCACGGTGACCGGCGCGACGCCTACTTCTCTGACCGTCGCGTTTTCCTCGCCGCCGAGCCTTGGCGATCTCACGGCTGTGGTGACGTCGTTCGGCGGGGCCAGCGGCGCGGCTGTGCAGGTGGCCACCGTCGTGGCCCCACCGACCGTCGTTGTCAACACGTCCAGCCGTGCCCTAGACGCGCCGACACTCGTCATCGCCGGCACCGGTTTCGACGCGTCGACGCCGTCGGCCAACGTGGTGGCCTTGAGCAGCGGCAACGGCACGGTGACCGGCGCGACGCCTACTTCTCTGACCGTCGCGTTTTCCTCGCCGCCGAGCCTCGGCAATCTCACGGCTGTGGTGACGTCGTTTGGCGGGGCCAGCGGCGCGGCTGTGCAGGTGGCCACCGTGGTGGCCGCACCGACCGTCGTTGTCAACACGTCCAACCTGGCCCAAGACGCGCCGACACTCGTCATCGCCGGCACCGGTTTCGACGCGTCGACGCCGTCGGCCAACGTGGTGGCTTTGAGCAGCGGCAACGGCACGGTGACGGGCGCGACGCCTACTTCTCTGACCGTCGCGTTTTCCTCGCCGCCGAGCCTTGGCGATCTCACGGCTGTCGTGACGTCGTTCGGCGGGGCCAGCGACGCGGCTGTGCAGGTGGCCATCGTCGTGGCCGCACCGACCGTCGTTGTCAACACGTCCAGCCTGGCCCAAGACGCGCCGACACTGGTCATCGCCGGCACCGGTTTCGACGCGTCGACGCCGTCGGCCAACGTGGTGGCTTTGAGCAGCGGCAACGGCACGGTGACGGGCGCGACGCCTACTTCTCTGACCGTCGCGTTTTCCTCGCCGCCGAGCCTTGGCGATCTCACGGCTGTTGTGACGTCGTTTGGCGGGGCCAGCGGCACGGCTGTGCAGGTGGCCACCGTCGTGGCCCCACCCCCGAAGCTGGCTGCTGTGATTTTTGGCGGCGGCATCTACACGAGTTCCAACTTTGGCGGGACGTGGACTCCGTCGACCTCTGGTCTACCTGCGTCGGCTTACTGGGGATCGATCACGTCGTCGTCGGACGGCACGAAGCTGGCTGCTGTGGTTTATGGCGGCGGCATCTACACGAGTTCCAACTCTGGCGGGACGTGGACTCCGGCGACCTCTGGTCTACCTGCGTCGGGTCTCTGGTATTCGATCACGTCGTCGTCGGACGGCACGAAGCTGGCTGCTGTGGTTATAGGCGGCGGCATCTACACGAGTTCCAACTCTGGCGGGACGTGGACTCCGGCGACCTCTGGTCTACCTGCGTCGGCTTACTGGGTATCGATCACGTCGTCGTCGGACGGCACGAAGCTGGCTGCTGTGGTTAATGGCGGCGGCATCTACACGAGTTCCAACTCTGGCGGGACGTGGACTCCGGCGACCTCTGGTCTACCTGCGTCGGCTTACTGGGGATCGATCACGTCGTCGCCGGACGGCACGAAGCTGGCTGCTGTGGTTGCTGGCGGCGGCATCTACACGAGTTCCAACTCTGGCGGGACGTGGACTCCGGCGACCTCTGGTCTACCTGCGTCGGCTTACTGGGGATCGATCACGTCGTCGTCGGACGGCACGAAGCTGGCTGCTGTGGTTAATGGCGGCGGCATCTACACGAGTTCCAACTCTGGCGGGACGTGGACTCTGGCGACCTCTGGTCTGCCTGGGTCGGCCAGCTGGCGTTCGATCACGTCGTCGCCGGACGGCACGAAGCTGGCTGCTGTGATTTTTGGCGGCGGCATCTACACGAGTTCCAACTCTGGCGGGACGTGGACTCAGTCGACCTCTGGTCTGCCGAGTGACAAGCTCGATTGGATTTCGATCACGTTGTCAGCGTGACACGAGTTCCAACTCTGGCGGGACGTGGACTCCGGCGACCTCTGGTCTACCTGCGTCGGCTTACTGGGGATCGATCACGTCGTCGTCGGACGGCACGAAGCTGGCTGCTGTGATTTTTGGCGGCGGCATCTACACGAGTTCCGACTCTGGCGGGACGTGGACTCCGTATGTGCTGGCGTACAAGTCGTCTGTGTGAGGCAACATGACCGCGGCGGGCACCGTTAACGAGTACTTGTTTGCCGCCATGTCGGGCGTGAGGTACACGTTCAGCATGAACAACACCTGCTAAACAACACGACACCCAATTGTGCATAGATCATGTCGACCTCCCTGTGGCTCACGAAACCGCACACATGCCACTGTGGCACCCCCCCTCTCCCCCTTTTTTCGACCCCTTTTTTTCAAACACCATTTCATGTGTTTTACGTGGCACCCACGACCCGCCCGGCTGGTGCAACAACGCCGGCCAACATCGGCGCGCGTTGTGGTCGTCCTGCTGGATGACAAAATCGCGCTACTGGATCGGGGGAACAACCACCCCCCTCCCGCCGTCGTCCTCCCTCCCCCCCCCCCCCCCCGCCCCCTTCCGTCCAGCCTTTGCTGGAATGAAGGGGGCGGGGGGGGGAGGGGTGGGTGATGGCGACGTACGGCATTTCCCCCCTCCGACCTTTTCTTTCGTTTTAGACCGCACCCTCCCCTCCACCCGCCCGCCCCCCTTCCCGCACTTCCCACCCTCCCCCATCCACACGAGGAAAGAGAGTTCTGAACTCTTGTTGCCTTGTTTTTTTTCTTCAAGTTTCATCAGTGCCTGGTGCACCAGCCCTGAAATCACTCGACTCTAGCGCGCCACTGTGGCCACCAAGCGGTGTCTGTGTTTCGAGCGGCCTTTTTTTATCAATTTTGTGTAACGCATGCCCGGCTGCTTTGTGTGGCCGCCAACTGTGCCAACATGAGGGTGCGCCCCCGCGTGGTGGGGCAGGTTTTGTGGCGGGCGTCATTCCACAGGTGATGGGCGTGTGTTTTCCTATTTCCTTTGTCACGCCCGGGACGTGGCTCTGGGGTTGAGCGGGTCGGCCGCAGAGGCCGCAGAGAGGGACCACCATCAAAACAACAGGATTTTGTTGGTGCAAAGAACGTGGTACGGACGCGACGTCTCTCTCTACGGCTCTGCACCCCCACACTCCACCCACTTCCCCCCCCCCCCCTCCTGCGCACCCGCGCGCGGCCCTCATCCCACTCTTCCACTGGTCTCGAGTGATACGCACGACTTTGTACCGCCCGCCCTGGCGCGCACACTGGTGGGTGGCGTTGGTTTGGGGCGGGGCGGGGCAGCAGACGCGCGTGCGTGTGTCTCGCAAGATGGCGACGAATCAGACTGCATCCAACGCGCGGCGCCCCAATCGCGGCTCGCTCGCACGCGCGGCGTGCGTCCTTGCGCGCCCGCTTAGGGTTAGGGTTAGGGTTAGGGTTAGGGTTAGGGTTAGGGTTAGGGTTAGGGTTAGGGTTAGGGTTAGGGTTAGGGTTAGGGTTAGGGTTAGGGGTAGGGGTAGGGGTAGGGGTAGGGGTAGGGGTAGGGGTAGGGGTAGGGGTAGGGGTAGGGGTAGGGGTAGGGGTAGGGGTAGGGTTAGGGTTAGGGTTAGGGTTAGGGTTAGGGTTAGGGTTAGGGTTAGGGTTAGGGTTAGGGTTAGGGTTAGGGTTAGGGTTAGGGTTAGGGTTAGGGTTAGGGTTAGGGTTAGGGTTAGGGTTAGGGTTAGGGTTAGGGTTAGGGTTAGGGTTAGGGTTAGGGTTAGGGTTAGGGTTAGGGTTAGGGTTAGGGTTAGGGTTAGGGTTAGGGTTAGGGTTAGGGTTAGGGTTAGGGTTAGGGTTAGGGTTAGGGTTAGGGTTAGGGTTAGGGTTAGGGT